>JAEQBA010001904.1:0-449564 GCA_019434445.1 Phalangium opilio
AAAATTTAAGGATGGTCCCTGTTGAGATTTGTGGGGGGCAATTGATAAATTTTATTTTATGTGAATATTTTTCACGTATGTTTTTGAGATTTTCTAATATTTAGCGATGACCCTTTAAAATTTATGGACGGTCCCTGTTGAGATTTGTGGACATTCATTTTTTCTTAATGTCTATATAAAATTTATAGATGGTCCATTGGGGGAGGGGAACATTCATTAATTTTTATTTACAGTGAATATTTATCACCCATATTTTTGGATTCTTCACGTTTTTTATTTAATATTTATGGGTGACACATAAAATTTGTGGACGATCCTGTTTCGATATTTGGGGGTCATCATTAATTTTATTTACAGTGCATATTTATCACACATATTTTGGATTTTTTCACGTTTTTTTAATATTTATGGGTGACACATAAAATTTGTGGTGGACGATCCCTGTTTTCGATATTGGGGGTCATTCATTAATTTTTATTTATATTCAATATTTATCACATGTTTTTCTTTAATATTTATAATTGGTCCCTGTTAAAATGTTGGGGGGCATTCATTAGTTTTCATTTACTGTATCTCACACATATTTGTTTTTAACATTGATAGATGACCCTTTTAAATTTATGGACGGTCCCTGTTGAAATGTGTATGGGAGGGGGGCATTCATTAATTTCATTTACTGTATCTCACACATATTGTTTTTAACATTGATAGATGACCCTTTTAAATTTATGGACGGTCCCTGCTGAAATGTGTATGGGAGGGGGGCATTCATTAATTTTCATTTACAGTGCTTTTAGAAACCGAGTTTTGGATGACATTGGGATGCTGTTTTTATTTTTGTATGTTTAGGGAGTTGCGCGGATTCACTTGTGTTTGATACCGCAAACGTCACAAATACATCCGAAATATTTGAATGGTCCTATTCAACGTGTCCCGATGTTAACGAATGCAAATTAGGCTTAGCAAAATGCCACGAAAATGCTACTTGCATTAATACGAATGAAGGTTATCAATGCAAATGCAAGGAAGGTTCAAAGGAGATGGTGACAAAGAATGTAATAAAACGTAAGTAATTTAATTTAAAAATTTAAGTCTTTAACTTTTTTCGCGCGCTTTAATAAATAATACCCGACTTTTTGGGGGTAAACTTAAAATCCCCGACTTTTCAGGGAAAAACCCTTAAATCCCTGACTTTTTGGGAAAAACTTAAATCCCCGACTTTTCAGGGAAAACTTTAAATCCCCGACTTTTCAGGGAAAAACCTTAAATCCCTGACTTTTTGGGAAAACTTTAAATCCCCGACTTTTCAGGGAAAAACTTTAAATCCCCGACTTTTCAGGGAAAAACTTCAAAACCCCGACTTTTTCAGGGAAAAACTTCAAAACCCCGACTTTTTCAGGGAAAAACTTTAAATCCCCAGACTTTTTTAGGGATAAACTTTAAATCCCAGACATTTTAGGGATAAACTTTAAATTTTGTTAAGCCTTTGTTTTTTTTGTAATTCCAGGCCCTTTAATAATTGACAGATTAATATCACGTGACTATAGCAAGAAAAAACACATTTTTATGTGTTTTATTTATTTTTTTCAATACAGTTGTCCAAAAGCTTGTGAAGAAGGAATCTGCTCTGAAGAACCAGATTTTAAGTGCTTGTGTAAACTGGGGTGGACTGGAGAGGTTTGCAATATTTCTTGCGGATGCAATAATCACAGCACTTGCCTAAAGAAAGTTGGAATTTGCGACGAGTGTCACAATAATACCGAGGGAGACTCATGCGATGTGTGTCGGTGAGTGGAAAAAACCATTTCTTTGGCACGTTTTATATTTTTTCTTTGGGATGAATTTGTGTGTCTTTGTGGTTTTGGTGGCTGAAATTAAGTCCTGGGACGGCATACTGCGCTGTATAATTTTATTGAAGACCCCTTTTAAGCCTACACGGTAATATATTTCAAATTAGAAATTATTAATTGCCCCCAGACAATTATTGTAACTTTGCCGTCGGTCCCCGTCTTATAAAGACCCCTTTTAAGCCTACACGGTAATATATGTACATTTAGAATTTATTAATGGCCCCCAGACAATTATTGTAACTTTACCGTCGGTCCCCGTCTTTTATTTTCGCGCCAACCAACCACCCCCTCCCAACTTCTTCCCCCCCTGGCTTCCCGCCAAAGGGACCCGTTCGTTTTTACGCCGCGTATATGTTAGCTTCTATCGGAGACAACAGCCCGACCAATCCGAACTTGCCGAAAATCGGGTGACGTCACCGAGGCTCGAGCCGCGCTGCGATACTGTTGGCCAAGGTCAGAGCGTTTCCAAGCGCTATTAAGCGATTTTCGCCATTGTTGACGAGCCGAGGAAGGGAGGTAGAAACGCGGCTTCGTCAAACTCTAGCTCGTTCCGACTCGGATACCGCGATGTCGTCCATCTTTTGGCGCGCTTTTCCCACCTGATTTTCGCGCCTAAGTCCGAAGATCGATTCGCGCTAATGACAGTTTACGAATAAAGAAGATATAATTGAAGCTAAATGAATGAATGAACGATAACGAAAAGAGAATCGGTTTGATTTCGATAACATAACGAAAGGGAAATTTCGGGTAACGCGGTTTTGATGGAGCAAAGATCCAGTATGAACATGGAGGATTCCGGAGACGGCTGCAATCTCTTGAACGAGAGTGGCGGAAAGAAAGAACGGTCTGATAATTGGGGGACGCGCGAAACCGAGGCTTTGATACAAGTTTGGAAAACTCATTACGTTTCGCTGGAAAGTATCACTCATAAAAGAAAGGTTTACAAATTAGTCAGCGATAGGCTGAAAGAACTCGGACACGATCGAAACATTCCCGCCGTTCAAGCCAAAATAAACAAACTGAAAACGCTCTATCGCAAAAATCGACCCGATCCGGCAACGGGTAACAAGAAACCCAAGTGGCGTTTTTGGGAAGCCGTGCACGAAGTGGTCTTGCAACCGTTACAAAGACAGGGGATCAGGGATCGTATTGGACCGGCCGGAATTACCCGGGAAACTGGACCAACTAGTCCATCAATCGTCACCGACGAGGAAAATAACGCGGAAGGACACGCCGCCTCCTCCGCCGCGACTACTAACTCCAAGGCTTCCGCCTCCAGTACTAATAACTCGACTACTAATGCCGAGGAAAATAATGACGCGCCAGGTGCGTTGTTTCGCTTTACATTTCCGCGCGTATTTAAAGGGAAATTACGCATTCTCTGATTGGAGGGATCAGCGGGAGGCGCGTAACTGGGCCTGGGGAGGGGGGCTATGATTAACTTAAACGTTTTAGGTCGAGTTCGCATTAGGGAATTAATTGTCATTATCTTTTAATTATGAATTACGATGGCAATTTGATAAAATATGTATTTTCGCATGGACAGGGCCTTCAGACGAATTTTGAGAATATTTATATGGATTTATAGGTATTTTTCATGAAAATTATAGGATTGTATAGGATACTCCGATGGGTTGGTTAAAATTCGCGCAAATTTCAAAATTATAGGATTTTTGACGAACTTTTGTCAAAAATATCGGATTTTATAGGACAGTTTTAAAAAATATCGGATTTTACGGGACAGTTTTAAAAAATTTAGGATTTTATAGGAAGGTTTTAAAAAAGTATGGGATTTTATAGGACGGTTACAAAAAGTATGGGATTTTATAGAACAGTTTTAAAAAGTATGTGATTTTATAGGACAGTTTTAAAAATTATAGGATTTTATTGGACAGTTTTAAAAAATGTAGGATTTTATTGGACAGTTTAAAAAATATAGGATTTTATTGGACAGTTTTAAAAAACATAGGATTTTATAGGACAGTTTAAAAAATATAGGATTTTATAGGACAGTTTTAAAAATATAGGATTTTACAGGGCAGTTTTAAAAAATATAGGATTTTACAGGGCAGTTTTAAAAAATATAGGATTTTACAGGGCAGTTTTAAAAAATATAGGATTTTACAGGGCAGTTTTAAAAAATATAGGATTTTATAGGGCAATTTTAAAAAGTATGGGATTTTATAGGACGGTTTTAGAAAAATATAGGATTTTATAGGACGGTTTTAAAAACATGGGATTTTATAGGACAGTTTTCAAAATATGGGATTTTATAGGAATTATTTTAATGGTAATTTCACCAACAATCTAAAGGGGATACATTGAATGCGTAATTAAACTTTAAAATTTGACAGACCAAGGCTTAGGTTTTGTTTACTTTGTTTTAATAACGGTTAGAAAGTGCAAAAGCGAAGGATAAACAAGCACGTGCCAAAAAGGGAAACGCGGCTAATCAAGCCCGTCGCAAGCTGACAGTCAGACACGATGAGGTTTTAAAGAAACTATTACAAGAAGAGGATGAATCTCACACCCTCGTCCAGAAATTAAATTCATCCTATCACGAAACCGTCAGCAGTTTAGTCCAGATGCAAAAAAAGTGCAACGAAAAGTTGATTTCCCTTATGTCTACTTTCGAGACTCATTTGAACGCCACGCAGCCTCAAAATAGTAATAACTCAACTACGGCTACTCCATCCCGACCCTTGAGCAACTCTTCTACCTCGCAATCGTCTTCTTCACCTTATCCTCAAGCCATGAACGCTTCCCCTCATCAACATCAACAGCAATTTGCCAATAGAAGTTCTCACGGTTCCCACGGAGGCGGTGGTGGTTTACCTCAACATTTTCAAAGACCTCAAAGTCATTTTCCTCAAGCTATGCCATCGTGTCGCCCGCCGAGTATGCTTTATCAGCAGCAACAACCACCTCCTATGATGCAACCGCCTCCGTTACCAGTACCACCTACGCCCCCTTTAAGTTTTCCGGCATCGTGGAATCCGATGGCCATTCAATCAGAGACTTTGATCGCTTTGCTATTTCCTAACCTAAGAATGGCTCTTCATAATTTGCCAAAAGAAGAAAATAACGATCAAGGTTCCTTAAAAGATCCGGATGAAGAAATTGACGCTGACGATTCGGATTAATTAATTAATTAAAGTGTTTTTAATTATTTTTATTCTTTTAAAAACAAAATGAGAAGATGAAATGAAATAAAATACAATTTTCTATGTCTTTGTGTGTGAGTTTTTCGTTTAAGGTCTATTTTGGTCTATTGGGGTGTTCAAGTAGGACAATCTCCCGCAAAATAGACTCTTCTGTGTCTTTTGCGAGTGTTGTCGTTTCTTAAGGTCTATTTTGGTCTACTGGGGTGTACAAGTAGGACAATCCCCCGCAAAATAGTCTCTTAACGCGTTGCGAATTTGTTTAGCGCGTTCGCTGCTTCCTTGTGAGCTGTACATTGGTTGGCGCGAGAGTAACGTATCCTCTTTACTCGTTTCTAACCATTTTGGGTCAAAGGGAACTTTACGATCTTCGCACATGTTGTGCAATGCCACGCAAACGTCAATGGTAGCCGTAACTGATTCCATCTCTAGAACTAGTTTCCGTAGAAGCCGCCTCCATCTGCCCTTAACCCTGGCAAAAGCGGTGTCAGCAACACCACGTGCACTGCTTACTCGGCAGTTGAAGTCTATCTCGGATGGGCTCAGAGTTTCGTGGCACATGTAGGGTTCTTTAAGGGGCAAATAATTAATTGGTTATTGATTAAGGTAAAGGAGGTAACCCATGTAATTATTTTACCAATTAACCATGGTTCCAAACCAAATCCAGAATCTCCCAGAACTAAGTATGGGACGGATGTGTGTATAATTGGTCTTTCGTCCTTGGGAAAAGCAGCTCCCGAACATGCTTTTTTATAGAATGCGCTTTCTCTAAATGCTGTTGAAATATCGTGTCGTCCTGGGATGCCTGATTTTAGCCACCAAAATTTGCCATGAGCATCGCAGATTGATAATACAATAACGGAGTACGTTTCCTTGGCGTTATAATAGAGATAATTTGTGGCTATCTCTCTCGGTGGTGAAAGGGGGATATGGTAAGCCTCCAAAACCCCAATAACCATGGGAAACTGCCATATTTGCTCAAATTCCTCCGCCATTTTTCTAACTGATACTTCATCAGGCCATTTTATGTGCTTAGGGACCAAGTGTTTGTTAGCCGCGACTAAAAATGATTTTAAACAGTCGTGTATCGTTGATCTCCCAACCCCGAACATTCCAGCTAAATTTCCGTAGTTGCAGTTACTTCCCAACATTTTTAGGGCTACCCCGACTTTTTTAGTAACCGGAATAGCTTCCCTGAAACGCGTATCTTCCTTTGTTAAATCGCTCTTAACCATATCGACTAAGTAATTGAACGTAGCCCTATCAACTCGGAAATTAGATATAAATTCCTCATTGGTAAACTGCGGGACACTTTCGTCCCACCATTGGCTACTTCGAGGTTTAATCCAAACTCTAGGTTTCTTGTCAGGGCTGAAATTATAATAATTAAAAATATTTATAACCAAATACGTTTTTACGCAATGTTTTGGTTACGATTCTTCCATTGTCAGTTAAGCCTTGGTACCTTATTCCTAGTAAGTAACAGGCGATTGCTGCCGAATTTTTGCGTCGTTTTTTAGTGATTGCCACAATTGATTGTTGAATATCCATTAATTGCGCGATCATTAGTAAAATATTAGTTGCTGTTGTCATATATTCGTTTATTAAAATCAATATAACCATCGCTAACTCGGTAGCTACCGCGTTCGGCGCCATTTTATTTTCCGACTCGGAGACAGTGTTGCCAATGTTTGAAAGTGGATTTTCCCACTTCCATTTTAAAAATTTCCCACATTTCCCACACCCCCTTTTTAGCCCCGCCCCCAGCTAAAATATGGTGGAAAACTTAGTCATATTTATCTGTACTATTTTTTCCTACTAGGTTTAATATGGAATATCACTGCGCATGGCTTTGACAATATGTACAAATGCGCCAAAACGCTATAAGGCTTTAAAATTCTCAAAATATGCTACTTTTTTCCAGCGCCAAATTTAAAATCACCGAATTTATTTCAAAATGTTGCTTGCAATTATTTAACCGGGCAAAATTTTCGAAAATTCAATCATTTTAACTGCATAGTCTGCACTATAAACACTTAAACACGAAAATTCCCACATTTGACCGATTTTGGAAAAAAATTACCTTTTTCCCACAGAGCCTAAAACCTCACCAAAATTTCCCATGATGTGGGAAATTTCCCACACATTGGCAACACTGCTCGGAGAAGCCAATGTCAAACAAGTCGTCGCGTAGTGTTATAAAACGCGGCCCACCCTGAGTTTTGTAAATACTGATAAATGATTGGTTTTTGGTTTAAGCTTTTTAAGCACCTATAGCCAATCACGTTTTGCGTAAAATATTTGGAAATAAGATACAAAACAAAAAGGGTTTTGTTGATAAAATGAGAATTTGAGAAAACGAAGTTTTGTTGATAATTGCATGGAAATTAGTTGAAAAGCAAATTTTTGTTGATAATTGTAGAGAAATGAGATGTTGTTGATAATTGTAGAGAAATGAGATGTTGTTGATAATTGTAGAGAAATGATATAATGTTGTTGATAATTATAGAGAAACTATAGATAGAAAAGTAAATTTTGTTGTAGTTGTAGAGAAACTAGTTAGAAGAAGTTTTGTTAATATTTAAAGAGAAATTGGGTTATGTATGTAATTTTTAGCGCTGGGAGCTACGGAAACCCTCTTTCTACGGAAGGTTGCCAACGATGCGAATGTAACGGTCACGCTGATGAAGCCAGGGGTTATTGTAACAACTCAACAGGAAATTGTTATTGCACCGATAACACTGAAGGATTTTATTGTGAAAGATGCAAATCGGGATTCTATGGAAATCCAAGGTACTTGCTCTTGCTTTGGAACAAATTAGTCGCTTTTTTTTTAAAGAAATTACAAAACATAAAATTGAATTTAATCTTAAACGCGAAGTAATGGAGGGTATTGCTACTTGGAATGTGGCTCTCGTCAGATTATTAGAAATGTTACAAGGGGCTCATTGGGAAGCCGGAGAAACTCGAAAAATGGTAGCTCTCATTGTTTGTGGATACTAACGGAACATTCCCTAACTGATGCCGTCACCAATGAAGATTTGCTACTGTACTTAATTTTGAAAAATAAGCGTTAACGGTCCAGGGAGCCCAGCGGTCCTATAATTCATAAAAAATAATGTATTTTTGAACTTGTCCTATATTATTCTATAATTTCATGAAAGGTCCTATAATATCCTATATTTTTTAACCTGTCCTATATTATCCTATATTTTTTAACCTGTCCTATATTTTCCTATAATTTCGGGAAAGGTCCTATATTATCCTATATTTTTTAACCTGTCCTATATTATCCTATATTTTTTAACCTGTCCTATATTATCCTATATTTTTTAACCTGTCCTATATTATCCTATAATTTCGTGAAAGGTCCTATATTATCCTATAATTTCGTGAAAGGTCCTATATTATCCTATAATTTCGTGAAAGGTCCTATATTATCCTATAATTTCGTGAAAGGTCCTATAGTATTATATAATTTCGTGAAAGGTCCTATATATTATCCTATAATTTCATGAAAGGTCCTATATTATCCTATAATTTCATGAAATGTCCTATATTATCCTATAATTTCATGAAAGGTCCTATATTATCCTATAATTTCATGAAAGGTCCTGTGTTATCCTATAATTTCATGAAAGATCCTATAATATCATGAAAGGTCCTATATTATCCTATAATTTCATGAAAAATCCTATATTATCCAATAATTTTATGAGATGTCCTATATTATCCTATAATTTCATGAAAGGTCCTATATTATCGTATGATTTCATGAAAGGTCCTATATTATCCTATAATTTCATGAAAGTTCCTATATTATCCTATAATTTCATGAAAGATCCTATATTATCCTATAATTTCATGAAAGGTCCTATATTGTCCTATAATTTCATGAAAGGTCCTATATTGTCCTTTAATTTCATGAAAGGTCCTATATTATCCTATAATTTCATGAAAGGTCCTATAATAGGAATTCAAATTTTGACTGGGCTCCCTGGCCCATTACTTTAATTTGTAGAAGTTCTGTTTAAATGGGTCATTTGGTTTTCTAATAGCACCGAGACCCCAGTTGTCTTGACCATTCACTCCGACATGAACGTTAGTTGTCCCCATAACCACGTTTACGTTTACGACGGTCTTCCGGAGTTTGTGGCATCTAATCGATTAAACAAACTACTCGGAGCTTATTGCGGTTCTAGTCTAAAACAGCCCATAATAGCTAAATCAACGTCCAGTATTTTGACCATTTATTACGAAGCTTGGGACGTTAATCAAGGTTTTAACGCCACTTTCGAAAGAGTACCTTTTTGTAAAGCTTGCACGACACCAGAATGTCGTAAAGCTTGCATTAAAGGAAGCTCTTGTCCTAATTGTTCCGACGGAGTTGGTGCTTGCTACGAAGTAAGGGAGGTTAGGGTTGAAAGGATAATTAAGCGATGTTTTTTTATCATCGATTCTTCTACTATTTATAAGACCAATCTGCATAGTGAAACATTAAAGGGAATAATATCTCTGAATGATTTTAATATTCAAGTTAGTTTAAGTGAGATTTCGTGGATATTTTTAATTAAGCACCTCCGTCCAATCGCGTAACGCCCTGCCTTCCTGTTAACAAAACTTCCGTTGCACGCTCATCTGCTTAGTGAAACATTAATGGAAATAATACCTCTGAATGATTTTAATATTCAAATTAGTTTGAGTGAGATTTCATGGATATTTTTAAATAAGCACCTCCGACCAATCGCGTAACGCCCTGCCTTCCTGTTAACAAAACTTCCGTTGCACGCTCATCTGCATAGGGAAACATTAAAGGAAATAATACCTCTGAATGATTTTAATATTCAAATTAGTTTGGGTGAGATTTTATGGATAATTTTAAATAAGCACCTCCGACCAATCACGTAACGCCCTGCCTTCCAGTTAACAAAATTCCCGTTGCACGCTCTATATCTCGCACCACGATTGCCAGTCACATCGCGCTTAATTTTTATCAAATCCCGTGCTAAATTTCATTCGACATGGAGCGACGTGCCACGAGTATTTTGTTAACAAGAAGGCAGGGCGTTACGCGATTGGTCGGAGGTGCTTATTTCAAATTATCCATGAAATCTCAGCCTGATTTGAATTTTAAAATCATTCTGAGCTGGTATTTCCTGCAGATTGGTCTTATAATTAGTAGAAGAGTCGATAAAAATAAAAAATCACTTGATTTATCTTTTCACCCCACCTTGAAAGATATATTGTTATTACAACGTGGTTAAAATTAAATTAGGATTACGGTATCTGTCGATGTACCGATGGATTCGGTGGTATTGATTGTACACTACCGTTACTTCAATCTTACGTCCAATGGACGTTACATTACGACCCTAATTTGCTCATATCAAACCAAACTTTTCCACTACCTCGAATGGGACATACTTTAATCGCTCATAACCGACGTTTATGGTTATTCGGCGGGTATTCAACCGTCGGTGGGGAACTTAACGATACCTTTTTCTTCGATGTCTCAAGACAAACTTGGGAAGAGGTATTTTTGTCTGCGTTTCATTTTAATAAGGGATATTGGTGGTTTAAACCGAAGTTTTTAGGTTATAACCAAACGAAAGGAGGAAGTAGGGCCGCTACTTGGCAGGCATTTTCATGGTAGCGCTTTAGTTGATGGCATTCTGTATATTTATGGCGGAATTAACAATGAGGATAAGAAAGGGGGTGTCTTGGGTGATTTTTGGAAGTACACTCTTGCTCATAACGAATGGAGTCCGTTGAGACCACCATCTTTGGTTAGTCATAATTATTTTGAAGGAAAGGGGTAGCAAACATAACATTATGCCTTAAATGAACGGCATTTTTTTAAATATGAAAGGAATTAAATGTCAAAATTAAAATAAATCGTCTCTTATTACAAATGATAATTAGTACATTTAATTAGTCTTAAAAACTATCAAGGACTACTGCGCCACCCGGCACCCGCCATTGGTTTAGTGGCGTCTGCTAAATAGAACCACTTACGCGCGTGATCGAGTGGGCTATGCCCTACCTTACCCTTACCTCTCTCAGCCTGTGGGAAAGAATTCAACCAATCCCGTTTGGGCTAAGTGGTGACGCCATTAAACAAAATGGCGACGCAGTAGCCTTTAATAATTAGTACATTTAATTAGTCTTAAAAACTAGCAAGGACTACTGCGCCATCCGCCATTGGTTAGTGGCGTCTGCTAATAGAACCTCTTAAGCGCGTGATCCAGTGGGCTATGCTCTACCTTACCCTTACCTCTCCCAGCCTGTGAGAAAGAATTCAACCAATCCCGTTTGGGCTAAGTGGTGACGCCACTAAACAAAATGGCGACGCAGTAGTCCTTGATTGTTTTTAAGGCTAATTAAATTAGCTAATTATTTTGTAATAAGAGATCATTAATTTTAATTTTAATATTTAATTCCTTTTATATTTAGAATAAGGCCCTTCTTTTCAATTAATCTATATTGTTATGTTTCCTTAAATTTTCCTCTAAATAACGTTTCGATCACCTAATACACGTTGAATTAATAGTCTGTCCTGGAGATATCGGAACTTGCCGGTCTTACTCTGACGAATGTTGATCGTAGTTTAATTTTAATCGGTGGTTATTCCCCGAGATACGGTTTCCTCGATAAAATATTGGAATACGAAATTGATAAGAATGTTTGGAGGGAAATTAAATGCGAAGGATCGTATCCTGTTGGAATTTACGGTCATACTAGCGTCTATCATAATGATACCTCGTCAATATACGTCTTTGGTGGTTACCTTTATAACGTAGAGAAACCGATAATATCAAATATTCTTTTCGCCTTTCATTTCAAAACTAAAAAATGGTCCCGACTTCCTCCTGATGCCCAAACGAATGAAAGAGTAAGTTAAATTAATTAAGATGGTTTATAAGATTAATTTTAATTAACTTCGATAGCCGCCTCCTCGATACTTTCATTCGTCGGTAATTATGGATAATTACATTCTTGTTATGGGTGGAAGAAGCAATAACGTTAGCAACGAACTCTTGGATGATATTTACGTTTATAACGTTAATTGTAATACCTGGGTTGGTTTGCAAGACGTTCGAAATTTTGGTCAAAGAATGTTACCGAGCGCCGGTGCTAGTTCCACTATTATTGGAACGAAAGTTTATATGTTTGGAGGATATAATGGACAAACTTTGGGACAGTTAATTAGCGTCCATTTACCCAAAGATATCTGTAGACTTTACGCAAATTCGTTGATTGAATGCGTGGCCCATATTGGTTGCAGTTATTGCTCCGTCAGTGAAAAGGGTGATAATAGAACGTCCTGCTTTTCAAGAGATGGACTCGTGCCATCAGGGTAAGTACTCAATTCAATACAAGATTCGATTCATCGCGTCGTAAGAACGATGTTCAATACGAAATTCGACTAATCACGCCGTGAAAACGATATTTAATACAAAATTCGATTAATCGCGACGTGAAAACGATATTCAATACAAAATTCGATTAATCGCGACGTGAAAACGATATTTAATACAAAATTCGATTAATCGCGTCGTGAAAACGATATTCAGTACAAAATTCGATTAATCGCGTCGTGAAAACGATATTCAATACAAAATTCGATTAATCGCGACGTGAAAACGATATTTAATACAAAATTCGATTAATCGCGTCGAGAAAACGATATTCAGTACAAAATTCGATTAATCGCGACGTGAAAACGATATTCAATACAAAATTCGATTAATCGCGTCGTGAAAACGATATTCAATACAAAATTCGATTAATCGCGTCGTTTAAACGATATTCAATGAAAAATCCGATTAATCGCGTCGTGAAAACGATATTCAGTAAAAAATCCGATTAATCGCGTCGTGAAAACGATATTCAACAACGTATTTTTACAGGTGTTTTAATCCCAAAAAAGCATCAAAAGTGACGCAAGGGAGAGCTTGCGAAAGAGATCTATTCGAGAACATCAATTGTTCCAATTATAAAACGTGTTTAGATTGTCTTTCGAGTTTCCCGGTTCATTCCGGCTTTTATAAAGACCCCGTTTGTCAATGGTGCTCTAATTGTCAAGTGGGACATTGCGTCAAATTTAACACGTCATGCGATAAAGAAATGAGTTGCAACGTACCCCAAATCCCCATGAAAAATCTTAGTTACTGTCCCATGAGTCTTTGCGTCGCGTCTGATTGCGAAAAATGTTATTCCGGTAAAAATACCAATTGTAAATGGACGCAAAGAGCTGGAAGATCAACCTCTGGTAAACCAAAATTAAACTTAGTGTCTTGAAAGTACGATCGACTTTAATCGCGATTATTTAATCAGGCGATTGGGGTCTAACCGTTCACTCCAAAGTCTCTCATTGGTGCTGCATTTGGAGTACCATTCACGAAATATCAAAATTATATTCTATATCATCGGTAACGGACTGTCCCAAAAAATGTCACGAATATAAGAACTGTTCCTCGTGCCGACGTAGCGTTGGTGCCGAAGGTGGTTGGCACGAATGTTATTGGAGTGAAGCCTTACAAGAGGTTTGTTTCGTTTTAAATTAATTGTAGACGTAATTTGGCCTATTTTTTAATGATATTATTAGTGTTTGTCCCCGAGTTACGAAATGATTCGTTGCGAGGGAGGTAATTGCGGGGCCGTTCTTAAAGACGAAAATTTCAAGTGCCCAATTCCGTGTTGGCAATTTGATCAATCCGCTACTTGCTTAATGAATCCTAATTGCGGATGGTGCGCGTTTGGGGGTGAAAAGGCGGATGGTCGCGGTGTCTGTATGAGCGGAGGGATTTTAGGTCCGACGAAGGGAAGTTGCAAAGATACCAGGATTGATTCCACAAACTGAAAGAAGCGCCTTTACCAAGTAAGTTTGATTTTTACTGTTTTCTTTTGGGTGTGTGTTCTTTTTGACTTTGGTTTGATTACGATTCAAATACTTGAATTAATGTTAAAAATATCGAATCAAACTTGGATTAATCGCCTCTTAAAACGATTAATCGATTAGAAAACCCAGTAAATAATCTAATTAATGAATTTTCTAAGAATTGGCTATTTAATTAAAGTGATAAGACGTCAGAACTACTTTAAAATACATGTATCACTTTTCGTAAATCTCTCTGAAACGAAGTTTTTTCGATTAAAATTAGACCCATCGATTCGATTAATCGATTATTCGCGCACTCTAATATTGTGAAGGATTGCCGAAACATCGTTGGAGTAATCACTGGTTTCAAAACCCTAAAATTAGACCCAGTAATCGATTATTCGCATACCCTAAGGTTGAAAGATTGCTGTAGTATCATGTTTCCATTAATTCGATTTATAGAAAATGTGACAGTTTAGTGGGACTGGGAGTTATCGAACAGAATAAAATTATACCCATAAATCCGATTAATCGATTATTCGCGCACCCTTATTGTGAAGGATCGTATTTGTTTATACTTTATAGTTAAAATAATCACTGGTTTCAAAACTTTAAAATTAAACTCGTCCGTTCGATTAATCGATTATTCGCACACCCTAAGCTTGACGGATTACTGTAGCATCATGTTTGTATTAATTCGAACTATAGAAAATGTGACGGTTTAGTGGAAGTTATCGAACAGAACAAAATTATACCCATAAATCCGATTAATCGATTATTCGCGCACCCTTATTGTGAAGGATTGCGTAGCATCGTATTTGTTTATACTTTACAGTTAAAATAATCACTGGTTTCAAAACTTTAAAATTAAACCCGTCCGTTCGATTAATCGATTATTCGCGCACACTAAGCCTGAAGGATAGCTGTTGTATCATGTTTGTATTACTTCGAACCATAGAAAATGTGACAGTTTGGTGGGAGGTATCGAACAGAACAACTTATTGGAACTACCTTACGAAACCAAAGGAAAATGAGTGTTTAAATTTTCACCATAATTGCGATAGCAGTAATCAAGAATGCGTCGATGAAGAAGATGGTTACAGATGCGAATGCAAAGCCAATTATACTTTAGACGGGTATTTATAAATTTTGGAAATTCTGTGGGCAAAGACGACAAGAGCTTTTTTGAAGATTTTAAATCCTGTGCAGGGATGCTTGCAAACCAGTTTGTCGGTTAGGCTGCGATCACGGCAATTGTATAGCCCCTGATACCTGCAAATGCCATTTTGGATATGTGGGCAAAAATTGCGCGACTAAATGCAAATGTAATGGACATAGTGACTGTCTCGGGATTAAGAATTTGACAAGTTGTATTCACTGCTACAATAATACCATCGTAAGTATTTTTTAGTGTTTCTTTTTCTTACTTTAGTTCGAATACGATTCGATTAATAAGTCCCCTATTCTAAATTTCATTCGGTTAATCGATTTGTCAAAGGTTTTTTGATTGCTCGGAAAATCGTCTAATTATCATACAAAATCGTTTAATTATCGTACAAAATCGTTTAATTATCATGCAAAATCGTCTAATTATTACACAAAGTCGTCTAATTATCGTGCAAAATAGTCTAATTATCATAGAAAATCGTTAAATTATAGTACAAAATCGTCTAGTTATCGTACAAAATCGTCTAATTATCATAGAAAATCGTCTAATTATCGTACAAAATCGTCTAATTATCATAGAAAATCGTCTAATTATCATGCAAAATCGTCTAATTATCATATAAAATTGTCTAATTATCATATAAAATCGTCTGATTATCATATAAAATCGTCTAATTATCATATAAAATCGTCTAATTATCATATAAAATCGTCTAATTATCATAGAAAATCGTCTAATTATCATAGAAAATCGTCTAATTAATAATTATCATAGAAAATCGTCTAATTATCATAGAAAATCGTCTAATTATCACTCAAAATCGTCTAATTATCGTACAAAATCGTAAAACGATTAATGGATTTGAAAATGCGGTAAATGATTACATCAATTTTAGTTTTACGATAAGATGTCAGAAATTTATTTGGCATACAGTAGTTGAAGATTATTCGCCGGAATTCACTTCGATTAATCGATTAACGGGTCAAAATTCTTATTGTTTCTGAAATCTCAAATTCGATCGCGACCTTGTCAGTTCTATTAATGTATTCGATACAGACAGATGTTCTCGATTACTCGTACAAACTTAATTTGAATTAAGGTTAGTTATTAGGTCTGAAAAGTAATTGTAATTCTTGAAAGGGACCTCAATGCGAAAAATGCAAAACACTCTTTGTTGGTGATCCAGTAAAAGGCGAACCTTGCATTCCGTGCAAAGTTCATTGCAATGGACATAGTAATCTTTGTTTAGGACAAGATGTCCTTAATTCAACATTTTCTGGAAAATCTCATGTATATATCGATGTAAGATAACATGTTTTATAAAAAAGACGCCTAAGGCACAGAGATTGTTGAATAAATGACAGGAAATGAAGATTAAAACTTTAGTCGGAGAAGGATCGAGTCGAGACGCGATATGCTTGAACTGTAAGAACCATACTGAAGGTGATCGCTGCGATGTTTGTACTTCCGGTTACTTTAAAGCCGAGGAGCATATCAAAGATGGTTGTCGATTGTACGTTGACTTATTTTCTATTAAAAGGACTGTAACTTAGGCATCGGCGGGTTGGTAAAAAGTATTTGAAATACGTCAAAGACACCACGTGACGCGAAGAAGTCCTTTTTTTCGATAGATTATAGCGCCAATAGAGAGCTTTCAGTTGGAGAAGGAGCTGAGTCTCGTCACATAATTTACGCTGCCATATTGGTGGGTTTAAAGCGGGAATGAAGCTGAGACCACTCAACCAAATATGGCTACCAGAACAGCACCGGTAAGACTTGGGAGGGTGTGACGTACTACTGTCCCATCTGAAAGCTCTCAATTCCCCGAAGTTTGTTTGAATTGAACCACGCCCCTCCTGTGCACTTCAAATCATTTTTAATTAACCACCCTCCAGTGTCTTCTTTACAGTTTCTTTAAAATTATCGTGAAAGTGTTTGTGGTGGTAATACTGAACTGTAACTGTTTTGGGGGTCAAAATTAATTAATTAAGGTGCGAGTGTCACGGCCACGGAGATACTTGTAACATTCTTAATGGAGAGAATTGCGTTTGCCATAATAATACGGAAAACGAAAAGCAATGTTCCAACAAGATTGGTAAAAACTCCGCGGTACCTTGTTGGAAATTACAATGTTCCAGATGCAAGGAATACTTTATGGGTGTACCTACTGACGGACATCAATGTTATCGACATATGTTCCTCGATAAAGATTACTGTTTTAATCCTCAAGGCTCGGCTAATCCTCAAGGTTCAATTTCATGATAATTTCATCTCTTTAAGTACTTTAAAACCAATGGTACTTGTGTTTTTTTTTTTTACCAGAACCTTGTCTAGAACCGTCTTACAGCATTTTACAAACTCGGTCAGCCTTTTTCGCGGTTCAACCGAGATACATGAATGTAAATATACGTATTACGTTGGACGTAGCCATCGGTGGTATCGATTTGTACTTATCCGCCAAAGAGGACACGTTTGTTATTGACGTTAACAAAACTAACGGAGTTAACACTGTCCAAATTGATCAAAAATATACGGTGGAAAGCGTACTTAGGGGTAACGAAGACATACCCGATTGGTTCAAAAAGGTGAGGAAAAGGAAAAGGCAGAGTGATCCAGAAGCCGAGGAATTAATTCAAGTAATTGCTGAGCTAGATGTTTCTTCTTTCTTTCATTCATTTATTTATTATTATTTTTAATCGTACGTGTTATGAAATGTATCTTTGTCGAAGTTTTACGCTTCTTTAGCTTGTCCTTTAGTTCGGGTGTGTGTGGATACTATTTGAATAGTTTGTCCCCAATCGGTTAATCGACTATTTTTCGAATGATCAAAAAGTTCTCGATTAATTTAAGAAATATTAATGTAAACAATAATCGATTAATCGCCTCTTAAAACTAGAATTCGAAAGTTCGGTAAGTAATTGAATTATTTTAATCTGTGAAGCAAAATGATGAGATTCATTAATACTCTAATTATTTTTCTTTAATAATGAAAATTTACGCATTTTTTTACGATTAATCGATTAAAATTTTAAATACTAGACGGATTTGACCTGTTGATTCGATTAAACGATTAAAATTTTAAATACTCGACGGATTTGACCCGTTGATTCGATTAATCGATTAAAATTTTAAATACTCGACGTACTAGACCCGTTGATTCGATTAATCGATCAAAATTTTAAATACTAGACGGATTTGACCCGTTGATTCGATTAATCGATTAAAATTTTAAATACTAGACGGATTTGACCCGTTGATTCGATAAATCGATCAAAATTTTAAATACTAGACGGATTTGACCCGTTGATTCGATTAATCGATTAAAATTTTAAATACTAGACGGATTTGACCCGTTGATTCGATTAATCGATTAAAATTTTAAATACTCGACGGATTTGACCCGTTGATTCGATTAATCGATTACAATTTTAAATAATCGACTTATTTGACCCGTTGATTCGATTAATCGATTAAAATTTTAAGTAATCGACTTATTTGACCCGTTGATTCGATTAATCGATTAAAATTTTAAATAATCGACTTATTTGACCCGTTGATTCGATTAATCGATTAAAATTTTAAGTAATCGACTTATTTGACCCGTTGATTCGATTAATCGATTAAAATTTTAAATAATCGACTTATTTGACCCGTTGATTCGATTAATCGATTAAAATTTTAAACACTCGACTTATTAGACCCGATTTGATTTGATTAATCGATTAGGAACCCTAGAATAACATTCCCGACTATTCGCACACATCCACACTCGCAAGTTACATCATTATTTCTTACTCAAATTAATTTCAGGTGCTATCGCTACAAAACATAACGGAAACCTTTAACGGTAGAACCCCGTTACTATTACGCGAAATTAAAGCGACTGGATTAACTACTTACGTCACGTTAAAGAACAAACACGAATTTTTATTAGTTCGAAGTTTAAAAAATCGTCTAGTAATCACGATACCTCAGGAAGTCCACGATTTACGCACGACCCGTTTCTTTATGGTGCTTCACGGAGTTGGCAGTACCAGTTCGAATATATCTTACGGAAATCTATTTTTTCGTCAAGATCAAACGAGAATCGACCTTTTCGTCTTTTTCTCCGTTTTCTTTTCTTGTTTCTTTCTCTTCCTGGCCATTTGCGTCGTAGTCTGGAAGGTGAAACAAGCCTTAGATATTCGTCAAGCCCGTCGCTTACACGTGGCCGAAATGAAGCACATGGCTAGTAGACCTTTCGCTCACGTTTGCGCCGTTATCGAGGACGAACCCGAAGAATTCGAGTTTTTACTTTATTCCCCGATGAACTATCGAAGGAAACCCAAACACTCCAAAGGTGGTGGAGCCAATTATTTTAGTCATCATTTACGCCAATATCATTCGGGACGCGAATCCCCGAGTAAAGGACACATGCACAATTTAGAAGATAAGATTATAGTCAGACCAGTGGCCATGGAACCGACTTACGACGGTGGCGCCGCTGTTTGTACCACTTTGATACAATTACCCGGGGGAATGTCGGCTCCAGTTCGAATATGTCTCGGGTCGTCTTTAGTGACTCTAAGAACTAATTATCATTTTAGTAATAGCGGTATTAGAGCCGTTATGAGACGAAGAGCGAGTCACGTTGTTCTATGACCAAGAAGACGAGTGGCTCCTGTTTAAAAAAAAAAAACGACGGCTATAACCGAGCCACACACTCAAAAGGTATGATGTTAATTTTTAACGAGTTTTACGCCGCTCAAAACGCGCGTAAAATCTGAATCTAGCTCATTCTGTTCTTCCAAAATATATTTCCACTGCTCCCGATACCGATACCGATACAAAATGAATCGTGATAAGATATATATATATATATTAGCATTAGCTACCACCGCCGTTATTTAGTTACTCTCTGATTATTTTAGTTGCCATATCCATATCCATTTAATTTTCAAGTCGGAAGTTTATTTTTATTTTTAATGAGCTTACTTAATTAATTAATTAATGACAAGGAGTTGCTTTTATCTAAAGGAATTAACTCGCAAACGCAAATCCCCAATTTTTGTTAAAATTAAGTTAAGTCTTTCTCTCAAGTTACTAAACAAACGACTTTCCCGAGAAAGTTCCGATCGAGTTCTTGCCATATTTTAAAAATGAAAACACTATTTAGATTTCCTGCTCCCCCAAAGTCAGGGTAAAGTAAATGGGATTGTGGGCTTTTATTTAAACCTCTATTATAACAAAAACATATACTATCAATATGATACGATATATTTATCTACGAAACGTTCGTTACTTTTTGACACATATTATATCCTCAATACATTTAATATAGTTGTTTTTATTAAAGGGATAGTAGCGTTTCATTTCGGTTAAAGTAATTAAGGTTTTCATGGTTTTAAATATATGGTGGGTGAAAATTTAAAACCACGATGCATAATTTGTCCGTTATGACGTCATAACTGTGTCACCTTCTGGTGGTTTATGACGGCATAACTGTGTCACCTTCTGGTGGTTTATGACGTCATAACATTGTCGCCTTCGGTTGGGTGATGACGTCATAACATTGTCGCCTTCGGTTGGGTGATGACGTCATAACATTGTCGCCTTCTAGTGGGTGATGACGTCATAACATTGTCGCCTTCAGTTGGGTGATGACGTCATAACATTGTCGCCTTCAGTTGGGTGATGACGTCATAACATTGTCGCCTTCTAGTGGGTGATGACGTCATAACATTGTCGCCTTCAGTTGGGTGATGACGTCATAACATTGTCGCCTTCAGTTGGCTGATGACGTCATAACATTGTCGACTTCTTGTGGGTGATGACGTCATAACATTGTCGCCTTCAGTTGGGTGATGACGTCATAACATTGTCGACTTTTTGTGGGTGATGACGTCATAACATTGTCGCCTTCTAGTGGGTGATGACGTCATAACTGTCACCTTCTAGTGGGTGATGACGTCATAACTCTGTCACCTTAGTGGGTGATGACGTCATAACTCTGTCACCTTCTAGTGGGTGAGAACGTCATAACTGTGTCACCTTCTAGTGGGTGAGGACGTCATAACGATGTCGCCTTCGGTTGGGTGATGACGTCATAACTGTGTCGTCTTCAGTTAGGTGATGACGTCATAACGATGTCGCCTTCGGTTGGGTGATGACGTCATAACTGTGTCGCCTTCTGGTATTATTAATAATCGAATATTACGCTACTATCCCTTTAATGTAATTGCGCTCGTCAAGAGTAAATTACTCTATGGATCCTGAGGCATATCTTAATTAGGGTGTATAGTTTTTAATTAATTAATCAAACGTCCCTTTAATTAGAATACTAATTAGCTCTCCTATCCTCTTTCCCATCCTTAAATGTTTTCCCTTTCTAACATAACGTGAGAAAAAGAATTTCAAATTTGTCATACCTCCCAAAATAAACAAACAAAAGAAATACTTGTAAATGTAGAAATATACGTCCATAATATGTAAAAATATATATATATAATTATATACAATATAGTATACATAACCATTTTAAAATAGATCTCTAATATTTTTGAGGTTTTTTTTTGTTCCCCAAAACTATGCTAGTCTTATAATATCTGTAGCCAATAGATAACGAAAGGAAATTATTGTTCAAGAATAATATTGTAAATATTTTATTAGGATTTTTTTTTTTGAAGACAAACACGTCACGTATTGAGTGTAATATTAATTTTTACACTTTCCCTTTCATAAATTAATTAAAATGATTAATAGAATCAAAATTATTGAAACTATTAAGTGATAAATTTAATTTAATTTTTTTTGGAAAGTTAATTTTTAATTAAATAAGCCAAACTTAGCCCTGATATTTTTTAAATTACACTTTTAATCGGGAATAGTTATTTTTAAACAAACGGAAATGAATAGCAGTACAATTTAAAACCCAATTAAAAGCTCCACTACCTCTTATGTTATTGGCTGAACGTCTTCACCGCGAAAAGAAACCGTATTGAGAACTCCCCACCCCCGGAAACTAAGACACTCCCCCATTGAAAACCCCCCCCCCCGGAAAATAAGACACTCCCCCATTGAGAACTCCCCGCCCGCGGAAACTAAGATACGCCCACATTGAAAGCTCTCCGCCCCGGAAAATAAGATACGCCCCCACTGTAAACTCCCCGCCCCCGGAAACTAAGACACGCCCCCACCAAAAACTCCCCGACCCCGGGAAATAAGACACGCCCCCACTGAAAACTCCGCATTGAGCAATGTTAGTCTGTTATTCATTCTTGATGTTTTAAAATAATGAATTTCTTGTTTTAACTAAATAATATAAATATAAATTTATTTTAATTTTTAATTATTACCAATTTTGGCCACACACTTATTTAAATTAAAATCTCTAATTTAAATGAGATTTAAATAAAAAAATATGCAAGAATTTTATAGGGAAATTAAAAACAACTACCAATTAAATACTCTCTTTAATGGCCAATCGTGTTTTGGATCTGATTTAGGAAAAAAAATCACGGCGAGATATTGTAGATACGCGTATATAATTTTTGCCGATTGTGGTTATGATATGTATAATTAATTACCAGTTTATGATTATTTTCGCGCTTAAGCAAAAAAAAAAAAAAATACCAACCTCAGCAAAAAAAACGAAATAAATATTCTTAATCGAGTGACAAATAAAGAGGAATATATGTTAAAATTTTTATTAGGCTTTTTATTTTAATTAACAAATTCATATGAAAAACATGAGTTTTATGTAGAAACAATACTGAAAAATAGTGTGTTGTTTAATTCTAATACAAAAAAATAACTTTACATTACCCCAACAAAAATATTAATTAATACTTATTTTACACTATACTACAACTTTAAAAAACTAAAAACTAATAATAATTAGATCTAATTAAAATTAAGGAAGAATAATAATTTTCTTTAAAAATATATAGCTGTAGGTACATATTTACCAAAAAATTACCATTTTTGGAGGCAAGAGATGACAACCTGACCAACCACTCATGGTGTGTTAGGTTAAGCCTAATTTAGTTTGATAGGTCAAAGGTCAGGTTGCGGTCTTTTAACACCCCATTTATTTATTATTTTTTTTACAAGATTATAATATCATAGAAAACTAAGGCCTATTTTATTTTCTGAAAAAGTTAACATTATATCATGAGGCAAATAGTTTCTTTCCCGCCAAATATTTCCGAAATATAGCTTCTGCCAAGGGAGAACCAATAGGCTTGCGCCATTTAGAGCTTCTGCCAGGGAGAACCAATAGGCTTACGCTATTTAGAGCTTCTGCCAGAGAGACGATATAGGCTTACCACTTTTTGGCTTCTGCCAGAGAGACGATATAGGCTTACCACTTTTTGGCTTCTGCCAGGGAGAACCAATAGGCTTACGCCATTTATAGCTTCTGCCACAGGAGAACCAGTAGGGGGTAGAGGTCGCGTATTTTCAAAGAAAATGGCGGGAAAGAGTCGCGCGGGAAGTAATTTTTTTTTCTAAAATGAATTTTCGCAAGTTTTTAAAATTAAATTTCGTTAGTTTGTTAGTTTATTTATTTATTTGAAAGGCAACGTTTTTGCAGGAAGTATAAAATAGTGCGCGAATAGTGCACAAGTTTGGTTTTAAAATAGTGTTTTTAAAATATAGTATCAGTGCCTGTTATATAGTTTGTTTAGTTAGTTTTGGTTAATATTTTTAATTATTATCACACACTCAAAAACTGGCAGTTTATTCATTTTAGAAAATTAGTTATTGCCAAACATTTCTGAGAAGAACTAAACGATGACAACTACCATAAAATAGGTAAGAATGCTTTCTTTTTCACTAAACAGTAAACACTTGTTTTACTTACAGTCAATTAAGCCTTGGTTGGTTCCTTTTTGGCCCTTTTGGGGTCAGGAAAGAAAGAATTAAGTTTAAAATGTTTGGCAATGTATTGTATTGTGTTGATTCATTATTTGTAAAAGATCTTGTTCCATTTTTGTTTGTTTGTTTTTTAAATAAGTCTGAATCTGAAAAGATTTGGAAAGTATCGAAGCGCTCGTGTTTTTTTTTTTGTTAAGTTTGTTTTGAGGAAGTTTGAGAGTTTTCTGTCCGTTTAACGGGAGATTTCGGCCTTATTTTTTCAAACATAAATTGTTGACCTTTATCGGACACTTCACCATCTTTAACGATTAAAGTTCGTTTCTTTATAGCGTGAAAATTATCCAAAACGAATTCGTAAAATTCGTTCTCCATTTGCCATACTTTTGAGGCTTGTATTTTAGTAACAGTTTCTTCAGATGGTTCAACTTTAGAGTATGTTCGTCTTAAATGAGATTTCTTTCCTGCAACAGTTTTAAAACATAACTTTTGACACTTTCTAAAGGATAGTAGACTTGTTTTTTAAATACCTTCCAAAAATTGTTTAGCTGCGCCTTTAAACATTCGTGGTAAAGTCATTTCTAATAAAGTTACAAAATCTTCCAACTCTTCGGTAACTCCAACTAACAAATAATGCTGCAGTAGGTTTCTTTTGGCTTCTGCTAAAGCCCATTCGTTACCCGTAACCCTGTCATCAAATTTTGACACGTTTTAATTTAAACTATAGTTTCATACCCATTTTTTATCTCATAATTACCAACAATCAGCAGCATGGCCACAAAAGAACGGAATCTGTAACCACATACTTTCTGGTTCACAACCCTTCTCTTCTCTTTCAACACATTCGTCAAATGACTAGGGTTTTAAAGGCCACAAAGTTAATTAGTTCGGAATTAAATGCTAAATAGGGAGCTAACAGTTCTGACCCTGAAACGTCACACCCTTCTATCTCTTACTGGAGTTTCATCCCCCCTAAGGGTTGGAAACAGTATTCTACGCGCAACCAGAGAGAGGCTGAGTGACGTCAGACTATCCCTTCCCCCTAGCCAGTAGAGTGCTGTCAGAAGCGCCGGTGTGACGTCACCCTTGCTGTTTTCCCATAAAGAAAAAACGGTAACTGTCATGGCCGCCCATTGCTAAAGGCAGACTCGTGACGTTTAACCTCGGATCTGACGTCACAACTGACAGCACTCTGTTGTTAGCTCCCTATTGATCCTTCATTCGAACCATTTTATCTCCTTGTTTTCTCCTGACGACGTTGGGTCGAAAATTATCACCGTTTCTTAGGAAATAATAATACGATACTAGTCTATCCAAAGGTTTCCTTATTATATTGACGTAAACTGGTTTTTGAGATACACCAAACCTTCATAATAATCAACAGATTAAGGTTAATTAACGAAGATTAATTAATTAATGTTATACCTCTCAAAATCTAAATAAGCCATATGACCGTGGTATAAGGATGGTTTTTTGGCATTCCATTTAGTAACGTTATAAACAAACCTTGCCTAAATGCGATACGATAAAATATCTGTTAATTGTGTTTTTAAGAGTATTTTATGATTAATGACGTGTTTAACCTGGTCAGACAAGGATAGGACATGTGAATTTTTCGTCACGTTAATATGTAATACGTGAAATTGATTTTTGCCGCATAAGTCATACGCCACACCGACAAAGCTCGTGCTCCCTGTTTTCGGAACTCTATTATAAATCATGACAATGTTTTCTTCAGGGTCTAATTCCCTCCATTCTCTAATAGAAGCGGATTCAGCCATTTTGGCTCGTTCGTTGCTTTGTAATTGTAATTGGGCATTATGGTTTGAATTGATTTCTCGTAGTTGCATTTTTGCCACCGTTTTTGCTAAATTTGTTGTAAAAACGTTGCGTATAAATGAACAACATCATTTCATGTTTTGCGAAGGAAATGATTGAAAGTTTACCTAATTTAAGGCGAGATTCGTCTAATCTGGAAACTTCGGCTTCTAACCGACTATACATGATCATAAATATCACAAAAACGGCTATGCCTAACGCCCCAACATGTTTTGACTGCATCATCCTTCTGCTACAAGTCATTTAAATGTTCCGATTTGATAACAGCATATTTTAATCTAACTTCGCTGATGGCCACATTATTCTGCTTTTAAGGCTTTCAATAGTTGATCGAAGGGCAAAAGCTATCCATTCCATTAGGGCCACCCAAATTGTCAAATTTTTTATCTTTTTTTGGCATCTCCCGTTTTCATTTCAATGATGGTTTGTTTCGCATTTACCCGTTCATCATTTTATAAATAAACGTTTCGTTGAAAGAGTTATCGCGTTTCAAAAACCCTTTAAATCAACTTCCAACTTCCAACAGACGTGATAACGTTTAGAGTAAAAAATAAATTGTAAATTATTTATTAATGACTCAAATTGCGGTCCTATCTCTACCCTTTTTCTTTTGACATATTGCGTAGGCGTCCTCCACACACTGATTTGCATCCATTCTAGTTGACCAATCATTGCTCGCCTAGAAAAAGGCGCCAGATTTTCAATTTGCCTATGAGTGAAAACATGTTTTGAGAGTAAATAATACGCTGAAAACTGTTGAACTTCATTCTTTCGCACTATTTTATTAAACTAATTAGTTTAAGTAGTTGTAGTTAGACTGATTTTTGTTTTTATTTTAATTATTTATGTGTATTTAAACCTCGCAATCCTTGGAGTCTAATATTCCGAAAAAGTATTATTTATTACGCTTTTAATAAAATTTTATGACACCATATTGCACTCCCCTTTTTAGTTATTATCATAAGTTTATAAGTGATATGTTCCATAAGTATAACACTACCTATACTTTGTAATGTTAGAGAGTTGCTGAGAGCTAGTTCGAGAACGGCAAGCGAGAATTGAAGTCCTACACGCGGTTTTGCAGTCCATCCGCTTATTTAGTCCGTAATAACTCTTTGACAGCGTCTCACCACGCGTCGCTTTACGAGAATCTATGAACTACGTCACTCACTTCATGACAAGGTCCAGTTTGTAATCAGTGACAAACTTATGATATTTCTATATACTTTTGTTAATACTATAAGTTTATGAACTACATCAGAACTAGTCGTTTAGTGACTAATTAGCTGTATTTATTCTTAAATGGTATTGCATTTCATTTAGACAAGTGTTATCTGGAAGTTTCGATGTTATGCAAACATTATGTAAATTTGAAGTAAAAAATAAAATTATTTTGTAAATTTTATCTTTCGAAAAACATTACAATCTTGTTTCAAAAGACATCTATAAAGACATAAATGTACTCCGTGTTTCTAGAAGGCATTGAAGTCAGAAGTTTAAATGTTTTATCAAGAAGTGATATCTATAGTTTATTAGGGAGAAGGTATAAACTCGCCACATTTCTAATCTAGCTTTATCTCCAGTCCACTCCAAACGTTAAAGTAGGTCCGGAGTTAATCCGCGCCGCCTCTAAATTACAACCAGCATCATGATCTCATTGGTTCTTGAAAACTAGTGCACGTCAGCGCGACGCGAATGACGAAAATTACAGTCATATTTTCCGACTGAGGAGAGCTAGCGAAATAGCCCGGCCTCCTTTTACAAAATACTCCTTGTATTTTGAAAGGAGGATTGGGACTATGGCGCGCGAATACTTAGGCATCTTATACCTTCTCCCTAATAAACTAGATATCACTTCTTGGTTCTATCATAAAGAAAATATTCTCATCTGATTTTGGTACGCGCGCTTTTGGCAAATGGTTTTTGTCTGGTTTCTTTCTACATGTATAATCGTTATTGATTACGAATTTTTAAGGGCAAGTGCTATAACCGATGCTAGATATAACTAGGGATTCCTGATAGATCCCATTCTGTGATCATTTTTTGTCTAGAATATCAAATTACAAGTTCTTAGATAAGTGTTTTATAGAGAAACGCAGTCCCAAAAGAACGCTATTGCTATTTCATTTCTAGAAGTATCCCGAAAGATAGCTAAACTAAACTCGAAAATATTCTTGAAAATGTTGTACTAAGTTTATTATTATGATGTCTTACTTACGTGTGGCGATTTTAATCGCGTTTTCCATCGTTTTTTATTCGAGTTTGACCAATGGTCAAGCGCGAAATGAATTCGATCTCGGTGATCGAAGAAACGTGATTACTTTGGGATTTGTCTTCGATATTACGGGTTCAATGTGGGATGATCTTCAACAGGTCATCACTGGAGCGGAAAAGATTTTGGAGACCATTCTTCAAAGGAAGGATGAAGATTGGATCTTCAATTATATCCTGGTGCCATTTCATGATCCTGGTTAGCGAGATTTAATTACTTTTGTACTGGTTTTTAATTATGTCAGTTACGTAATTGATTATCAATGCCAATGTAAGATTATAAAAAAATGTCTTGGTTTGGACCAAGGCCGAAAAAACAAACGATATGTGTGAGGTTTATCAATTGACTGAAGTTTCAGATATTGAAATTTTTTTCTAGTTATTTCTATCCACTCAATCTTTAATCAATATTTAATTCAATCAACTGATTTTACTGTTAATCGATCTAGTCCCTCTAAATTAATTGAAAAAATTACATATCTACGCTTTTTCAAGAACAATTACATTTTCCGAAAACATTTTATCATGAAATTAATTATTTTGAAGGGAGTACGTGTTGAGGGATTAGTATTGAATATTTGAAATGTTCTACTGGATGTCCAAAAAGAGCAAGCGAACTTTGGTATAACTCGAATGGAAAATGTAAATATTTAATAGATGCCAAACCAGGGTGTTGCGCGAATTTATACATTTAATTTCGTATATAGAAATTCTTCATTTCTATTGCCGCCTCTATGAAGGTAAAGTTGCACTGGAACTTCCATTTCCGTACTTTAGTTTTTCTTGGTCATAACTCAGTCTTCATTTGAAACGTCACCACCCCTTTCTACATTGTTGGCGCTACTTTTACACCGGTTACGTATTACGCGTAATCATTTTAGCAAGCGCAAAGATCAGGGGCGAGGTGTATTCTCCCTCGCACCAAGGGTCATCGCCAGACGGTGCCAAAGTTCACTACGGGCAGGAGGCTAGTCAACTAGCACTGCCTATAGCGGTGTTTCTAAGCGAGCGAGAGAATGAGAGAAAACACCCCAATGGCGGGATCACACCTGTGTTTTAGTTTCTCTGTATGTAATTTCCAAAATGGTCTACTCACTTACAAATGTACACCGATTACACTGAGTGATCGGTCGTTCGAGCGCTAGCGAGTGTCAAGCCATAACCATAATCATTCATGTACACGAATGTTTTATAGTGTTGGGTTAATAAGGTTGGTGGGCAAGTCCGGAGTGTCATGTACCGTTTACTAATGTGAAAAGGTTTCGATCTATTGGATGAGTGTGTTGCGACGGCTCATATGACCCATACACTGGAACCACTGGTTATTATAATACGCCATATATTGGGAAAATAGAGGAAGGGAAGGGGTGTCGGAGTTAAATGTGACCTTCTTGGCATATCTAGTAATGAATGGATTGTTTAACCATATTATTTCCGCGGGAAATGAATATAACAAGTCATTGGTACTGAGAAGTATATCTGTTTATGTGATCTTTACCCTTTACCACACAGGATAAACTTTGTTGCTTTGTCTTAAGTAGACGACATTCACTGTAAACGACAGTTATCAACAATTTAAAACAGATTTAAACTTCTTTTGGTGCAAACTTGAAAATTTGTCAAGCCAGCAACAATTAAAACTATGTCGGTCAAGGTGCTTACAAGTTAGTGAGCATCGACACGAAATCCCTTCAAAATAATTAATTTCATGATAAAATGTTTTCGGAAAATGTAATTGTTCTTGAAAAAGCGTAGATATGTAATTTTTTCAATTAATTTAGAGGGACTAGATCGATTAACAGTAAAATCAGTTGATTGAATTAAATATTGATTAAAGATTGAGTGGATAGAAATAACTAGAAAAAAATTTCAATATCTGAAACTTCAGTCAATTGATAAACCTCACACATATCGTTTGTTTTTTCGGCCTTGGTCCAAACCAAGACATTTTTTTATAATATCTGTCACTTCAGTCTTAATGTAATTAAATTTTGAATAATTATGTTTGCATTACCGTCATACCATTGCACTCTAAAATATAACGGTGCATTCAAACACCATTTATGCTGTTTTTTCCGGTGCCAAAAAAGACATCATTTATGGTGTACTTTAACCCCATTTTTATGATCAATTGACGCCATTTTCTAATATTATTTGCAAGTATTAAGGAAATATTAGGCATTTATGCACCATTTACAGTGGTTTTTAACATCTTTTTTAGGCAATCTGTTGAACTTCTAATATTACTTAGTTTAATGGTGTTAAAAGTAGGGAAAAAGTACGCTACCTATGTCACATTATTAAACCAAGTGAAGTGAAAAACTGTAAAATAGTTATTAAATATTTTTTTTCCATATTTAGCACCACGTTTATGGTGTAAAACAAACCCGTTAATACACCATTTCAAGTCCCTGTTTACCCATTTAAAGACCCTATTTCCCCCGTTTTAAGGCCCTATTGACCCATTTAGGTCTGATTAATTTATAAAGATTGAGTGGTTACGTAAAATGAGCAAAAATCCCATCTATTTTGTAAAACATTAAGCAAAATTTATAGTTTAGAAGAATGAAATATTTTTAAGTCGCAGAAATGGACCGTTATAAAGCGATTCGCTTATTTTAATTTTTAAGTCAAATTACGTAACACTGTAACGAACTTAAACGAAGTTTGAACATAGAATGAGTTCCCAAAAATAATTTTCTAACGTAATATAGTGCCTATATTATTACATATTATTAAAAGCAAATATTTTTATTTTTAAACGCTGTCAACGATAAAACGTATGTTATTATTGAACTATTTTTTTATTAAATTTATAGCATTTATAGGATAAATACTTCTCCTATTAAGAGGCACAATGCTTGAAATTTGTGTCTCAATGAAACGTAACCTAACTAACATATGCCTTACCTAACCCGACCTATAAAACAAGCAATATTTTCAACGTTTTTAGTTGAAGGACCTTGAAAAATAAACGATTTTTTTTGGAAAAGGCCCGCGTTCACGCGTTGTTTAGTAATGACCTAATATTAAATATCGGTTTGTAAAATAAAAATAAAATTTTTATGCCATGAAATATTTTCCAATAAGCAATAATTGAAAGCATGTATTTTTAAAAAATTGTGCATACAAAACTCAGAAAGGTTTCTAAGTGATGTTTTAAAAAGTAAAACATGCTCATTATTAAAACCAATCTGACTCCATTAGTTGTTGCCCAAAAGAGTTCATTTGGATAATTTTAACGGCATTAACTTATAATCGTGTTCATTCAGGATTGATATAATAAGAAAGCCTTCAACGTGTACATACACAATAGGAAAGGTAGTGAAGTCCCACTGAACACGACTATGAATTATCCTGTAAATCATGCGTATGGTCCTGAAATGGGGTGAACAGGGGTTTGATATGAGATAAATAGGGGTTTTAATTTGGGACATGAAATGGGGGTAAATATGGACTTGAAATGGGGTTAAATATGGACTTGAAATGGGGGTAAATATGGACTTGAAATGGGGGTAAATATGGACTTGAAATGGGGGTAAATATGGACTTGAAATGGGGGTAAATATGGACTTGAAATGGGGGTAAATGTGGACTTGAAATGGGGGTAAATGTGGACTTGAAATGGGGGTAAATGTGGACTTGAAATGGGGGTAAATATGGACTTGAAATGGGGGTAAATATGGACTTGAAATGGGGGTAAATATGGACTTGAAATGGGGGTAAATATGGACTTGAAATGGGGCTAAATATGGACTTGAAATGGGGGTAAATATGGACTTGAAATGGGGGTAAATATGGACTTGAAATGGGGGTAAATATGGACTTGAAATGGGGGGTAAATATGGACTTGAAATGGGGGTAAATATGGACTTGAAATGGGGGTAAATATGGACTTGAAATGGGGGTAAATATGGACTTGAAATGGGGGTAAATATGGACTTGAAATGGGGGTAAATATGGACTTGAAATGGGGGTGAATATGGACTTGAAATGGGGGTAAATATGGACTTGAAATGGGGGTAAATATGGACTTGAAATGGGTGTCAATATGGACTTGAAATGGGTGTCAATATGGACTTGAAATGGGTGTCAATATGGACTTGAAATGGGTGTCAATATGGACTTGAAATGGGTGTCAATATGGACTTGAAATGGGTGTCAATATGGACTTGAAATGGGGGTAAATATGGACTTGAAATGGGGGTAAATATGGACATGAAATGGGTGTCAATATGGACTTGAAATGGGGGTAAATATGGACTTGAAATGGGTGTCAATATGGACTTGAAATGGGGGTAAATATGGACTTGAAATGGGTGTCAATATGGACTTGAAATGGGTGTAAATATGGACTTGAAATGGGTGTAAATATGGACTTGAAATGGGTGTAAATATCGACTTGAAATGGGTGTAAATATGGACTTGAAATGGGTGTAAATATCGACTTGAAATGGGTGTAAATATGGACTTGAAATGGGTGTAAATATCGACTTGAAATGGGTGTAAATATCGACTTGAAATGGGTGTAAATATCGTCTTGAAATGGGTGTAAATATCGACTTGAAATGGGTGTAAATATCGACTTGAAATGGGTGTAAATATCGACTTGAAATGGGTGTAAATATCGACTTGAAATGGGTGTAAATATCGACTTGAAATGGGTGTAAATATCGACTTGAAATGGGTGTAAATATGGATTTGAAATAGGTGTAAATATCAACTTGAATCCTCATTTAATTGTAAAGATTAAAATGGAAAATTGAGACTGGGTGAAAGATAAATTTAGTTTTAATTTTAATTAAATAAGGTATCCATGAATTGAACCAAAAAATCGTGTTTTGGGTTAATTTCACCTTAATTTTATTTAAGTTTAAAGGTTTATCTCGATTAAGTTTAATTTAATTTAAAGGTATATCTCGATTAAGTTTAATTTAATTTAAAGGTATATCTCGATTAAGTTTAATTTAATTTAAAGGTATATCTCGATTAAGTTTAATTTAATTTAAAGGTATATCTCGATTAAGTTTAATTTAATTTAAAGGTATATCTCGATTAAGTTTAATTTAATTTAAAGGTATATCTCGATTAAGTTTAATTTAATTTAAAGGTATATCTCGATTAAGTTTAATTTAATTTAAAGGTATATCTCGATTAAGTTTAATTTAATTTAAAGGTATATCTCGATTAAGTTTAATTTAATTTAAAGGTATATCTCGATTAAGTTTAATTTAATTTAAAGGTATATCTCGATTAAGTTTAATTTAATTTAAAGGTATATCTCGATTAAGTTTAATTTAATTTAAAGGTATATCTCGATTAAGTTTAATTTAATTTAAAGGTATATCTCGATTAAGTTTAATTTAATTTAAAGGTATATCTCGATTAAGTTTAATTTAATTTAAAGGTATATCTCGATTAAGTTTAATTTAATTTAAAGGTATATCTCGATTAAGTTTAATTTAATTTAAAGGTATATCTCGATTAAGTTTAATTTAATTTAAAGGTATATCTCGATTAAGTTTAATTTAATTTAAAGGTATATCTCGATTAAGTTTAATTTAAAGGTATATCTCGATTAAGTTTAATTTGAAAGTATATCTCGATTAAGTTTAATTTGAAGGTATATCTCGATTAAGTTTAATTTTAAGGTATATCTCGATTAAGTTTAATTTTAAGGTATATCTCGATTAAGTTTAATTTAAAGGTATATCTCGATTAAGTTCAATTTGAAAGTATATCTCGATTAAGTTTAATTTGAAGGTATATCTCGATTAAGTTTAATTTTAAGGTATATCTCGATTAAGTTTAATTTAAAGGTATATCTCGATTAAGTTCAATTTGAAAGTATATCTCGATTAAGTTTAATTTAAAAGTATATCTCGATTAAGTTTAATTTGAAGGTATATCTCGATTAAGTTTAATTTAAAGGTATATCTCGATTAAGTTTAATTTGAAAGTATATCTCGATTAAGTTTAATTTGAAGGTATATCTCGATTAAGTTTAATTTGAAGGTATATCTCGATTAAGTTTAATTTTAAGGTATATCTCGATTAAGTTTAATTTAAAGGTATATCTCGATTAAGTTCAATTTAAAGGTTTAATCTTGATTAAGTTTAATTTAAAGGTTTTAGGCTTAATTGAGTTGAAATTAATGATGGATTATGGTTTGGCAATATTAATTTAGCTTATAAATTGAGCTTGTTTAGATGAGTTTTTAATTATTTCCAACACATAGCCCCGTGATAAATTTGCGGTAACGTGAAGATTAACAATAAAATATGTTGTACCGGGGAGCCCGTTACAACGGATCACTACAAAGGTTACAATGTTAATGAATGATGTGATTCCATAGTTTCGCTTAAATACCAGTAATTAAATCAAATACCTAAACAATTCATAGCAATTCTGACATATAAACAAACGGCAATGAGGACTGTGTAAATAGCGAACGTAACCCTCTGTTTCCCACATGGTTACGTTGAAAAGATCTCCACACGTAATTTATTTGACTAATTAAATTACGTAAAGACAATGTTCTCCTGGATTAACCAGCCCCACTGTTACTTATATTTCTGAATTAAACAATCCACTCTTGGTAACAAATAATTTATAAAACGAAATATCATATACGGACTGTTGCAACAGGAAAAAATTGTTTTAACGAATCATGTCGTCCTCTACATTGGTTGAGTTTCAGGAATTATACCACACACCTGAATTAGTAGCATTTTAGTGAGATTAACCATCCAAAGGGATGTTGAATTAACTGCTATAGAAACAGTTATTGTAACGGTTGCGGAGCTTCTGAAATTTTAATAATACTTCTAAAATAAAATAAAGATAAGTCCTTCAATAACAGCTCTTTTTCTACAACATACTGTTACTATCCTAAAGAGTAAAGATCAAGAAGCATCACTATTATTAAAATTATCCAAGTCTGTAAACCAAAAACGTTGCAACATAACCTTCAGCTTAAAAACGTGACGAGAGCGTAAGCCAAACTAGACGACACTGGAGGCTCGGAAGCTGGGTAAGTGTAACTGGGTTCTCCCGAGTCCCGACTCCGAGAATCAAGAAAATATACAAATACAATGCATAAGAAACCTAAGCCTTGGTCTTAAAGAACATCCAAAAACCAATATCTTATAATATAATGAAATCAATTACCTCTAGTTTTATACCTGGATTGCTTTATTAAACAAAATTTTGACCTGATAGCAAAGTGTTTCTTAGCAAGAGTGTTACAGAAAATTTATAAAATGAAATAAATATTTTAAGCCGGTAAAATACTAAACAAGCGTCGACTGCTCAAAAACAAGTTCAACCATGGAGCCTGTATCTTTTTAAGATTCAGGCTCCATGGTTCAACTTCCACAGAATGAATCAAACTGAAAATGTCAACTTAACTTGTTATTAGGCACAAAGCTAGGCCCTCCCTTGTTCTCAATATGCTTGATAATTGAAGAAATGGGTATCAGCGCGCTAACAGGTTAACCTGACGTTTAACTCAAGAGCTGTACTTCCGTAATTAACTAAAATTAACATACTTAGACTTAATTGTTTCTGATTAGACTAGCGGATCGCACACCCTGAATACTTAATTGTTAAATTAAGAGTATTCCGAAAAGTAACTTCGCTCTAGTTTTTCGGTTAGAGGTGGCTAAATATCACGAAAAACCCCATGTTAATCTCCATAGGAAAATTGGCAAAAGCATGTGAATTTTGCTTTAACGTTACAAAAGAGTATCAAGTCATATCTACAAGGGCCTACCGGCCCTGTAGAATATATATGATAACATAAGTTCATAAGAAATTTCTACTCTCAAATATTGGCAACACTGCAGCCGGCAATTTAGAAAAACAGGCGATGTAGGAGAGTACGCCTGCAGAAGTTTTTTTCCATTTTAAACTTAAATATAGTTATAATTTTAATATTTTTACTGCTAAATAAGAAGAAATTTCCAAAATTATAATAGTTTTTTCCAAATATATTAGTTGATAATCATTATTTTTCGATGTGGGAAGCTAAGACATCCTAATGAAGTTAAGCCTACTTTTCAAAACTTCCAGACAATGTACGAGCGTACGCTTGCACAAGTTTTTCTATTTTAAACTTAAATATAGTTATAATTTTAACATTTTTACTGCTAAATAAGAAGAAATACCAAAATTATAATAGTTTTTTCCAAATATATTAGTTGATAATCATTATTTTTGGATGTGGAAGTTAAGACATCCTAATGAAGTTAAGCCTACTTTTCAAAACTTCCAGACAATGTACGAGCGTACGCTTGCACAAGTTTTTCTATTTTAAACTTAAATATAGTTATAATTTTATATTTTTACTGCTCAATATGAAGAAATACCAAAATATTATAGTTCTGCCGAATATATTAGTCGATTATAATCATTATTTTTAGATGTGGAAAGTAAAACATCCTAATGAAGTTAAGCCTACTTTTTCAATAGACATCGGACCTGTCACTGTGACCTCTGACCCGGATAACTTCTTACGAGAACTACGAAAATTACACGTCCATGGTGGTGGTGACTGTCCTGAAATGAGTATTGGTGCCATAAAATTGGCTCTCGACCATTCGACACCCAATTCTTTCTTGTATGTCTTCACGGATGCTAGGGCTAAAGATTACTACTTAACTGATGAAGTGCTAAGACTTGTCCAAGCTAAAGAAACGCAGGTAAGTCAAGTGTAGTAGGCCTATTATACAAATACGCACAAATTAATCGAATTAAACTCGATTTTTAATCAATCAAATTGTAATTAAGTAACAAAATTGTGTTTAAGTCTATAAAGTGTGATGATTAGTAATGGCGTTAGGCGGTGTATCTTTCCATGTTGGATGTAACATGTTTATTAGAACGCAAGCTACTTTAGCTATGGAATCAATTTGAGGGAAGAGTTCCAATGGTATTTTATCCAGGACTTTAAACATTTTAATGCGCATGATTGTGTTTCGGAAATGCATCTTTAAACTGAGTGATTTGGAATTTTCCTGATGTTCGGAACTTGTGGAAGCCATGGGCATAGCGTGAGGTAATGGTCCTGGTGGGTTAATTTGAGGAATCATATGAGGTACTTGAGGTTGCATTTGTTGAGAGGGAGGAATGGGACCCATTGGATTGGGATGTTGTTGCATATTGTGTTGTTGAGCCATGACATTAGGGTAACCCTGATTGAACTCGTGACTGGCTTCGTTCTGTCTTATATAATCAGTGTTTTGTATTATGAATTCGTTCGTTGTTTGTCCACCGTAACCTTTGGATATGTATGAAATATATCCGTTTGGCGATACAGCTACTAAATACTTTAATGTGAATAGCCCCTTGCTATTTGAATACATCGAAACCTGTTGTTCGTTTCTGGGTTTTTCAGTCTCAAATTCGACGCAATCTATCATTGTATTGCTATTAGGGTCTTTAAAATAACCCGGGATTGGAGGCGGTCCGACGTTACCGCTAGGCCAACAAGGCATTTTTTGAAATTTCTCCGTTAAAGACTTCAATACTTCCACAAAGACACGGGAAGCGGTTGTACGGTGAATACCAAAGATGACCGATAGTGAAGAGAAGGAAAGGCCTAGTTTCATTTTCATTAGGAACAGTAATAACCTGTTTTGAACGGAGAATCGTCCTCTGTTATTGTTTGATAGATAAGAAACTATCGCGTGAAAGATAATTAACGAAACACCGGCTAAACTCCTCATTTGTTCGTCATCTGAGATACTAGACACACCGGTGAAATATATATCTCTGTCATCAGGTCCGCAACAAGTACTTTTCAAGTCCTTACTGCTTCCTATTAAGAGACTCCGTCCCTGACTATCGAACAGCTCGATTTTCGTTTGTGTCTGGGCTTCGTTATTATTATTTAAACTACAAAATAATACATTGGGACTCCCCGAATAATATTTGCTGTCAAAAAAATCAGTCTGCGTACACGAACTATTTATTTCGAGATTATGAAACTTGGGACCGTAATTATCGGACGTTTGCCGAAATGTTTGAGATGTACCACTTAGTTTCCGATTTTTTGGGATGTTTCCGCTGAAAACCTCGGTTTCGATTTCAATTTTCTTTTTCATTAAACGGCGGCGTCTTTTAGCGTCTGTTTTAGTTAGTTTTAGTTGTTTGGGTGTAACGCTTAACATCAATGTTGGGATGAACGCGGGGCTTAATGGGTGTTCTGATTTGATTCCACCTTCAAAATGAGCGCTACAAACTCTTGAACTCGGTTTTGGCATCCACGCAGTACCATCAGGGCTGTTTTAAAAATGATGTACCGTTTATTATTGGAATAGTAACGAGAGTTAATTATTTCCAAACTCACTTGACCCTGTTGACGGCCCGTATCCATTTCTGCCTTCGTTCAGCGTAATATTTTTCATTTGGGAAGGAATAGAAACTTATACCGGGTGCTGTTGAATAGGTGTTTTTGCAACCTACAACGCAGCAATTGTTGTTGCTTCGGCCTTTTCTAGGAACGGTTGCGACGTCGGTTGTTATAAGTTCAGTGCCAGTACATGTATTTATTTGATCATGGCATTGCTGCAAAACTTGAGTTTGTTGTTCTTGATGGCATTGCAATGTTTGTAGATGAGAATTCGGTTGTTGTAATTGTTGCACATGATTCATTTGATGTTGTACTTGCGCGTGAACTTGCCGTAATTGCTGCTGCTGGTCTATATTATTATGTTCCATCGACTGTCCTGTGTCAGTTGGATGACTACCAACATTGATATTGTCCATCATAATTATATAATATAATAAGTGATATTTTAATCACTTGTAATTTTTAAATGATTGAATAAAATTTTAAACAATCTAATAAGTTAACTAGCGCATCTCAAAACGACCACCTTAATGGTGCTTAATTGACAAAGTAGCGGATATGTAAACAAACACGGACACACGGTTTCGTTCCTCACCCACCTCTACCCACACACTTCTCTTCTTTCTTTCTATCCACGGTCCATCTCTTGTTAGTGGCGGTGCCAACCGGTGAAGTCTTTTAGGTCCTCAATGCGCGCAATTCAATTGTCCAAAATGCTCGATCCCAAAAATTACCACTTTCACTGTTCCTAATTAGAATTACACGATGTTACCATAAGTACCATAATAATCCCTGGTACTTATGGTGTAACTCTATTTGTATGGACTACTTTAAGGTGGTTTTCGTTATGACTGGAGATTGCGGCGATCAAAGACATCTTGGTTTCCGCGCTTACAATAAAATTGCTTCGACAAGTTCGGGACAAGTGTTTCATTTGAAAAAATCGGACGTCAATGAAGTAATTAAACCACACAAACCTCAATTGATGTTTTGAGAATGAATCAATACGAGCGGAAAGTAATAAATTAATTATAGGTCCTTGAATTCGTTCGCGCGTCATTTCAAGCGCACAAAGTCAATTTGTTAGCAGTTGATCGAGCGAGAGGTCCTGGACCAGACATTGTCTTTAATGTTGATAGTGATTTGTCCGAATTTACCGTTTCTTCTACCGGAGATCGGCCGGGAGTAGTTTTAATAGACCCCAAAGGTACCTATTAACATCTTAAGTTTCGATTAAGGGTTTTACTATGTTTGTGCTATGAAGGAAAGGAAGCCAGGGATGGGTTGTCCGTCTTACTGTCCCTGAAAAACGTCCAGATTGTGAATTTAAAAGAACCATTACCTGGTTCATGGACCTTGAGGGTTGAAAGTGTGGGACCGCATTCTGTTCGATCTAAAGGTCTTAGCGAACTTGATTTCGTTCATGGGTTTTCTATAGAACCCGTTGATATGATGGGACAAACAAAACCTCATCCAATTACCGGTACACATTTCACTTAAGGAAACCTTTTAGGGCACCTTGAAGCCTAAGCCTAACGCTTTTAGGCGAGGACACTTACGTACTGGTTAAACCAGTTGACGCCACGTCGTCAGCCCGTTTCGACAAAATAGAGTTTTTGGAAATGTCTGGCCAGACCATTTCAGAATCTCCTTTACAAGAGATACCACTTTATCCTGGGACATACCGCAGTGACCCATTGGCAACCCCTAAGGAGTACTTTTACATTAAAGTCATCGGACTGGACAATGAAGGTCATCCATTCCAGAGAATAACCGCGACCGCCATTGGTTCGAAACTCCCGGACATCCCCGAAGTTTGGACACCTTCCCTTGTCACCGCGTACACCGATAAACCAGTGGATTTGAACTGTACCATTCGTTCGGGAGTGGCTTTCGCGGCGCAGTGGTTCCGGGAAGAACTCCCCGTCTCACGCCAGGAACGATTTCAGTATGGTACAATATTCTTTCGCGTCATGATTTCGATTCCTCAACAGGTCGTCTATCCTTAAATCTTAATCTCCCATCTGTTGACGTGCAGGACGAGTGGTGTCTTACCACTTCCATTAGGACGTGTTGACTCGAAATTCAGGGGTATGTGGACTTGTAAGGCCACTAATAGAGGAGGGTCTTCAGTCAGTACCGTGTACTTGGACGTCAAAGGTAAGGGAATTCAATAAGCCATTGTGGGACCGGCCCAAACTCGTTGCCATAAGTTCGTAAGATATGTTCCATAAGTTTGTCGCTGGTTACTGAGAGCTTGTCATGAAGTGAATGAGGTAGGTCATAGATTCGAGGTAAAGCGACGCCTGGTGAGGCTCTGTCAAAGGCTTAGTAATGCAGACTAAATAGGAAGATGGACTAATGGAACATATCTTATAAACTTATGATGTTACTTAACGCGAACATATCCTTTAATCTTGTATAGATGAGGAACCACCGGTCATTTATCAATCCAATAACGTCACTGCCATCCCTGGGCAAGACGCGACTCTTTCCTGCTTAACCCAACCCACAAAATACCCCCTGAAAGTCATTTGGAACCGAATGGGTTATCAAAGTCAGGGTACTAGTATAGACCCTTCAAAATTCAAGCAACTACCAAACAACGATTACGTCATTCGACGCGTCACGGAGGATGACGTCGGTTGGTATTCTTGCACGGTTCAATCCAGAGGTGGACGTACCGCTGCCAGGCTATATTTGGACATCGCCAGTACGGCCAAAGTGGAGATAATCCCGCCGGCCGTTACTTACGTCTACGGCCAACGTATAGTCTTACGTTGCGTCACTTCCGGTTATCCCCAATTAACCCCAAAATGGATCGCCGATGACCGATTCAGGAAAGGTCTACAAGAAGGAAGGATTCGGATCGAGTCGGATCAGTTCGTCGTCGAAAACGCCTCCCCGGAAGACGAAGGACGCGTTAATTGCCAAGGCTTAGGAAATGGTGGGATGATGACTTTAATGGCGGCTGCTAATTTGAAGTATTCCGAACTTCCGGAAATTGTCGTGCCTACGCCGAGACTTAAGGTGAACTCAGGGGAATCCGCCGTGTTACGATGCGTCGGTGAAGGAATACCCGACCCAACTATGAGGTGGTTCAAAGGTCAACGCGAGCTCGAAGGTGTCGGTGATAGATTACAGGTCCTGAATGATGGGTACTTGAGGATATTGGATGCCAGGGAAGAGGATGGCGGAAGTTACCGGTGCGTCGCGACTAACGTTGCTGGATCCACGGAGGAAATGATCGAGTTACAAGTTGGAGGTCAGTTTTAATTTCTCTCATTTTAAATTTTTAAATTTAATTATTAAACGGGTTGGAGAGTTTAATTTTGATTACTGTAAGTTTTAATTGTTTTAAATACTTAAAAATGTGGGGATTCAACAAGTAATATCAGATGGAAAGGCTTAACTTAATATTCATAAGTGATATGTTCCATAAGTATGACAGCTTATGGAACTTATCCTATAGTAAATAAATTACTTGATGGTTCTTAGAGCCACCTTCGATCCCCGACATCGAAAACGCGGACTTGGTTGAAACGTTAAAGGTCAATCAGGGCGGAAAGGTCATGTTGAAATGTCCGGTAACAGGTCACCCACCTCCTGAAGTAACGTGGAGCATGAACGGACAGTTACTTCCGGGTAAAGTGGGGCAGGAATTAGAGTTAAACTTCGTCACCGTTAATAATGGCGGACGTTACACGTGTCAGGCTAAAAATAAAGTTGGTCTCCGTGAAAAGGATTTTCAAGTATCTGTTCTTGGTAAGTTTTTGTTTTTATTATATTATTGGGTTGCCACAGGTAGGTCAGGTACAGGGCCGTCGAGAGAGTTTGCTGGCCCCCGTCAAGACAGCCCTAAAGATGGCCCGGGCCCCCTAGAAGGTACGGGCCCCGGGTAAAACTGACCGAATTTTCCTACTCTCGACTGCCTTGGTCAGATAAAACCACTTGGGAAAGTCAGGGAATTTCAAAACTGTAACAAAGTCAGGCAATTTTATTTAATCTCAAAATTATTTCAAATTGTGGCAACCCTGGGTACCTGCCTGGATTATTCGATTATGTTGCGTTAACCCTATTTATTTGGGTTAATAGTTCCACCGAAATTTGTGGAATCTCAGGTAATTCCGTTCACCTCGAAAGAAATAAGTTTGGGGTCCAGTTTAGAGCTAAATTGTGACGTTAGGGGAAACCCCAACCCCGTCATAACTTGGTTTAAAAACGGGGAAATTGTCCTGGACAATATGAACAATGCGAAATTAGTAATTCAAGATATTACTGAAAATCATGCCGGCAATTATTCGTGCCTTGCTGAGAACGAAGCCGGCAAGATTAGGAGAGTTACTAATGTCAAAGTTTTAGGTACGAGTTTGTTTCGTATGCCATTGTTAAGGGTTGAAAATAGTTGACTTTATTCGCGTTGAATGAGGCCAAAGAACGTTTGTAAAATCAAAAGTTGTTAGAATTTGATAAAACTCACCTAAACATTCGGTTCCGAAAAACGTTTAACCGATTTTCAAAGTTGTAGATGTTAAGCCTAAAAAACCCAGTGATTTTATTGGCTAAAGTTTCAGCTAATCAAAGAAGAGAACGCGATAGCGTTATGCGATTTACTTTTTCAACGGCCTAAACAAAATGGCGCATCAGTTTTAAGCCTTATAGCGTTTTCCTTTGGGTCCTCGCGGAGCGCTCCCATGGAGGAATAAAACTACGAGATCCTATTCTTCAAAAACAGTCTTTAACGAAGCTGGAAACTACTACTACCATTTTTATTGGTCCTTGGGAGCGCTCCGCGACGACCCAAAGGAAAACGCTAAAATTCGCTTTTCGTGTTCCCTTCCTTGATTGGCTTAAACTTTAGCCAATGAGATTTTTTTACAAAGGCTTAAACAATATGGCGGATATGGGCGCATCGGTTTTAGAACCTTTCTTGCTTATCGTGTTCCGTTCTTTGATTGGATGAAACTCTAGCCAATGAGTGTTTTACAAACAATTTGGCGGATCAGTTTTAGAACCTTTCTCGCTTTCCGTGTTAGGGATTGGCTGAAATTTTAGCCAATGAGAGTGCCGATCCGATGAGGTGGGGGAAAAACTGAACTAAAATGGTCTGATATTTTAGGTTTAATATAGGTAAAAATCAACACAAATGTTTTTTGTTGAGTTTAATCAACTTTTAAAAACCTCATTCTAAAATGAAATAAAAGCAAATGCTTTCAATCCTTAGCGCCCTCAAAATATACGCGTTATAACTAAATTCGCGAATAATATTTCAGTTCCACCAAGTATAAAACGTAAAGGTCCCAAACGCGTCGTGGTTAAAGAAGGCGATGAATTGACCCTAGAGTGTCAAGCTAAGGGTATTCCAAACCCGGATATTCATTGGTTAAGAAATGGGCAGTTCCTACCTAAAGGTTCTTACGGGAAACACGTAATTTCTGACGTTAAAGTAAATATAATTACTACTTGTTATTCTTCGAGACATCGGGGTTAAATACTTTTATTACCACTATGATTCAATAGACATATCACAAGGGGAAGTACACTTGCATGGCCACTAATGTAGCTGGTCGGAACCAAAGTGAATTTGTAGTCGAAGTGCTGGGTAGGTATTATGGTATTATGTGACAGAAAGTGAGATAGTAGAGACAGCGTTGCCTACCCCACTTTCTGTTATTTCGGTCTTATTCCCGATGCGTGTGCCAAGGCTTATCGGGCGATTTTAACTGACAAATTTTTGGGTCAAAATGATGCGTCATCTGCTTCTGAGCGTCATTTTGAACGTATTCGTCGATTTGAAATCGCGCTATAAGCCTTGGCAGATGCATCGGGAATAAGGAAACAGTTTTAAGCCTAATTCGGGCCTCGCGCATGCAGTACCACCTAAACGGAAGGACTCCAACACTCCATCAATCAGGGAAATTCGTGTCTTATTAAACGAACCCCTTTTACTAACCTGCGATATCGACGGTCATCCTCCACCAGTCATATCCTGGTTCAAAGATGACTTCCTGTTGGAATTTTACCCTAAAACTGTGTACCGTCTTTCGGAAGATGGTCGACACTTAGAAGTACAAAGTACTGGTCAAGAATTGTCGGGGAATTACTCGTGTTACGCTAGCAATAACGCCGGTGATGACCGTATCAATTTTAACGTCCACGTCATAGGTAGGGCTTCCGGGTTGTAATTTATTTTTTGGAGGGCAAAGGTCAAAACATTATGGATGGAATTATATTTATTTAGTCCCGCCATATATTGACCCAAATGTGGCCAAGAAGGTAATTACGCAAGCTGAGGGTAAAGATGTTGAGTTGGAATGTCCCATTAAAGCTGAACCATTCCCGGGAGTGACTTGGTTGAAAGATGGACACCTGTTTAGAGAAAATACTTCCGGTGGAAGCTTAAAGTTGACTGTTTTAAGTAAAGATATGGCGGGAAAATATATATGCATTGTCGGAAATGATGGTGGTACTATGGAACACGAAATTGAACTCAAAATCGCTGGTAATTCGTTTGACCTCATGAAAGGTCACGTACGTAAGGCCTGCTTAAAAACCTTTCTCTACAGTTCCTCCTAAAGTTGAGGAAGATGAATCAACGCCATCGAGGATTACAAGTGTCCTACATCGTCCCGTGACTATAGTCTGTCACGTTATATCGCATCCTCCACCTACCATTGTTTGGAGTAAAGATGGCGTAGTCCTGGATCGGGCCTCGGACCCTAACCTATCTTTCAGTTCAGACGGACGACAACTTAAGTTGAAACACGTTCGATTAGGCGATGAGGGAGTTTATAGTTGCGCCGGAACTAATGAAGTTGGGACCATAACGAAAGAAGTTCTTTTGGAAGTCAATGGTAAGCGTTGATTTAATGTTTAATGGGCGCGTCATGGGTTCATAAGTAGTCACATAATATTGCCCACTGAGTACTCCAGAAATAGTAGTTCTTGACATGCCCCTACATGACGCATTGCGTTTTTTTGAGGCGAATAAAATCAACTTGTTAAGGCATTAAGTATCTCCTTAACAATTACCCAACCAGTTCCACCGTCAATTGGCGAAACTGAAACAAAAATATTCGCGAAAATTGGAGATCAGGCCGAATTATCGTGTCCAGTTAGTGGTCAACCCGATCCCTCTATCGTATGGTTAAAAAACGGGCACGTCCTTAAAGACCAGGAAGACTCTAAATCAGAGTTTCACTTCCTGAGAGCCAAACAAACTCTACTTGTTAATAAAGTACTTAAAGATCACGCCGGGATTTATACTTGTCTGGCCTCGAATGTCGCCGGAAAGGCCGAGAAACACTTTACCCTGTCGGTCCTGGTACCACCGACCATACTGGAACCCAAGTACGAGAATGTATCGGTTCAAGTAGGTCATCCTTTGGTTTTGAAGTGCGACGCCATTGGGACACCAGTTCCTCGAGTTACGTGGTATAAGGACAGCGTGGTCCTTGGGGAAGATGAGGATTACGGGTTTCTCTTAAGCGAAGATCGTGGCAAGCAGTTACAAGTACTTAACGCTGAAAATGAGGATTCAGGAGAGTATGTCTGCGAGGCCGAGAATGCCGCCGGGACTGATAGCAAAACGTTCATGGTTCATGTCACAAGTAAGTCGTAGCGTAGGTCCTGTAATACTCTTCTTAAGTAATAGGTTAATTAATTCCAACGTATGCAGTACCGCCGCTTATCTTGAAGAGTAATACGACGGAATCATTGGTAACCGTCAACAGTCGCGTTCTCTTAGAATGCATATCTCAGGGCGATCCCCAACCTAATTTAACCTGGATGAAAGACGGGGAAGTCCTTGATGATGAGGATTTAGGAGATCAGGTTCGTTAATTCAGGAATACATAGAACTTATAGGAGTCTTTGTGTAGCCATTTTCTTAACACATCTAGGCGGGTTTTGTGGGAAGGGCTAGACTAATTATTATGTATGACGAATTTTACCTCGCGATTAATGTATCTCGCTGCCTCTTGCACCTTGCGCTCTCCCGTCACCTCTCTTTGCTACCAACCAATGAAATCACAGTTAGATTAAAGACGTCAGAATTATGAGGCGTGACGGATAGTAAGTTCTTAAGCCCGGCCCACAAAACCCCCACGGGATGTATGGAAACACAATGATTTCTATTGGATATATGTATTCCTGGGTTTACCGACAACCTATTTGAATTTCATCAGGCCATTGACTTACTACGACGCAAACAAGTACTTGAAATCAAAAATGCCTTCGTCAATCATAATGGCGTTTATACTTGTTTGGCGGAAAACGACGCTGGTATCGATCAACAGGACTTTTTACTAAAAGTATTTGGGCAACCTAGATTCACTTCCAAGTCTCCTAGCAATGTTACAGTCACTTCCGGTGAAAGAACGGCCCTTAACTGCTTTGTGGACGCCGAGCCGAGTGCCATTGTCACTTGGACGAAAGATGGCAAACGATTGGACCCTGATACGGACCCTCTCTTGTACTTGAGTAACGGTGGACAGACTTTGAATATCTTACACACCAGAGTCGAGGACACGGCCAAGTACCAGTGTGTCGCCGTAAATACAGTTGGTATCGAGAGATGGAATATCAGCCTTCAAGTAAATTGTTAGTTTTTCAATAATTTTAAAATGGGGCGCGAAGGATCATGGGAAGTGACGTCATGAGGGCTTGTTTTAGCACCACCGACTCTGGAAGGGTTCGGGTCAACCGGAGTTGAGGTTAAGTACGCTATTTCCGGTTCTAAGGTCGAATTGGAGTGCTTTTTTGTAGGTAATCCTTGGCCTACTATAACTTGGATGAAATATGATCAGGTAAGTGCGGTTAATTATTGACCTTTGACCTTGGATTTTGGGTCATTAGAGGTCAATTGGGTTTACATCTTTAGCCAGTTGTAATTGGACCCAATTCGAGGGTTGAAATCGTAGCAGACGAACAAGTTTTAAAATTCGAGAATGTTAAACTTGAGGATGCCGGGAATTATACTTGTTCCGCTTTCAGTTCGGCGGGGTACGCCAATAAGACATTTAAATTGGTTATTCAAGGTACTTTGAAAATTTACCAGAGCGGGGTTGCCATATTACCTTGAAATCCTCCAGGAAAACCTGAAGTCTGGGATAGGGAATGGGTATTTTAATAAAAATTGTTGTAAAAGTCGGGGAATTTTTTAATGAAAAATCTGTGGCAACCCTGCGAAGTCTTGACCCCATGATGACCTCTGGTTTATAGTAAAACCTTCTCACAATTACCAGTACCTCCCTCGATTCTGGTGGGGGTTTCGGACGTCAGTGTTGTTTTAGGTAGCCACATTCAACTCGAATGTGACTTATCCAATTCTTCCCGGGCCTCGAAGGTCATTAGAATATGGAGTAAAAACGGTCAACCTTTAACCTCTTTCGATGACCCTAACATTGCCGTCGGTGACGATGGTAAATTACGAATTTTAAAAGCCAGATTACGCGATTCAGGGATTTATAATTGTATGGCGATTAACGAAGCCGGAAGTGACCGGGTTAATCGGAACTTAAGAGTTGTTGGTGAGTTAGGCTTATTTTTATGTTAATTGACTCGGATTTAACCATGAAATATTTAAGTACCGGTGACTATCGAACGAGCCAATTATAACCCTAATCCTACTGCGGTTTACAATCAACCTTTGACCCTTAATTGCGAAGTTGATGGATCATTACCCATAAATATTAAGTGGTACAAGGAAGGAGTACCTCTTGACGAGTACCAGTATACCATATACCACGGTACTAAACTTAATTTAGTTTAGTTAAAAATAAAAAGGTTTTAAACAACGGGGTTGTGGTATGCTTTAAGGAGGACAAAAGTTGGATTTGTACTTGACTGACGCCACGGAACAGGGTAATTACTCGTGCGTCGTTGAGAACGAAGCGGGGACAGACACTTTAGAATATGACGTCAAGTTATTAGGTGAGACCATCCTCGTTTCCTCCAATGGTTCGTAAGAGTTGACACTCTTCGTACTGATGTCCGCGTCACAGATCGACCACAAATGGAACCATTGACACGCGAAAGAACATACCAAACGGAAGTCCTCGAAGGAGAGTCCATTACATTGAGTTGCCCAATGAAGGATGACTCGCCGATGTCCACGATTACTTGGAACAAGGACAACGCTTTGTTGTCAAGGTTAAAACTACCTCCAAATGTAATGGTCTCGTCGGATGGACTTACGTTGAGGATAGTTCGGGCCCAAGCCACCGACGCTGGTTTGTACCAGTGTGTCGCCACCAATATGGCTGGGGAAGTTAGCAGAGACATAATTCTCAACGTACTGGGTAATTATTAAGGCTAACATGCCCGCAAGTAATTATATTTTGGGTAAGTACTTATTATTTTCGGTTAGTGCCACCCAAGTTTAGCGAAAAGGATATTGCAATATCAGTTGGCCGGAACCAAACCGCCATTTTAGAATGTGTAGCCAATGGTAATCCGGAACCGTATGTTTCGTGGCTTAAAGATGGCCTGGAATTGAGTGAATCCGGTAGTTTTGAGGTAATTGTCCGATGTTAATTCCTTTAGTGGATCAGGAAGGGTTCAATCGATTTTATTAAAGATGGCAGATAGTGTACTGCGTCTGCGCAATGTTGATGTAGAGCATGAAGGCCTTTATTCCTGTATTGCGTCAAATACAGCCGGGATTGCTTTAAAAAACATGACAGTGTCCGTTATTGTACCACCGTCTCTTACTGGACCCCCAGAAAACGTTACAGTACCCCAGGGTTCCAACGCTGAGTTGGACTGTCCCGTTGAGGGTCAACCCGCACCCAAAATACTTTGGTACAAAAACGGCAAGTACTTGGATGTCTCGGATAATAGGGAATCACTTATATTGAATGACGTCACTACGTCCAATTCGGGAAGTTACACTTGCGTTGGGGTCAATGAAGGCGGTGAAGCCAGCAACAAAGTTCACTTGAACGTTTTGGGTGAGTACTGGTTTCTTTAATTCTTAATGGTTTTATTTTTGGTACCACGTGGTTAGTTGGTTGGTACCACTCATAAAACTTAACCAATTAACAAGATTGACCTTAGTTCCCGCTACCATCCACGAGGTCAGAGTTGAAAATGGTCCAGCCATTGTTGGTGATTCTTCAGTACTAATTTTTTGCAACGCTTCCGGGGTGACCATCCCCGATTATACTTGGACCAAAGATGGCCTACCATTGCAGGATGATCCTAATTACAACTTGGTCAATGAAGGAATGTACTTGCGCATTTTAAACCTGGAGGAGTCTCACCAAGGACATTATCAGTGTTCAGTTAGTAACGAATTGGGTCAAGATGACTTGGAAGTCTTCCTCAACGTCATAAGTAAGTTTTCAGTTAAAGGGAGCGTGGAACCCTTCTTGCTCCCTTTGACCTTTGTGGTACAAGTCATGGATTTTTACCTAGGTACCCCAACCATTAACGAAATTACTTCGTCACGAATTGAGGCTGTGGACGGTGAACCATTAACTCTTAAATGCCCAGCTACTGGCGATCCTCCACCCTTAATTACTTGGTTCAAAAATAATCGTCCCATTACGGAATCGGAACTGATTCGAATCGAATCACTGGGAGTACTTACCATAAACGTCTTACAGTCCGCGGACGAAGGGACTTACGTTTGTAAAGCTGAGAATGAAGCCGGTGTTACAAGTAGGAATATGTCCGTTCATGTCTTAGGTAAGTAAAGACTTGGGTAAGTGACTTAATGTCCCGATCTTCCTGAATGGTAAGTCAGCTCTTTATAAACCAGTTCCTCCTCGGGTTTCAAATGGTACGTCCCCGGAAAACCTCACCTCCCTGGAGGGAACCGTAACCCTACGATGTATATTTGATGGCAAACCCAAGCCAGTAGTCACGTGGTTCAAAGACGACACCATGATAGGTACCGGAGAAAGTTTTGATATCTTCGCGGACCATTCGGACGAAGGGGTTTATACTTGCCTGGCAAGTAACTTAGCCGGAAATTCAACTTATGATATATTGCTCAGGGTTAAATGTAAGTAAATACTTCAAAAAGGTTTGTATTGGGTAAGTTCTGATTGATTACGTCATAGCTGCCCCGAAAATATTGGGTATGAACACCGTGAACAAGATACGTGCTATGCAAAATGACTCGGTCACTTTACCTTGCTCCGTTTCGGGTCAACCAAGGCCAGTTTTAAAATGGTTCCGGAATGGGAAACCATACCTTCCTGTACAGGAAGAGTCTGTAGAAGTTAGGGATAATGGGGAGGAAATTACCTTTAATAGTTTGCAAGATACTCAAAGCGGAAATTATACTTGTCTCGCGGAAAATGAAGTCGGAAAGGCCAATGCTTCCTACTTCCTCGATGTCCTAGGTATATCTTAGTTTTAAAGTACTTGACGTAAGTAATTTGCGAATGTACTTACTAAATTATGTACAGTTCCTCCGACAATATTATCCGCCACGCGTTCAACTCCCGTCAAGGGCGTGGAAGGTCAAAGTGTCACTTTGAGTTGCGTAGCTAAGGGTCAACCCGAACCTAGTATCGAATGGTCCAGGATTTTAGATGTTAATTCAACCCTTAAATTGGGAACTGGTGTCACTTACAATATCGATTCCGCCTCGGTTAAGGATGAAGGGATTTATGTTTGCTTCGCGAGGAATGATGCTGGATCCGCTATTTTAGAGATGGAACTCTTTATCGAAGGTTAGTAATTTGAACTTTTTATTTTGCGTCATTGCATGGTTGCCAGAGTACTTGGGATCACAGGGAATTTGAAAATGGGCGCGAGTTGTAGGGAAAACTTGGGGAATTTGAAACTGGGTGCAAAGTGTAGCAGAATTTGGAACTGGATGCGAGTCTTTGACTTAAAATCGTTCACTTTATTTTAATTATCGTCAAAAGTTCCTCCGAGTATCGCGGTCGAAGAAGCCAAATTCACTGTTCACGCTGGGTACACTGTCCTCCTTCCTTGCCAAGCTACTGGTAAACCCCAACCGATAATACACTGGAAAATAGACAATGGTGTTATTAGCGATACTTGTAAGTTACTTCTCCTAAAGTTGTATTAGCCTCATTACCATATCGCAAATGGCCAATTACCCTTAAATAGCCCACTATGTATTCCCCAATGGGTCTTTACTGGTCCAACAAGCGGTACCCGACGACAGTGGTACTTACGTTTGCGTCGCCATTAACGACGTCGGCGTCAGTAAGGCCCGACGACATTTACAAGTACAAGGTATTAATCGTTAATCGGTAAATATTCATTATCGCGTCAAACAGTGCCGAGTGAGAGTCACGTCATTGGTTAGTGGATGAAAGACGTGGTCACGTACGTGGCCCTCGCTTCGAAACTGTTCCCCTTTTCTCCAATGAAACGTGGTTTATATCCACAAACGCGTCATTGCAGCCCCGCCAAAGATTAATTACATCAACGATCCAATTACTTACGGTAATAAGGGCGAAGACTTGAGTTTGTCCTGCAAAGCAAGCGGTACTCCCCCTCCCTCTATATCTTGGCACAGAACTGACGGTCGCGAGTTGAAATTTCAAACCGGAGGTCGTTTCCGTACGCCTAAGAGTGGGCAGTTGGAGATAGTCCTCTTAGAACCCGAGGACATGGCCACTTACCAATGCGTGGCTCAGAATGAAGTCGGGGTTGATGTTGGATACGTTCAACTCGTAGTCCATTGTAAGTCTGCATGCCTTTTAAAGACCTTCAGAACCTTCGGTTAACAACCTTGGACATGTGTCCATTATAGCTCCACCCGCCATTGAACCAGAACGCGTCAAGGAGAAGGTTGTTTTAAAGGGGGGACAAGTGGCCTTACCTTGTAGAGCTCAAGGATACCCAACACCGATGATATCATGGACGCATAATGGAATATCTTTAGAATTCCCGCGTCATGATATGCGACTTGAACCTTCTGGCGATCTTACGATACTCAACGCCGTGGTAGGTCAATTTTTAAGTACTTGATACCTGACCCCATTGAACCCAACCCAACCTAGCACTAAAACTCTACTCCACCCCAAACAAAACCACATCAAACCTGGCCTAACCCTAAAAATCTACCCTAACCCATCCATGGTTGTCACCTTATGGCCTTATGTCCCAAGTACTTACTTCAACTTGGCTCTGAACCTTTCTTAGTTACTTCATAATGGTACTTACGTCTGTTCCGCCGCCAATGCCGCCGGGAAACAATACCAAGAGGTGACTTTATGGGTTCGAATCCCTCCTACCATAACAACCCTTCCACGTGACACCAACGTCACTCTTGGAACCAACTTCCTTCTTACCTGCGAAGCCTCTGGAGTTCCGGTTCCTAAAATCACTTGGCTTCTTAACGACCATAAGTTAATTCTTCCTGGGGTTAAGGAAGGTAAAAGTAAAGTACTTGTCGAAAAAGCCAACAAAGAAGATGAAGGGGTTTATTCATGCTTGGCCAGTAATGATGCCGGTGAGAAAAAGGCCACTGCAAACGTCCTGGTTAAATGTAAGTTAAATTTAATTTCGTTTAAATGGGATTTAGGCTTAGTGTACGTATCTTAGCCCCGCCTATTATGACTCCTGGTACGACTGCGGTAAAAAACCATGAGGGTGGTAGTGCAATTATTGAATGTCCCGTGGTGGCCGATCCATTACCCATAATTGCCTGGAAAAAAGATGACCATTCGGTTCACGATGACCCTAGAATGACCATTTTAACTAATGGATCTCTTCAGATTCAAAATCTTAGGGCGGAAGACGCTGGACAGTACACTTGCGTCGCGGTTAACGCGTACGGAAGGGCCGAACGTTTGACCACTTTGGACGTTAGCAGTCCACCGCGTTTCGTCGTAGAACCCCAAGACCAACTGGTGGACGAAGGTAATTTCGGTTCTTTAGATTGCGTCGCTGTTGGGTCCCCCGAACCCAAGGTCACGTGGACCAAAAACGGAAGTCCTTTTGAAAACCAACTGAACGGCGTTGTTTTGAGCAATTCCACCTTGCAAATATTCGCGATTTCCAGCGATGACGTGGGTATTTATGAGTGTAACGCGTCCAATGATTTTGGGACTGTTTCTAAACGTGCCTCGGTCACTGTTATCGGTAAGTGAGTTTTAATTAGGGTTAGTAATTAGTAACTTAGTTCAAAGGGTCAATTTTAAAGTTCATGGGGCATGGTCCAATTGGGGTTACTGGAGTACTTGTACCGTTTCTTGCGGGGGAGGCAACAGGAGACGCGTAAGACAGTGCGATAATCCAGTACCAAGTCCAGGTGGAAAAAACTGCCCCGGTTCATCCATTGAAAATCAGGATTGTAACCTTGATCCCTGTCCCGTACATGGTGGTTGGTCATCCTGGGGTTCCTGGAGCGCATGCTCCGTGACTTGTAATAACGGTGTTAAGAAACGGAATAGGGTTTGTAACAATCCCCAACCGTTAAATGGTGGACGGAGATGCATTGGTGTTTCCCAACAAGCCCTGACTTGTCTGAATCCCGCTTGCGATGGTAAGACTTAGACTTAGGCCTAACGCGATGCCATCGATGGAACCTTTCAACTTTAACCTTGCAGATACCCCTAAATTGGCTAGAGGTCATTTGGTGGGGGAAATTAACGGTGAAGATATCGGGCTGGTTGTTTTAAACTCCAACGTGACTCAGCGAGGCGATCGCCGTTTTGTGTCCGCGGTTTTAGACAATGTTAGTCCGACTGTTGGACAAAGTTTGGAAACCTTGTTGCCTCTTTTAAGCCCGATATATTGGGCTTCGGCCACCGAGGAAGATGATGCTAAGAATGGGTTTAAGCTAACCAGAGGAAAGTTCCAACGTGAGAGTGACGTCACTTTCGCTACTGGTAAGTCACTGTTCCTTATTAGGGATTGCATAAACCGTATAGGGGATGGGAAAAGGTAGGAGTGCGTTTTCCCTTAGGCAAAATGTCATAGGACATTTCCAACTCAAAGTAACCCACAGAACCAGCTGTACTTCGGTCCTCACCCTTTCTATAACTTCTTTGTTGGTCCTCTTAAGAATTACAGACCCAATGTCGTAATTACTTCTTTGTTAAGTATAGTCCTAATTATTTAGGCGAAAACCTAAGGGTTACTTACGTGGGACGAGGTTTGGATGCCGATAATCACCTCTTGGTTGATGTGGTCATCACCGGTCGTACCCCATATATGCCCAGTCCTGGACAAGGAACGACCTTGCTACCCTACAAGGAAACTTACGTTCAAACTGGTCCTGATACGTTACACGTTGAGTCCACTCGTTTTCACAGTATTCACGGTTACAATTTTCCCGAAGCTTGGAAACATACGGTACATTATGACGGGGCTTTGGGGACCATGAGGAATTTAGTTGAGGAATTGAAAGTCGGTGACGTAGATAGTCACTACGATCCTGATGCGTTGACGATGAGGTACAGTTTGTCGGCCTCCATTAGTAAAGGTAAGGGTTTCTTTATTAGTTATGCGAGTTGGTCTTCATTTTGGGGACAGTTTTTCAAAACGGTAACTTTGGGGTTATTTAGGGAACCCAGAATGTCCCGAAGGTTTTAGGAATAAAGATGGACATTGTAAAGGTAGGTAATTGTTAAGTCAGGGTTGCCATAGTATCTTGAAATCCTGGGAAATAATAGGAGATTTTGAAATTGTGTGTAAATTAATAAATTGTCACAAAAGTCGGGGGATTTTTGGAAATTGTCACAAAAGTCGGGGGATTTTTGGAAATTGTCACAAAAGTCGGGGGATTTTTGGAAATTGTCACAAAAGTCGGAGAAATTTTGAAAATTGTCACAAAAGTCAGGGAAATTTGGAAAATTGTCACAAAAGTCGGGGAAATTTGGAAAATTGTCACAAAAGTCGGGGGAATTTTGAAAATTGCCACAAAAGTCGGGGGAATTTTGAAAAGTGTCGCAACAGTCGGGGGAATTTTGAAAAGTGTCGCAACAGTCGGGGGAATTTTGAAAAGTGTCGCAACAGTCGGGGGAATTTTGAAAAGTGTCGCAACAGTCGGGGGAATTTTGAAAAGTGTCGCAACAGTCGGGGGAAGTTTGAAAAGTGTCGCAACAGTCGGGGGAATTTTGAAAAGTGTCGCAACAGTCGGGGGAATTTTGAAAAGTGTCGCAACAGTCGGGGGAATTTTTGAAAAGTGTCGCAACAGTCGGGGGAATTTTTTTAAATTGTCGCAACAGTCGGGGGAATTTTTGAAAATTGTCACAAAAGTCGGCAGAATTTTTTTTAAATTGTCACAAAAGTCGAGAGAATTTTTTAAAATTCTCACAAAAGTCGGGGGATTTTTTTAAAATTGTCACACGAATCGGGCGAATTTGAAATTGTCACAAAAGTTGAGGAATTTTGAAAATGAAAAATCTGTGGCAACCCTGTAAAAGCTTTAATTATTGGGGTAATTTAGTAAGTGATTAAATTCGTAGACGTGAATGAATGCGAACAGGACGCGAGTTTATGTTCCCACGGTTGCACCAATATCGTTGGCAGTTATTACTGTATGTGTAATCCTGGGTATACCTTAGGTTCGAATGGACACACCTGTCAAGGTATGAACCATATTAGAAACCCCCCGCAAATACATAACTAAATTAATACGTGTTAATTGACTTATCATAAGATGTCGATGAATGTTTGAGGTATCCTTGTAACCGTAACCAAGTTTGCGAGAACACGATTGGTTCTTACGTGTGTCTGGTACGATGTCCCATTGGGTACCGTAGAACCGATGACGGGGATAATTGCATTGGTAGGCCTAATTTATTACCAATATGGCCAAAAAAATCTTAATCAGGCTTAATATTTGGTAGATATTGACGAATGTCAGAACAAATCTACTTGTAGTCAAAAATGCGAAAATACTCCTGGGGGTTACTTATGTTCTTGTCTACCAGGATACCATCTAGTTGGGAAATCAAATTGTTTAGGTTTGTCATCTAACCAGTAATTGAATTAATTGCCAATTAGTTTTTTCTAATTGCATTGTATGTCGATAGACATTGACGAATGTCGAAGTAGAATCGCGCCTTGCGAACAAAATTGCGCAAATCTTCCCGGAAGTTACCGTTGTGGTTGTGAGAATGGGTTTAAGTTACTCACGAGTGGCAAATGCGAAGGTAATTGTATTCCCTTTTGCAAAAAGACCAAGGCAAATATAAAAATGACTGAAAGTGAGGCTTGGGAATACACTACTAGGCCTACCATAAGTTTATAAGTGATATGTTCCATCCATAAGTATGGCACTACCTCTACAAGTTCGTAATGCTTCTGAGAGACTTACAGCTCGATCTAGTTCGAGAACGACGGAAGCGAGAATTGAAGTCCTACACTTGGTGGTGGTTAATTTTGCAGGACTTACATCTAGGTCCTATTTAATCTGCATTACTAAGCCCAAATTTGACAGCAGTGCCTCACGAGGCGTATACTTCACTTTACCCTGAATCTATGACCTACCTCAATCACTTCTGACAAGCTCCAGTTTGTAACCAGAGATTAACAAACTTATGGTGAACATATCTTATGAACTTATGCTATTACTTAAGGCTTTCGTTAACCTACCCAGTGTCTAGCTCACTTTCTGCATGTTATTTCTATAACCCTTTGCCGAAATGAATTAAAAAATACTGAATGGGTGGTGTAATTGAACATCGTAGACATAGACGAATGTTCCATAAATCCGGACTTGTGTCCAGTGGGTCAAATATGTCTAAACAAACGAGGTGGTTACTTATGTTCATGTCGGGAAGGTTACGCCAAAGACACTAACGATACTTGTCAAGACGTGAACGAGTGTTCAATTGGTACCAGTAAATGTCATCACAGTCAGATATGCGAAAACAGACAAGGAGGATATACGTGTTCGTGTCCTCGAGGTTTCCAATCGTTCGCGGTAGGAAAACCTTGCCTGGACATTGACGAGTGCGTTCAGAATCCACCTCCTTGTAACTTCCGGTGCCTCAATTTGGTGGGCGATTACGAATGCGTTTGTCCACCCGATCAGAAACGATTAGCCAATAGGAAAGCTTGTATCGGAATTGATCAGAGTGAAAGAAGTTTCGCCGAATTATTAGCACCTACCAGGCAAGGTAGTTGTCCTCCTGGCATGAGGACCAGTTCCAAGGGAGATTGTCAAGGTAAAGTGATTGGGAATCAGTCTTTTTCGTTAGGCCTAATTTGGTTCTGATTTAATTATTATAATGATAATTAAGATATTGATGAGTGTTTGGATAAGTGGATATGTCAGCATGAATGCGTCAATACTTTGGGCAGTTACAAGTGTTACTGTCCTCCCGGGTACCGTTTAGGTACGGATGGAAGTTCTTGTCAAGGTAATTGTAAACCTTGAGTGTAGCTGATGACGTACATTTAACCCTCCTGATTGGTTAAATTCTTAGATATAAATGAATGCTTGGAGTTGGGAGTGAAATGTCCTTCAGATCAAACTTGTTTTAATACTAAAGGTGGTTACAAGTGCGTCGAAACACCCTGTCCACCGAGTTACGAAAGGGATCTATTGACAAAGTAGGAAAATAGTTAAACTTTATCAAGGGATAGTGGTAGGCCTATAGAGGAACAACGGTATTTTCTGGACTTGGGGATAGTGGTACTTCCGAACCATCATTTTTTCTGGACTTAGTGATAGTGGTACATCCAAACAATAGTATTTTCTGGACTTAGGGGCACGGGTTTTTTTTGTTTGTTTTTTTGCCCGAGTACCCTGTTTGGAGGTATTGCAGGTAGGCCTAAAATTTTATAACGTATTGTTGCGTTTGCAGCTTCTGCCGTTTACAATGCGAGAGAAGTCCAATTGCGTGTCCCCCGAATTCAAAATACGCTGATACTTTGGCATTCAAAATGGTTGCCCTATCAAGTGGCATCGAAGCTTACGAGGACCTGGTCCGATTATTGGTCTACGACCACCAGGGGCACCGTTTAAATAACGCCGTTTTCGAAATAGCCGAAAATCAATCGGGAATTCCATTTGAAATTAGACCCGAAGCTGGTATTGGTGTACTGTACTCTAAAATGGCATTGGGAAATGACCGCGAGTACAAAATGAAGGTACGGGCGGTATCCTACCATCCCGCAACCAGGGCTGTTCAATACACGTCCCAATTTGTGGTGTATCTATCTGTCTCCAAGTTTCCGTATTAATTACATGGTTTAATAAATAATTCTTTTATAAATAAGTAGTTGATTTATTTTATTATAATTTAATTAAAAAGTTAATTATTGTCGTTTAAAATGATTAATAATCGCCAAACAACCTCGACAACGATATTCTTTAACAGCGTGATTCGAAGCTCCAATTATTGCCGCGTTTTCCGACATTGTTTGAGCGCAATTCGGACAATATTTGACCTTGAAGGATTTATTAGGTTTGATGAAACTGACCATGACGTCATCCTTGACCAATTCCGTAGTTTCGGCCAAGTTTTCTTTCAAATCTTTATCGCCTTCTTTGACTCTTTTTTCAAGTTGATTCAATTTGTACTTCAAAGCCCATAATTCGGTAATGTTGTCCATGTCGCATTCCACCGCTTTGCGAATTTCGTTGTCCGTTTCTGTGTCCAGTTCGTCCACACGGAAGTTTAAACTGCTGTATATGCCTGAGGAGATATAAGTTGATTACATCACTGTTTATAGCTAGTCGCTAGAGGGGCAGGATTCGTGGTATGTCAAGGTCAATTGGATTTCGAAGGATAGTGTAATCATTACCAGCTAATGCTGTGTTGACGGAATTTCCGATTATTTGCGTCCTGTTACGAAAAAGTGGTAATAGTAGTCCCAAATCTTTTTGCATGCGTTCTAAGATGATCTTAATTCGTTCCAGACATGAGTTGGTGTCTTGCGCAAATTTGCTTTCATCGAAATCCGCGATATCATGGTTCTATTTGAAGAAAAAGTATTACCTTCCCGTAGTTATTTGTAATTGATTATTTCAGGAATACACGCAGTCAGAAGGGGATAATAGAAGAAGTATGACACTCTGTATCGTCTTTATACTTTAGTTATGTAACATGATTCTTCCCAAGCGTGGGATGCCTTTTTGTTTGCTCTCCCGCTCATGAAACTTCAGATGGACACCGTACTGAATTCTATAACTGTTTGGTATTTACTAAATCCTCAGCAATCAATTAACCCACAAACCTTGGCAAATAGTTAAGCAGCGCTAATAGAGTGATGACGAGGGAACTATTTATCGCGGTATGTGATTCAGTATAGTAATCTTGAGTACTCCAAATGTAAAATGATGTTGGGAAGAGAAGAATCACGTTACAATTACTGCCGCATTGCGGGCGGAACACTCTCTCCAAGAGAAATATTATACACTTCTGCTTATAATAATAATTAGCTGATGTATTCCTGATTAATTGCTACTATTTACCCTTCCTTGATGTTCTCTATCGATGCATTGTTTACAAACTGGTAATTCGCAAGTATTACAATAAAATATCAGCGTTATTTCGCCACCATGTTTCGGACAAGTTAGCGTTTGGTTTAGAATGTAATACTCTGGATATGAGTTGTCGTCGTTGTCCAATGGCTCATCTTCCTCTTGCACGGAAGAATCAGAGACGTTGCTGACGTTGGAAACAGCGTAGGCGAGTTCATTATCGTACGAGGATCTCCTGTCGTTGCTCTTGGCACCCGCTTTCAGTAAGTCCTCGAATTGGTTCAAGTAATGATTGACTTTCAATCCCTCAACGCCCTTTTTACCCGGTTTGGTAGCCTCAGAGCAGTATGGACAAACCTATGATATGTATATTAATGTCTGTCTGTTTATGAATGTGTGTGAATCTGGTCCTCTTTACAACTACAGAGTCCGTTGTTCTAGCAACTATATAAACCGTACCAAACCCGACTTGAAATTGAACCCTACCTAACGTAACATATCATGAACACCCTACCATTACTTAATGGACAAATTTCCGTCATAAAAACATGCGTATGATGAACAAGGCTTACGATTCTTTTCTTGTCCTGCCGATTCCAAATTTGTTCCAAACACATTTGACAAAAGGTATGATGACAATCCAACATTTTTGGCTTACGGCCCCATTGGTTGTATTTTTCCGAACATACGCCGCAGTTAAAAAGATCGATTTTAAAATTAGAAGCCATTGACTTATAAATTATCCAGTACAATAAAATTATGTTCCCAAGTAGGAGCGAAATTAAAGGTTTTATCGTATTATGGTCTACAGGTAAGTGTAAAATGTACCCGAAAGCTTATACTGATAACCGTTATCTAAGGTATAGATTGCGTTCACTAAAGAGGTTAGAGCAAATACGTTTCCCCTTCCTCTATCAGCTTTAATATAATTATTACCTTGTTATCAGGCCCTCTGTGGGTCAAGTTAGTCACGAACTTAGTCAAACTGAACTGATAGCAAAAGTTAATAAGTAAAACAAAAGTGTTCTTCGTTCATAGTTCCCCGTCATATGAAATGGAAGCAAACGAACTCCATCTCGTCCCCTACACCAGTAAACCAATCAGAGAAGAGAGTGTTTACTTCTTTGGAAATATCTCTAGTGTAGCTTCTTCTTGATTCATTATAATTAGACTCTGGGTGCAGACTGCAGGGTCAAAGTTCAGTTGTCGTAGCTGGTGAGAGGTCAATAATAAAGAGATAAAATTAATTAGATGTACCCTCAGATAAGGCGTTTTTTTATAAATTAAAAATAGGGGTAGAATTAAGCTCATTATAGAGTGCATTCACTTGAACTTAAAGGGATAATGAAGTAGAAAATCAATTTATTTTTAATCAATAGACCAGACCAGGGATAGATTTAATTTTAGAAGTAGGAATGGAGAACAGAGTATAATGTGGGCGCGCGTCAAAGTCCCGGACCCCCTTCCACGGGACGGGGGGAGGGTATGAAAAAGAACGGGTCGTAGCGACAGAGGTAGAAAGGAATTACGTATTTTTCGCCGTCCCCGTCAGCAACGTCATCAAAACGTAGTTTAAGTGAGCCAATAAAATAATTTAAAATTTTAGTTACGTGTTGGAGGGAGGGGCTCTATACTGGGTTTTCTATGAGTCGGACTGAAGTAAATACCAACCGTTCTCCATTCCTACTTCTAAAATTAAATCTATCGCTGACCAGGCGTTTTGTACCATGAGAGTGCGCAGAGACGTATGGCAATGTATCAACCCCCTTGTATGTCCCGATACTGAGGGTTGCCTACCTCTTTTTTACATAGAAAAAGGTGAACTAAAAATTATCTTTCTACTTCATTATCCCTTTAATGAAAAACAGTAGATTTTTCTTTCTTTAAATCTCTAGTGTGAAAAATAACACATTTTTATGATTGACAAGAAATTAATACGGGTAAATAAAATGTAGGCATAATATTTTTTAAACAGTGAAACTCCGTCCTATCTGTCCTCTAAAGTCATGTGATTTATAGGCTTTTTGGTTTTAGCTAAACATATAAACGCTGATTTATAATCAAACTAGTTTTGGTGAGGTTTTTAATCGGAGTTACAATGTATCTTAATAAATGCAGCTCGGTGTCACCTCTGGTTTTAACATTAATTTTCGCGATGTTTTTACATTTTGTTCTTTGCTTCGACCCCGAGTTGAATCGGTGGTTCGCCCGTGATTTTGATGGCCCCGACATGGGGCTCAATGTGGTATGTTACAATTTCTTAATTCCCGCCTTTTTCTACTATAACGAGATCTTAATTTTTGGCGGGGTTTCAATTTAATGTCTCTTAGAGCCAACTTATCGCGAGCAAGGGATATCCCGTCGAGGAACATTGGATTCAAACGGAGGACGGGTATATCATTGGGATACAAAGAATTCCACATGGTCGTTTGGAACGTTGGTCACGGTCGTATTATGGCGCGAAGGCGAAGAAAGTCGTGTTTTTGATGCATGGAATCGCTGAGACCAGTACGGATTGGGTCTGGAATTTCCCTAATCAAAGCTTGGGGTTCATCTTAGCAGACCACGGATATGATGTTTGGTTAGGGAATGTAAGAGGGAATACGTACGGCATGCGTCACGTCAATCTGTCTACAGATTCGGAAGAGTTTTGGAAATTTAGGTGGGTCGGCTTTGTTTTGTTATTTTGGCCCAATTTTAGAGTTAATTTTGTATGCTTTGTTTCTCGGAAGGTCTGTCTGAAATTAAAGGGGGATGTTCTTTGGGTAATTTTGAGTTTAAAATGTTCTGTTAAATTTTGCCGTCCGGGCCACTGTTTTAGAGTTATGATATGAGTATTTTACGGAAGACCCCTTAAAAAAATTATAATTAGCATTGTCTTTAAGTCTCTTAATTTAATCTTAACTTGAAAATGGTGGTTCTTAGATCAAAAAGAGTTAACATTTTTGACTCAATCGCCACTGATTATAGAAGATACGCCCACTTAGGCTTGGTAAGTTACGGAACCCTATTTATGTCACGTGGTTAGGTCCTTGTACTATAGGGCCCAGTCACTGAACGTAATCGTTGCACACGATTGTACACGCTTTGACTGTAGAAATTACATTTTCGACTCGAAATCGGCCTAAGAACATCCCCCTAATTTCAGAAACCACCTGTATACTGCGATATTTTTCGACTTAATTTAATTGGTGTTAATTTTACGCAGTTGGGACGAAATGGCCGCTTATGATCTGAAGTCCAGTTTAGACTACGTCGTGTCCCGTACGAGATGTACCAAAATTCGATACGTTGGCTTTTCATTAGGGTCAAATAAGATCATGGCCTTGTTATCGACCAAGCCAGAGTACCAGAAAATAATCAATTCGATTGTTCTTCTAGCGCCCGCAATTTACGCTGTTCATATCAGTACTGCCTTACGCGAAATTGCTCCTTTCATTACAGTGAGAAAGTTTTACGCTTTAAGCCTATTTAGGCCTAACTATTTGGTTTTTACATTAGCGAGCTGCTGATTTAATTGGCATTGAGACTTTCGGGTTATTTACGGATTCCAAGGCCAGTCGTGGATTGAACGCCATTTTGTGCGACAATCCATTCACAGCTGATTTGTGTCTGAACATAATTCCTTTCATCACGGGACCTTCAACTAACGAACAATTAAATAGCGTAAGCCTATTCAAGTTTATAAATAGATGTTCCTCAGTAAGTCAAATGGTTGAAGTTCAAAGCAAGTCTCCGCTGTGGTTTAGTTTAAATATGCCACTAATAGAGGGGTAGGGTTGACTTGCCCTCTTAGCTAAACAAAGGCTAGTTTTAGCTCTGCCCTCATGCACGAGTTCGGATTGGCTCCTGGCTTTGGAAATGGTAAAATTTGTGTATGGAAGATCAGCCAGAATGTTAGGGGTGCCACTGGAGCCGACATTTGCTTTAACTGCTAGCCGAGCCATATGCAATCTCTTGATTGTTGATTCTGCAATACTCTGGCAACACTCGATGAATGGCAAAACGCATTTAGTGTTCCTGAAAATTTCTGTTAATTACTTAAAGAGAAACCAACACACAGGCCACCATCTTGGGTTATTTCCCTGGCGAAAACCAAAAGGCAACTCCAGACGGAGCGCTAGTTCATTACACTCGAAGATAGGTTAACCGACTCACACTGCCTCTAGCGGTGCTTCTTGGTGCGAGGGACGTAACCCAAGAAGTGACCTCCCCGTCCCTGTGGTGTTTTGTTTTTCTTCTGGAATTAATGTAATGGTCTATTCTTCATACTTGTTTATTGTAAACAGACTAGATTGCCCGTCTACTTGTCCCACGTTCCAAGTAGCATTTCAAGTCAGGTAGTACGTCACGAAGTTCAACAGGCTTGCAACCGCCAATTTGGAATGTTCGACTTTGGGGTAGAGGAAAATCGCCGACGTTACGGAAGAGTAACTTTACAAACTGTTTTATGTTAAGTTCAAAGTGACATTCTGCTTCAACCTCTAGGACACTCCACCATCTTACGACGTTGAAAGTGTCTTGACACCGATCTTCATCTTTTATGGACTAAATGATCAAATGATTCCTCTTGTGGACGTACAGCATTTTGCGTCGCGAGTCAGGAACTTGGCTGGGTACCATCAAGTTCAGTTCGAGGCTTGGAGTCACATGGACTTCGTTTGGGGTCTTCAAGCCTACAAATACGTTCATAGACACGTCTTAGAGTACTTACGTTATGATTATTAACGTAGTTGACTTTATTTCACAAGTAAACTTAGACAAAATAGGTTTTTAATCATTTTCAAACTTATCAATAAACAATGTGTTATTTTATTGAAAAATTTACAACCTTTTTTACTGGTGAACATTTATGTATTGTTACAATGGTGGTAATTTGAAAGAGTTAGACCTGTAGTTGATAGGCGTATGCGTAAGTGTTTCAAAGGTGGGAGGGTCTCCTAGAACAGGGACCGTTGAAAGATACGTCAAACCTTCGTTAGTGTATTTCCGCGACTACTAAATATCTTATACATTTAAGTAATGGCAGTACTAAGTATGCAAATGTCATACCGTTCTATCACTTAGGTCAGTGTCATCCCTCTACTGGGCGCGTACAGTATCCCCTCTTATAGGAGCGCTCCTTGAGGGAGGGATACACAGTCTCCACCCTTCTCTATACCGGCACTAGTCTATGGAATCAGCAAGCACGACTGTTATGTTTTATTGCGAATCCAAACAGTCTTCGGGAACCATTCTATCAATAAGTTTGTTGATGAAGCTAAACCCATAGCCTAATTGCCAGTTCTAACTAGTGCTCTGAATTAATATGCTTATCAAGTCAACACAAGGGTAAAAAATTTTAATGTTTGAGGTGACTTTAAATAAACAGATTTCACTTGTGTACTATATTGAAGCAGAAAGAAATGGGTTTTTTCCTTAGGAATTACATTTCCTGTGGTTTGCGAATGGAATTACCGAACAGCGTTGAAGATTATTTCCGTAATGACAACGATTGCTGCTCCAGACATCAGCAAGAAAAGCAAGTAGAATGGAACGAAGACGCTACTAAGGTCCAGATCAGAAACGCTCTTCATCGGTTTCTTCCAAGTGACCCGTTCCATTAAGTTATTTACCTCAAAATCTAGATAGTCCAACGCTCGCGTTTCGAAATAAGGCCTCATTCTGCAATTGGACATTCTTCAATCGTTTTAATCATTTTACGACAAAACTCATACCGACATTAGTTGGACGGACTCGTGCACTATGGGACTGCTTCTAATCCAAGAGGTGTTGAATAAGAAGTGTAAGGACTCGAAGGCAACTTCGTGCTGCGAAAAGTAAAGTCCTCCATTGTTCGCCAAGTACTCTTTATTCTCGGTATCAGATCTGAGGAATTCTCCTAAGAACCAAGTCAGATAAGTTTCCGATATGATCAGAGCTTTTTCTCCAGAAAGAATAGGAATGTATCGTTCCTCATCCAGTAATTCCAAAAGACTGCTGAAAATCGTCTCCTGATCAAGAGCGTCTAGCCATTCCTTAACGACTGGATCCTGCGTTGCCTATAAATGCACATCAATAACGTCAGGACAATAGAGGAACTCAACACGGAAACCACTCTTTACCAAATATTTCAAAAATCGAGAGTTCCGGCTTCCTTGATCATTGTTGGTGTAATTCCCGATTTGATCAAGTCCGAGAGGGTGTCGATGAAGTTGTAGCTTTCCGCCGTGAACTCCGTCCGCAAGAAACAACCCAAGAAAAACAGAATGAAAGTCACTCCAATCAGCCACGACGCAGCCAGCAGACGACAAGTAATGTGGGGCAAAATGGTGGCAATCGCTACGGAACACATTGATGTCTGATAAAAGCGCTAGCCATCTTAGCGAGCGTTTAATCGCTTACGTTCGGCGCACAGAAGCGACGCGTTGTCCCAGACATTTCCCAGCGTTTCTTTGGTCAGTTTCTTGGCAATCATTGTGGTGGATACCGACTTGAATTTATTGGTTACGATAGAGTGAACGACGAGTAAAAGCGACAGAAGGACCAAGGTAAACCCGATTAATATCACCACCTAATAGAACCGAGATTAATTTGGTTTGGAGTGCAATGTAATTGCAAAGTTTACTGGAGTGTCCATATTTATGAAAGACATGGACGTTGACATGACTCTCTTCGGGGCCCCCGAAATGATAATTGTCCTGGCCGTTTCGAAAACCGGAGACGGAGTGAAATGTGGTCGGCCATCGAAAATAGAGAGTGGTAAGGGAATCATGATACCGTCTGAGTTCTAAAAGGAACAAAGATTTTTTTGTACTTCAGTATATAGGCCTACGGTTTAATTTCTCTGCCGCTTACGTTGAAATTTTCAGGCTCGGTATAAATTTTATACAGGTCCATAAAGCTAACTGTATGCTTTTCGAAAAATACCCTGAAAGTCATCGACCAAGTTAAATTGCAATTTGATACTAACGAAAGCTTATAAGTGCACGGTCAAAATTCGGAGAAAAGTTTAACATTGCAAAGATCCATACTTAGGAGAGACTAAATAATAAACTCATCTAATTCAATTAAAAATGGAATTAGGTGGAATGAACAATACTTTATATTGAAGGATCTTTTCAAGTAATCCGCCATTACAGTGTACCGTAGCACGTGGTTGTCCATTCCCCATGTTTCCTGAAAAGAAATAGTTTTAAGTTAATTTGAAAAATCATACACACGACCCAATGTTGATAAATTCACCTCAACTGTCGTACAGTTTAGCGGCGTTTCATGGGTAAACCTACAATTAAGCAATTGCGTAATCAAAGATTACGTTTAATAATTGAAAATTAAAATTCTACCTGTATTTTAAATATCTATCATTTCCAAGATATTCAATTTGGTTCATTGCCATTTTGAAGTCCCGAATCCTTTTAAGCCTTTATGGAGTTTTACGATGGTTCATAAGTAACAGCGGAAAAACGAGAGTTGGTGCCGATTAATTAATATTACACTCAATAGGCTCATTAATTATGAAGCCTCGAACACGAAAGACTGAGAAATTTATAAACGATAATAATTTATCGGAATTATATAAAGGTTGCCACCACGTATTTTTAGACTAGTTTTACCGTGTCATAAGTATGACACTACCTTTACTTCTTAATGCTACTGAGACTTACAGCTCGAGCTAGTTCGAGAACGACGGAAGCGAGAATTGGAGTACTACACTCGGTGGTTAATTTTGCATGCAGGACTTCCATCTAATCCTATTTAGTCTTTGACAGCGTCGCTTATTTGTGGATCTATATGACCTACGTCACTTCATGACAAGCTCTCAGTAACCAATGACAAACTTATGGAACAAATCTTATGCGCTTACGGTTTTACCCTGTAATTACTGTGCCAATTCCAGGTAATGAAGAAAATTAGGGTCAAATAGGCCCAGTTACTTTTCAAGTGACGCCTTATTTCCAGACAGTCTAATCAATATTGTTCTTAATGCTCTGGATAATAACCGTAATCACGCACCCAAGAAAGAGTGAAGGGTAAATTAGGATAGTAACCAAACATTTGGTGTGGCTTTTCCGCAGTTGTCGTAGAGGTAGAACGCGGAAATTCGCGATAATGTTGTGAAATTGCGTGCTGGGCTTATATTTATTTGGTAAACTAATGAAAACAAAATTCCATAATCGGCCTGCCTTTTTAAGCAATTGAACCCATACGGTCTAAACTCAAACATCTGTAGTCCATTTAATTAATTACAACAGAGAGCTCGAACACTAACTTAAGTTTATATAAGTGGCCACAAGTTAGCAGATATTCTGTGAAATTTTTAACATTACAAAGAGCCATACTTACGAGAGACTACATTAAGCTTACGGTATTAATAAATCTTTATGGGCTGTGTCAATATAAGATCCCATAAGTTCATAAGATATCTTCCATAAGTTTGTCGCTATTTACTGAGAGCTTGTCATGAAGTGACTTAAATCCATTGAAAGTTTTGTGAAATAGACAAACTATAGTATACTTAAAACAAGAACTGATATCTAGTTTATTAGGGAGAAGGTATAAATTCGCCACATTTCCAGCTTTATCTCTAGTCCAAACGTACGTAGGTCTGGAGTTAATCCCCGCCGCCTCTAAACTACAATTAGCATCATCTCATTGGTTCTTGAAAACTCACGTCAGCGCGACGCGAATGAGTACGAAAATTACAGTCATATTTTCCGGCTGAGGAGAGCCTGCGAAATAACCCAGCCTCCTTTTACGTCCCCCTTGTATTTTGAAAGGGGGACTGCCTGTTACTATGGCGCACGGATACTTAGGCAACTTATACCTTCTCACTAATAAACTAGATATTACTTCTTGGTACGACCCTACCTAAACGCTGACGATGCTGGGAAGACTTTGGTGCCGTTCCGTAGGTGGGTAGGGGCAATGCGCGTCACCGCAATGGTAACTACTAACCTGTTAAATTCTTGCGTTTTGAAAACGTAATAAGGTGATAAAAATAATATTTTTCGGGCTTGTTAAGTAAGTAAATTGAAGTTTTATAATTACTTATTGTTTATCAAATTCAACCCAAAGTGTGTAATAATTATTTTTATTTCGTGTAATTGCATCAACACTGGGAAAGTTTTACATTCAAAAGTTTAATATGGAAAGCACCAACCGGTTTTTACCCATAATATTTACCCCTTTAAATTTGAGTTCTATTTATAGTTAAGGCCCTTTCAGACATTACAACATTTGACTCATTTAAATGAGTCAACTTGAGTTGAGTAAACTAGTTGGGTCGTGAGATTAACAGAAGTTGGACCTGTTGAATCCCAAAATTAAAAATTGATCTCTGACCAATTTTTGCTGACTAAACCTTTTGACCCATGAGTCAAAAGTTGTATGGTTTGAAGAGGCCTTTAGTCTGAAATTACTTGTTGAAGCTGAGATAATTATTCTGGTAATGGAGTTAGTTTAATTATAATGTAGTTCCGGGTTTTAATTATTGATTTAAATTTAATGTCTCAACTTTTAGGTGAAATTCTTAATATCTGAAACGTTTGGCTTATAGCGACTGACTTTTTTTTATAAAAAAAATTGTGTTTTAAATTTGGAGAAGCAATTTTAATTGGTATCTACGATTTTCCTAGAAATTCAAAATTCATTTGTGCTACTTTCCCAACTTGTTCGATATCTTTGTCAGTTTAATTTGTGATTGTTAATTAGATTAACATTAGAATACCATTATTTTAATTACAGTGATATCATAGTGCCTAATTACCCCCTATAAGTTAAGGAGTACATTTCATATGGCGTAAAATGGTGTACTCTTGAATTTGAAACAACTTTGAATATATTTTTTTGAATTCGATTTCCTGTGGTTAACGAATGGAATTACCAGACAGCGTTGAAGATTATTTAGAACTGCGGAAGGGCCGTAAAGACAACGATTGCTGCTCCAGACACCAGCAAGAAAAGCAAGTAGAAGGGAACAAAGACGCTACTAAGGTCCAGATCAGTAACACTCTTCATCGGTCTCTTCCAAGTGACCCGTTCCAATTAAGTGACGCATTTCAAGATCCAGATAGTCCAACGCTTGCGTTTCGAAATACGGCCTCATGCTGCAATTAGACATTCGTCAACCGATTTAATATTTTTATCATAAAATTCACACCGACATACATCAATTGGACGTTCTCGTGCGCTATGGGATCGCTTCTAATCCAAGAGGTGTTGAATAAGAAATGTAAGGACTCGAAGGCAACTTCGTGCTGCGAAAAGTAAAGTCCTCCATTGTTCACGAAGAACTCTTTATTCTCGGGATCAGATCTGAGAAATTCTCCTAAGAACCAAGTCAGATAAGTTTCCGATATGATCAGGGCTTTTTCTCCAGAAAGAATAGGAGTGTATCCCTCTTCTGCCAAATATTCTGTTAGAATACTGAAAATGTTCTCTTGATCGAGAGCGTCTAGCCATTCCTTAACGTCTGGATCCTGTGTTCCCTATAAATGAGAAAACAATGACGTCAGGACAACTCAACACGGAAACTACTCTTTACCAAATATTTCAAGAATTCCAGAGTTCCAACTTCCTTGATCATTGTTGGTGGAATTCCCGATTTGATCAAGTCCGAGAGGGTGTCGATGTAAATGTAGCTTTCCGCCGCGAACTCCGTCCGCAAGTAACAACCCAAGAAAAACAGAATGAAAGTCACTCCGATCAGCCACGACGAAGCCAGCAGACGACAAGTAATGTGGGGTGAAATGGATGGAATCGCTACAAAAGATGTCTGATTAAAGTGCTTTCCAATGTTATAGGAGCACAATTTTCCGTAATTGGATTCGGGAAATTGGCTCGCGCGCTAAAATCTTGCATAATGACGAATTATTTTCAAATGTAACCAAGTACTTTATCGCTTACGTTCGGCGCACAAGAGCGACGCGTTGTCCCAGAAATTTTCCAGTGTTTCTTTAGCCATTTTCTTGACAACTTTCTTGGTGGGCACCGACTTGTATTTGCTGGTTACGATGGAGTGAAGGACGAGCAAAAGTGACAGAAAGACCAAGGTGGACACCATTAAAATCACCACCTAATTGAAACCAAGAATGTAATTCAATGAACTGGATTGTAATTGCAAATTTTACTGGGGTGTCCATATTTAAGAAGGATAAGGAAGTGGAGACGACTCTCTTCGGGGCACCCGAAAGGATAATTGTCCTGGTCGTTTCGTACACCGGAGACGGAGTGAACTGTTCTTCTCGGCCATCGAAAATAGAGAGTGGTAAGGGAATCATGATACCGTGAGAGTTCTAAAATACAACAAGAGTTTAAGGGTGATTATAAATACTGATTTGCGGTCTCGTGTATCTATCTCTTTCACTTACGTTGAAATTTTCAGGTTCAGTATAAATTTTATCCATGTCGAAATAGCTAACTTTACACTCTGCGAAAAATACCCTAGAAATCATAGACAAAATTTAAATTGAAATTAGATGTTAACGTAAGTTTATAAGTGGTCACAATTTGACTGATATTCAGAGAAATGTTTAACATTACAAAGAGCCATACTTAGGAGAGACTATATTATAAACTTATAGTTTTAATAAATCTTTGTAGATCCCCATTAGAAACCAGATTTAAATAATTGAATATTTAACCATAAAGTTAATCTTTTACACAGGGTGGGTTCATAAATATAAGTTACATCAGGGATAGATTTAATTTTAGAGGTAGGAATGGAGAACGGTTAGTATTTACTTCAGTCCGACTCATAGACCACCCAGTATAGAGCCCCTCCCTCCAACACGTAACGAAAAGTTTATATTATCTTATTGGCTCACTTAAACTACGTTTTGATGACGTTGCTGGCGGGGACGGTGAAAAATACATAATTCCTATGAACCTCCTTTTCTTTCATACCCTTCCGTCCCGTGGAAGGGGGTCCGGCACTTTGACGCGCGCCCGGATTACTCTGTTCTCCATTCCTACTTCTAAAATTAAATCTATCCCTGATTTAACGAAGGCCGATTTCAGGTAAACCCAATTACCCGCACACCCTTTTAACCTAGCGAGAGTGGATTAGTGCGTCAAGGCAATTACTAGTCGAATCATAAGTGGACATAATACAGCTTTACTTAGGGAGCTGTAATACGATCCTCTTATGGTCGAATCTAATTAAAAGTGTTATTTAACAATACTTTAAATTGAAGGATCGTTTTAAATAATCCGCCATGATATTGTATCGTAGAACATGGTTCTTCATGTCCCACGATTCCTGACAAGAAATATTTAAGTTTAATTGTAATCCAGAAAAATAATATTCAGCAAATGTTTATAAACTCACCTCAACTGTCGTAAGGTTTAGAGGAGTTTCTTGGACGTACCTATAATAATAATTTAATTTTGTAATCAAATATTACGTTTAAGAATTGAAAATCCAAATTCTACCTGTATTTTAAATATCGTTCGTTTCCAAGAAATTCAATTTTTTTCGAATCATCCATTTTGTCCTATGAAAACTTCAAAAACTGTGTAAAGTTGCTGATAGATTTTCAATTGTTCAATAATTAACTGCAAAATTGTATCGAAGGTTGCTTTTCATCAAGAAGAATTCACATTGTTCCTACTACAGCTACTCGTTAAATTTTAGCATTTATAGACCAATTCGCAAATTACAAACAGAGAAACCAACACACAGGGGCGAGGCTGCCATTGGGGTATTCTCTCTCGCCCTCGCGGTCTCGCCAAAAAGCAACTCCAGACTGAGCCCGAGTTCATAGACGCGGGAGGCTATCCGACTCGAACTGCCTCTGTTGGAGCTTCTAGGCGAGAGGGAGGCAAAGCCAATGGCAACCTCGCTTCTGCGTGTTGGTTTCTATGTTTGTAATTTACGAATTGGTCTATTAAGATCTTGTAGCAGAAGGAAATCGTCGACGTTATTGACGCGTAAGATTGTAAGATTTATTAACCCTCTTAACATGACTTTCGGCGTCAGGACATAACACCTTCCTACAACATTGAAAGTGTCTTAACAACCGTCTTTACCACTTATGCGCTAAACGACCAAATTATTCCTTAATTGGACATACAGCGTCTTGCGTCTAGGGTGTGGTACTTGGCCGGATACTACCAGGTTCAGTACCAGGCTTGGAATCACGTGGATTTTATGTGGGGTCTTGAATCCAACAAATACATTCATGTATAGGTCTTGCAATACTTACGTGACGTCACGAATTCCAATGACGTAATTTTTAAAAAGTAAACTTTCAGACAACTAACCTATAATCTTTTAGTGTTTTTTCCACCAACTTATTGATAAGAAACATGTATGATTTTAATGAAAAATTTTCAACGTTTTTTTACTGGTTATGTTTATATACAGTTACAAACAATGATGGTAATTACAAAATAGGCCTATAATTGGTAGCCAGATACGTAAACGTTTCGAAGATGTGATCCAGGGAAAAAGAACGACGCGTTAGTGACGCTTTGCGGTTTACCAGCGCCGCTGGAAGATACGTCATTCGTTGGGACAACGCACGAGTCGCAGTACGAAGGTGGGACCAGAAAAGGATTGCCTTGATCGCTGGAGGATTGCATGAAAGATGGAATACTGGCCGAAGAATGTTCTTTGCAACTGTTGTCCCGTACTTGACGCCGAATTTGTTCCATTCTTATGTTGTTCTGACGCTTCCATTTTGTTCTAGAATGAGACTGTTTAGTTCTGGTCCAGACGAAGGTAAGTTACTTTAATGTTTATACCTTCTATTTTGGTACCACGTTTTGACTTGAGTTTCCGTTAGGGACAAAGATTCCGCGACGGCTCCTCGATCGGCGACGCTCAAGTACTTTTGACATCGGAATCTCCTTTCCAAGAAGGTCAGTTGTGTTTGGGTGAACGCCGTACGACGTCGTCGTGGTTTCTTATTGGTCGATGATGAATTCCCGGGTAGAGATACCTCGGAACCCGAGCAACGTTCGTGGTCAACGTCTATTGGTCCGTCTTCGTATTGAATTGAATCTTGCCCAGAATAACACGGGGGACTCGGGCTATCCGCCGTTGTACTTTCCGCCTGGACTACTTGTAGACAGATGCCCTCGAAACGCTGGTGGCGAAGTGGTTCCTCGTGGTCTGTCTTGGTTTCTAAAATTGGGAAGAAGTAATGGCGTATTAAGAAAGGTACTTAGAGTTCTGTATAGTTAAACTAATGTCTCGGAGTTCGGAAATGTATCACATTCAATGCTATGCCGGTCTTAAAATTACAGTAACTTTGGTTCTCAAGTACTTAGAGACATGTTAAAGGTATATACTGCCTCTCTCCCGCTGTATACTAGGTGAAATACGCGTATGAATACTAGATCGCGAGTATGCGGTCAAACCGAATTACATTTAGCGACAAGGTTTGCACTGCGAAATCTATGATAATCTCCAATTACCAAAATATTCAATTCAAGGCACAAAGCCCGCCTAGATACGTTGAGAAAATGCCAACAAAATTCCTCTTAGCTGTATGTATTCCTAATGTCACCTAACATTCACTCTCTCTTTTTTGTCATCCACATAAAACCAAAATAGGTCCTGTTTCTTTCCCAGAACTTACTCGTACCATTAGCTTAGTAAAATCCATTGACTATTGTATACAAGTACTTTCAATGTAAGTTTTTATATTTTTTTCTTTTTCAAAATAGCCCCTAAAATTAGCATAATCCTCAATTCAAAGAGGTGTATTGTCAAGTAGACCATTAAAAATAGGCCAAGAAATCGAGGTAGTTACGTAGTTACCGAGCTAATGAACCTCGCAACCACTTTCACAGAGTGCTGCATGCCAGACACCTTTTTAACAATACGTGAAAAAGTTGAAGTCCACCCATGAATATACTATAAGTTCATAAGATATGTTCCTTCCATAAGTTTCTCGCTGGTTACAAACTGGAGCTTGTCATGAAGTGATTGAGGTAGGTCATAGATTCGAGGTAAAGCGAAGACGACTGGTGAGGCGCTGTCAAAGGGTTAGTAATGCAGGCTAAATAGGGAAAGATGGAAGTCCTGCAAATTAACCACAAGTGTAGGACTTCAATTCTCGCTTCCGTCGTTCTCCCTCGAACTATAGTTATCTCGAGCTGTAAGTCTCTCAGTAGCATTACGAAGTATGGGTAGAGTCATACTTATGGAACATATCTTATAAACTTATGTCTGCATGTATTCCTGGCTGGCCATGGGAAAGTTCTCCTAACCTATACAAAATTTCCTGACCATTTAAAAATGTCCACGAATAATGTGGCAGCTCTGATTCAGGCTCGATATTCAAGGGAGAATTTGAAACTATTCATTGCCCTGGGTTACGTAACGAGGGGCGCAGGCGACAAGTTCCCAATCTACCACCTCTTACACAATAGTTCAAAAGGTGTCCGGGGCCCCCGTACTAAAAAAACCTATCCCCCTTAATTTGTAAGTAAAAGTTTTCACCTCCATTCAACAAAAATTGATATTATATCGGACGATGCGTCGAATAGCCTTCCTGTATGTATGTATACAAGCCTGCATTTCTATAAATGTCGCGCCTTTTCTACCGTGTTTTCCCGCCAATTTTTTGCGTTGAAGGTTTAGTCTTTTCAAAGGCATACAAAGTTTGTTTGAAGTCGGACCCTGTTGGGGTGCCACCCTCCCACCCTTGGTTGGCTTGTTAAGGATCGAGATCTGTCCCGATGTCCCCTCAATTCTGTACTAAAAGCAGATGGAATGAAATGTCAATAAGAGGGGATGGTCACTCTTTCAAGTTGCGTAATCGCTCTAAAAATAGCTTCCTGAAATTTGGATGTAAATACTGATAAATATGTAATGTTATTATTATTAACTAGCTGTTACCCGCAGCATCGCTCGCGTGTAATAAGAACTTCCATCAAAATGATGTAAAGAATGGGTAGATCTTAGTGATGACTAATATTTAAAAAAAGGCACTCGGCGTTGCCCGTCAGCCCGTCGGGACATTTTTCATTACTTTTCACGCGGACATTATTCCATAAAGAAGGGTTTTTAAATTTCTGGCCGCCATTTAAAAAGATGGCATAAATCGAACCCGAAAGACCATTCAGCTCGTCTATAGGTTAAAGGAAACCAGTGTACTAAATATTTGTGAAATCGGTTGAAACGCGCGGACTTTGTTGCATAGAGAAGATTTTTTACATTTCTGGGCGCCATTTATTAAGATGGCGGCGGATTGGAAAAATCTTTCTTAGTACGCGCCTACTACTTATGAGTAACGTTCCTGCAAATTGTCAGCCTTTTGGGCTGAGCGTTGATTATCAGTCAGTCAGATATAGATATAGATGTTATTCTTCAAGGTTAATTTTAGTAATTGGCTGATTACCAATTTATCTTGGCTTAAGGTTTGATCTATTCCCAATGACAAGGCTTAAGTAATTAATACTTAAGTAATATTCAAATTAGTTTTCTAGCGCCAGTTTTATTAGCCGCTGCAACGGTCTTTTCTACCAGTCTGTAATAATCACTCGGATCTAATAGTTAGTGAATACCCCCTCTGAAAATCATTTGCGCGGGAAAAGTTGAGTCGCGCGCGCTAAAAGTCGCGAGGCTCTTGAAAACGGAGGCGAAATTTCCATGATAAAGGCACGCGCGCTTTTATTAGGCGCTCCAAACTCCCGCCAAAAAGATGATATATACAGAAAGGGAGACGCCACTCTGTTGAACTCTTAACCCCCCCCTCCCTCTAGACCCTCTTTAAATCCCCAAAAGTTAAGTACCACCTTTTCATTGAAAACTGAACCGGGGATCGTTACTAAAATAGTGTAAAAATTTTTATCGACTCATTTAAATAAATTGGGACAAAAATCACACGTACGTTGGTTCCTTCTCACCCAATATTCTTTATTTCAGAAGCAAAAAAAGTTGTAAAATGTCACACCCTTTTAAAGGGATTTCAAGTGTCATGTAAAAAATTTCAAAGGTTTGTCGCGTAGGTAGAAAAATCAGAGCTAGCAATTTTATCCCTCGCAGCTATATTTTTCAGATTCAGGGAGTTTGTACTTTGGCGTCTTTTTAAAAAGTAATTTAGGTTACAAGTGTTAGGGAAAATTTTTAATGAGTGTCCACACGCATGCGCTGTACACTTCACTGGTGAAAATTCTGAGTATATTTTACAATCGTCTTCAGGGTTTTGGGCTGAAAGTGGGCGCCTTAATTTGGAGCACAGAAAATGTCTAAGGATTCTCTAACGAGATGAATTTCTAATTTACGAGTTTAAATTCATTTTTGTAACAATTAACAAATGTCTTTTGTTTACCTTAATTGGTAAGGGAAATTGTTGGTTTAAGGATGACTTAAATCCATTGAAAGTTTTGTGAAATAGACAAACTATAGTATACTTAAAACAATAAGTGATATCTAGTTTATTAGGGAGAAGGTATAAATTCATTCATCCACATTTTCAGCTTTATCTTCAGTCCAAACGTATAGTAGGTCTGGAGTTAATCCCCGCCGCCTCTAAATTACAACCAGCATCTTATTGGTTCTTGAAAACTCACATCAACGCAACGCGAATGACGAAAATTACGTATTTTCCGACTGAGGAGAGGCGAAATAGCCCGGACTCCTTTTACGTACCCCCCTTGTATTTTGAAAGGGGGACTGGGACTATGGCACGCGAATACTTGGGCATCTTATACCTTCTCCCTAATGAACTAGATATCACTTCTTGATTTAATGCAGACTAAATAGGATCTAGATGGAAGTCCTGCAAAATTAATTAACCACCACCGAGTGTAGGACTTCAAATGACTCGCTTCCGTCGTTCTCCATCGAACTAGTTATCTCGAGCTGTAAGTCTCTCAGAAGCATTACGAATCGTATAGGTAGTGTCATACTTATGGATGGAACATATCACTTATGGGAATATTTATAAGACAAGGGAAAATCATGGAAAACTGTTTTCTGATTGAAGCGGTTTTGAAATAAGCTGAGTTAATGTTTTTTATTCGCGGCTTTTTGATGTTGCAAATTGTTTGCCCCGAACTGTTCTTTTATTCATGAGCGACTTTTAGCGCGTGTTTGCCGCTCACGGCAATATGCCCCGTTCGCACGTCTCCCTTAAAACTTTACCCCCAGATTAAAGGGATTACGTTAATATAAACGTAGTTCGAACAAGTACTTCATTTAAACACGTGCTAATCATGTAAATTGAACAAAGGGGACTGAATAATTCGAAATTTCCATAGTAAATCATTTAATAATGTGCAATTTGTGACGTGTGTTGTAAACCTCCAATAGGCGTGCAGATAGATTAACGCTTTGCAAATCGTAGCTTCGTGATTGGTTTTGGGTGTAATGTTATGGGTTTTTTTTAGTGTGTGGTTTTTGTTAAATCTTAAGTCTTATCGCGATGGACAAATGATGATAAGCAATTTCGTGTCTTTTTCATGATGTCATATGTTGCTAAACTGATGTCCGTGCATGGTATTTGCATCATATGTAAGGCAGGGTTCGGACCTACCTGACTTTCAAAACAATATACTTGACCAAATTTACACGCAAAGCCCGTTTCATCCGGACTCAAATTTTGCATTGACTGACCTATATCCCTGTCTTTTTAGGAAAAACTTTAAATCCCTGACTATTCCCTCATTGTCCAAATCCCTGACTTATCCAGGTTTTTCAGGTTATCTGGGTTCCGTAAGAACCCTACTAAGATGAATGATAGGGCTCATTACTTAACCTTATTGTTTACAATATACCCCAAAATAACTGGTTAAATCAGAGGATCGAAATAGAAAGTCTAGGCTACATGCAGTTTTTGCTTATTGTCTTATTCCAGGTTGTCGCGGGTCAAAGAAAATCGTGGTAAGTCAAGCGTGGCAATTAGAAAACGGTCATAATGAACAGAGAAAAGTCGGGCAATCTGCGTGCGGGTTTTAGTGGGGGAAAATTTCTTGGGTTAACGAAAGTTGCAACGTTGAACACGTGTTCCAGCAGCGTTAAGCGTTACGGTATAAATATGTTTTAAAACATAATTGTTCGAATTAAGAGTTGCAACAACTTGTTTATGACACTATAATACTCAATATAATAACAAATTTCGCTCTTAACACTATAAGTTAACACTGACAACTAACTTTTGACAGCCACCTAAAAACGGCCAGGGAAAATCATAGTTAAATAGAAATAATCAGGGAAAACCTGGAAAAGTTTATCAATTTAAATCCTGAAAATTTATGTTGTTGCAATCCTTATAATCCGAGTTTCTATAAGTTCTACTAGAAATTAAATGAGTTGTGCTTTTGGGCGATTTCGAGTCGAAAATGTTCTACGACATTTTTGCCGTCCGGGCCACTGATTTCAAGTTACGAACATTGGAGCATCTTACACATGACCCCCTTAAATTTAATTAAGAAACTGAAAGACAATGATTGCCAATTTAATTAAATGGGTCATCTCTAAAACACTCCAAACATAACTTGAAAACAGTGTCCCTTGTGGAAAAATGGAGATAGATAATTTATGACAGACTTATCAGAAACACCCTGTATATAGTAGCCTTAAGTTAATTTTACCAAATTAATATTTTAGAGAAAAAAAATAAAAAAAAATAATAACAATACTAAACAACCATTTATGGTTAAGTCTAAGTAGAAACTGAATCACTTCTACTCCTTTATCTTTATTCTCTCTCCGATAAAAGTCAAATACCACAATAACAATATAAACAACTGAATTCCTATCACGAAAACTTCATCCATAACTTATTAGGTAACAACTTAAACTCCCAAAATATCCCAAGAATTCATTGCAAAATTTCACTTACCTGTTTCGGCTTTCCCGAGAATATCTTTGATTAGAAACGATCGCGTTGCCATGGCGTTAAATTAATTTAAATTAATGTTAATTAAATATAAACTCACTCGATCCGTAATAACCTCAAGTCCATCAAACCCTTAATAGATACTTAATAAAAACAATTCAATTCAATTCCTAAAGCATTCACACTAATCCGAACAGATACCGCGTTGTCATTTTTAGCATCTGAAACGTTTCAATATTTAGACATAAATGATTTGATGGTTGGGCCCCATCCCCTTTGAGGGGGTTTTTCTTTTTTAGTATGATTTAGGGAGAGATCTAAGACGGTATACTTGTACTACACCTTAGTGTAAATACTTCAATACACGTACCACACGGGGAGGTGCTGATTTTAATATTTATAGCATAGTCATATGGTAATTTGACTTCACGGCGTTCTCCCTTAGCTCTTTCTCCATCTCTCTCCTCTTCCGAAGTTTTTAGTTATTTCAAAATGTGTTTTGGAGAATCTCATTGGTTCTCTTTGTGAACCTCTGGTTCTGGAGGTTATAGGTAACCAATGGGATGCTCTCCATCCCTTAGTCGGGAAAACTCCGCCCATGATTAGAAGGGGAGGATTGAGGGATCGGAGAAATGGGATGGGAAGCTCAAGAGCAAACGGGATCCGTTCCTATCGTTTCAAACTCCCGCTCTATAGACTGCCTGGTCGGTACACAACTGTATGCTGGAGGATAGAGATGCGAGTTGGTTGGTAATTTATAGAGATGTATTACTGTATTTTAATTACCGATTAAAGTTTAGGGAAAAATTTAATTACCATTATGTCGGTAATTAATATTATATACAACTTATCTTTCTGATAAGTCTGCATGCTTAAATTAAGGGGCTGTGTTCTTTGGGTGCGATTTTAAGTCGAAAATGTAATTTCTATCTATGACATTTTGCCACAAGGGCCATTGTTGCCGAGTTATGATTTGATGGGGTGTTTTAGGGAAGACCCCTTAATTAAACTTAAATGGGCTAACTATTTTAGTCTCTGGCACTTAGTTTTTTTTCTTTTCAAAAATGTATTGAATTGCGGCACCAAAATTTGAAAATTGTTTTAGTAAACGGTAATTATACTTGTAGATTACCATTGTAAAATAACGGTATGATCATAAGTCTATTATGTAAGGTCCCTTACATTGGGACCTTACATAATAGACTTATGGTATGATGTAAATCGGCTCACATCTCTACCTATAGGGGATGGGAAAAACTGGTCGAGTAATTTCTTTGTCCATATTGCAAAAATATAACGGTATATGCAATCAGCGTGGAAATGAATTAAGATTAGCTTTAACTTCTCTAGTATATCAACTGAACGGTCGTTCTTAGTTTAATTTCAGCTAACTCGCTCTGTTTAAAGCTAGGCGCGCTAGGTGGACTTAAAAATTAGGTGATCTGTGATGTATTCCCCTAATAATGTAAATTTGGTTGGGAAACAATTACTTCTTTGCTGGTCCTCTTTTAAAATATAAAATGTATCGGTCGGTTTGAAATTCTTAAAAGGCCTATTCTTCAGACTACCGACTAAAATCTTACGTTCACGTCGGTGAAGTCGCTTTGCTCGCTTAATTAGACACGTGTCAACGACTACGTATTAAAAGATTCGCGGGTTTAGTTTGAAACTAGTTTTCAGTTTCGTCAGGCAGTGTCGAGATGGCACCATTTCTTAGCCATAGCCCACTCGATCACGTGTTAGTTACGTTTTAGCAGACGATACATGAAAAGTTTAAGGATTCTTGCTGCGGTATTTGTTTATCATTTTGGATGAGCAGTTATTTGAGTATTCAAAAGTCTTGGTTCAAAAAATCACACCGTATACGCGACTCGTTTTAAGTCGTACGCTCTCGCATCTGAACTTGGAAATGAACGTACCGACGAGAACGTAAGATTTTATTCTAGTCTGAATGGGAATTAAAAAGTTAAATCAGTCCTTAAATTGTAAAAAAATAAAAACACCGTCCTTAACGGGTCAATTACCGAGGTTAGCGGCTTCTTTTTCGTGATTAGAGAGATGAAAGCGTCTTTTAGATTGTTAGTTTTCATCCCATCACTCCCTCTCGCTCATTTTCCACGTTTTCCGAAAAGATAACGAAGTTACAAGAAATAGCTAGAGGGGTAAACGCGGCGTAACCTCCTCTACCAACAATGTGCGCCTTGATTCGCGCGTATTGCACGGGGAACAAGCAGTTCTTACATACCCGCTTTTATTGGACAGATGAGTAGTCTTTGTGGTTAAAGGGAGAATGAATGAAACCGTTTTGGATTGTAAAAAGCAATAAGAAGGATGGTACTCTGTTTGATATTTACTAGATCCTTAGAAATCAACCCTCAAACCTTTATTGTCTTGACGTGGGACAAAAATCCATGACAAGCGCATGCGCCTTGGCAAAATAGTTAAGCGCTAATAGATATAGTAATGATGAGGGAACTATGCGATTCGGTTTAGTAACCTTGCTCCAAATGTAAAATTATGTTGGGAAGAATCATGTTACAATTACTCCGCTTTGTGGTCCACTTCTCTCGAATAGCAGTGTTATATACTTCTGGTCTTAACCAGCAGACGATACTGCGTCCCCCCTTTTGAAAAGGGTCTATGGGCGTTAGGCTTAGAAATTCAAATTTGAAACTTTGTATAAAATTAACGAAAAGCATTTAGTAAAGTTATTTTATCAAAATTAAACCATTAAAAATGGTTGTCTGACCATTTCATTGTCCCTTTGAGAAGAAATATTTTTCAGGGACAGTTTGCAATAACGTTTAAACTACCGCGTAGGAACACACCCATGTCTGTTTCAATAGGGGTGAAGTAGCGCTAAGAGGTAATGTGGTTCGTGTGTTTATTACGGCCGGAAGTGAAGCCCAATAACCGGCAAAACTCTCTCGGTCATTTTCGTTGCCTTATTGAAAATTTGATTCTATGACTGGATCGAGGGAGCCGCTCTCTGCTAGTTGCTCTTGGGGAGGTCTTTGGGATAGCTGGCCCTAAAGGTCTCCATCAATAAAGGGAAGGTAATTTGGGGGAAAATTGGTAGGAAGAGCCTCGTTTATCCACCTAAAAAGACCCAAAATGAACTCCCCCCCCCAAACCCCCTAACTTCTTAGGAAACTCATAGAAAAATGAAACGTCATCTTAGTTCGCTATCAAAAGTAAATGGGGATAACGGAAAGTGTAGCACAGGGAACAAACCCTTCTCCGCGGTTCTTATCCGGTTTCTCCTTTCCATCAAAACTTGATGAGGTTAACGGTAATAGCATAGTTTACCTCGAGCTAGTTCGAGAACGACGAGCGAGAATTGACTACACTCGGTTTTGCAGTCCATCTTCCTATTTAGTTTGTACTAAGCCTTTGACAGCGCCTCACCAGGCGTCGCTTTACCCTGAATCTATGACCTACCTCATGCACTTCATGACAAACTCCAGTTTGTAACCAGTGACAAACTTATGGAACATATCTTATGAACTTATGGTAATAATTAGTAAAGGACGCTGACAGTCTGACTGGTAGCTATGACAGACGAATCTAGACACCACCTTGGCGCCCTCTCTTGACTCATTTTGGATTAGATTATTTTAGTTTTCAAATGTCTTGTTTTAAAAAATCACCATAAATGCGACTCTGTTTAAGTCGTCTGCTCTCAAATGACGCGACCGGAACGAATTAACTAGAACGTAAGATTTTACTTCAGTCTGAATGGGCCTTTACACTATTACCATAATGTTAAATACACACTGCGAGTAATTGTTACGCTATTGCCAAATTACTGCACTATGAGTTTTAGGAAACATCCCTAAAGCAATCCATATTACCGAATGTATTGTATAGTTTATCTAACTTGGACTGCTCAATCAGAATCGGCTAATAAAGGGATGATTCGAACAAATGTTTTGGCAGAGAGAGAAGGAAGGACACACGGTGGTTCCCCATCATCACGCACTTAAGGCGTCAGTCGTGCAAACGGCGGAAAATCGGCCCACAAAACGATTCCCTGCTCCCTATAGCGTCTCCATCTATCCCATCTACAGTTTCTATCATCCGATATTTCTCCGCTCTTCAACCTCCTCTCGAAAACTGCGGTGCGCGCGCTGTTGCTATTCAACTGGCTGCTAGCTAGGGTATACCGCGCCCACCTTGTGAAGCTACGTTAGGGGACCCTTGGGCTAAAGGGAATCTTTATTGAAGCAGGGAAGAGTTGAAAGGGAGCTCTCTTTTTAAACTGACAACCGTAGATCTTAACTCCCCCAACGGGTTAAAGGGGAAACTTGGTTATCGCTTATCACGTGGCAAACTTGTGATACAAAACTGCCCTCTCGTGAGAACCTTGATAATTAAAAAAGCTTCGATGTAAAAAAGGAGATAAGCAACCCTCAGGATCGGGATGTACGAGGGAGTTGATACATTGCCATCCCTCTTTACGTACTCTCATGATATAAAACGCCTAGAGCGCAGACGCCAAAAAGAGAGATGGAAGTCAAAGTTTTACCCCCGTGTCTTTCCCTCTTATAGTTACATCGAAATGGTCGACTCCACTTCTACTCTTTCCTGATTGAAGTCAGTTTCGGCGTCAAGGGAATGGATCAGAGGCCTAGTTTAGATTTAGCGCCGCGTCAACACCACGACCCTTCCCTTCTCCGTCCGCTTTTCATCCCGATATAGGTTTGCTTATGGTTTTAATGATTAAAACAACTCGCGCCCCGGGCTACCCAAAGGAGTTTCCGGTAAACGTGCGTTTTCCAAAATCGCGCCGCTCCTAAATTTTCTGGTTATTTCGCGCCAGAAATTTAATTTGAAGGGTTCAAGAGGTTATTTACCACTCTCAACTACTAACCCAGCCCTTATAGTCCAATTTATTTCGCTGAACGCCAAGACCATAATGAATAGGGGAAACTAGGAGAGTGATTTCTTTGTCGGTATATAAATTTTTGTAATAAAGATATGAGTAAGAATGGAAATCAAGATTAGTTAGTGTTAACTAAGCTAGTTTTGCCTCAAGGGGGCTAAAGCTAGACTCTTTGGGGGGGCTCGTTGATTAGTATCTGTTACTCGAGACTTATGCTACAACAGTAGATTTGTTCCATAAGATTGTCACTGGTTACAAACTGGAGCTTGTCATGAAGTGAGTGAGATAGGTCATAGATTCAGGGTAAAGCGACATACGCCTGGTGAGGCGCTGCTGTCAAGGGCTTAGTAATGCAGACTAAATAGGACCTAGAAGGAAGTCCTGCATGCAAAATTAACAACCGAGTGTAGGACTTCAATTCTCGCTTCCGTCGTTCTCCCTCGAACTAGCTCGAGTTGTAAGTCTCTCAGTAGCATTACGAAGTATAGGTAGTGTCATACTTATGGAAGGAACATATCACTTATAAACTTATGGTGATTGTAGGTATAGTTTAAGTAAGAAACTGAAAGATATTGGTAATTTATTTAAGGGGTCATCCGTAAAACACTTCAATCTTTGGTGGTAAATGTCATAGAAATTACATTTCCGACTCAAAATTAGTCGTCTCTAATGCTTATAATAAATATTGACCTATTTTAGAGGACCTAATTAGTAATTAGTAGAAGTAAGTTTAATTAAAATACAGAATGTTCCAAAAAGTGTTGTAGGACCGAAATATAGTGGGTTCTATGTGCGACTTGGAGTCGAAAATTTAAATTCTATGACATTTGGCCCTAAGGACCACCTTTTGCAAGTTATGATTGTTTTATGGACGACCCCTTAAATTTAACATAAGAAACTAACACAATGCTAATTTAATTAAGGGGTCAACCATAAAGAACTAATTTGTAACAAAATGTCATAGAAATTACATTTTCGACTCAAAATTCCACATCGAACCAACTACACTTCATTCCAAGAATCCAACCACCCTTTTTGGACCACCCTTCATATTGATCAAACGTGAAATACAAAGGTTATCTAGAAAATATCATTTTTAAACTGAAAAAGAAAAAATCATATCAAAGAGTGGAATATAGGGTACATTTTTATTGAAACGTTTTGAAATCTTTCATCTGCTTTTACGATGAGTTAATTTAAAATATCTTTGTTGAATATAGGCCTAACATTAACCGGTAGGTTTTCCTATTCGTTGAATTCGTTTCCAAAATGTTCCCGATTACAATTCGAAATCTATCAAGCGGAAGTTAGATTTTTTTATCATTGTAAAAAAAAGAAACGGGTGCTTGGCTTGGTTCGTAACATTTAGATTACCCGCTCGTGCGTACATTTCCCTGTGACTTGTCCCTCTTTTGGGTCCGGACTGAGTTCCAAGGCAAAAAAAGAATAACCAAAAACTTCAAACGCCACGAGACCCTCTTGTAAATCTATATTCAGTGGTTACTGTTTGCTATAGTTGTGCTCAACCATTGTATCTGGGCTCTTTTACAAGTTTTTATTCAGTGTGTAGGTTGGGTGCTTACCTAAAAATACCCCATAAGTATCAATTAAGTACTGGTGGTCCTACTGGATTGCTTGTATAATTGGGGTTGGACTATGAAGGTTAGGGTTAGGGCATGCTTTAGACACTCTTGGTAAAGCATGGAGGAAGGGTGGGATGGCGTGGAGATGATGGTGGGCCATGTGCGGATATGAAAGTCTCCCAGAGTACCTTGCGTACGCCCCTACCTTTGGTTAAGTCCTGCCAGTCTGCCACGAAGTGTTATTTAAAAAAAGGAATTAGTCCTCATGAATTAGCTTCTTCTATTTTTAAGACACAGGGGGCATTGTCGACGTTTTTGTACTGTACGACCCAACCAAAACGCCACTAAGGATGCTGGGAAGACTTGGGTGCCGTTCTGTAGACGGGGTAAGTACAGAGGCTACGTCATAGGTATGGAGATTACCCCTCCACCTCGCCTCTTTCCTCCAAGGTTTTAGTGAATAAATACTATTTTTAATGGCGGTATTTCCATCGTCTGCTTAGGTTGATCGGCCTATAGATCTCTTTAAAGCTATTTCAGAAGTCCTAGTGTGTACGCTTGTCACACATTTTATTTGCCCTTTGAGAAAAATAGGCATAGACAAGCCCATGTCGTTACGCCAAGGCTTAAACGTCACAACTGAAGTATCTCTGTAAACGTTACCTTTCCAATGAAGAGTAAAAAGTTGATATTAGATATGAAGTTTCCACACTAAGACCTTGATAGAAAGTAAGTGAATTCGTTTTAAAAAGAAGGAAATTATCGATTTATTTATTTCAAGTCAGACTTATAGAGTAGGCTTAGAAGGAAATTCAAATTTAGGGGGCAAAATACACGTGAGGGAACCTGGTTTGTTAACTTAACTAGCGCCATCTATTAAACATAGTATCAAATTGTGATAATTACGTGATCAACCCTAAATTTCGGTGTTATTATACAATCCTTAACTAATAATTAACTTTTAATTATAACACTAACATTTAGACTTTTTAAAATATACCCAAAAATTTACTTGTGCCTGACAGACATACATAGCAATATCATTAACCACCCCATAATAAGTCGATCGATACGGTGTCAGTATCAAGCTAACCTTAGACCAAATGAAAGGGTATGAACGAAAATTATTATAGATTAGAAAAGTAACGCAACATTTGCAAAAACAATATTTTATTAATCAGTTTTGGAAAAAGGTGGGGAATAAACCGAGTAGATTAATATTATGACATGAATAATATAGTGATTAATGGTTTAATGTGATTTAGAACTCCAATTCTAATCTTTTATTTAATATCAATTAAATTAAATTATAATTTATTTAGTAATAGGATTCTCGTCACTTAGGAGGTCTAACAGCTAATTACAAAATTTTAAGCAATTTCCAGGTGTTTTTAAGCTAATAGTTATATACAAAAATTAAATCTTGGTATCGGTTTCTCAACTATTATCTTTATTTTAAATTAATTATTATTAGTTTTTAAAGAATTTCCATTGGTTTTTATTTAGGGGGGGGGGAAGGGGGATGTTGTTTACAAAACCCAGAAATACAGAACAAAAACGAATAATACAACAGCAGCCGCAGCTGCTTTAGCATAAGCTGATTTTAAATTCAGATATCTAGCATCTTTTTTGTATTTTTGGGACAAAATTGATAAACTGCTAGCTTTGCTATCCAATTCTGAAAAGAAATGAAATTTTTAAAATATTTTAATGGTTAGGCTTAATGACGTTTTGAGATATTTCAATATTTAGGCTTAAGGAGTTTTAAGATATTTGAATAGTTAGGCTTAAGGAGTTTTCAAGTTATTTTGATAGTTAGGCTTATTTTGATAGTTAGGCTTAAGGAACTTTCAAGTTATTTTGATAGTTAGGCTTAAGGAACTTTCAAGTTATTTTGATAATTAGGCTTAAGGAACTTTCAAGTTATTTTGATAATTAGGCTTAAGGAACTTTCAAGTTATTTTGATAGTTAGGCTTAAGGAACTTTCAAGTTATTTTGATAGTTAGGCTTAAGGAACTTTCAAGTTATTTTGATAGTTAGGCTTAAGGAACTTTCAAGTTATTTTGATAGTTAGGCTTAAGGAACTTTCCAAATATTTTAATAGTTAGGCTTAAGGAACTTTCCAAATATTTTAATAGTTAGGCTTAAGGAACTTTAGAGTTATTTTAATAGTTAGGCTTAATGAAGTTTTGAGATATTTTAATAGTTAGGCTTAAGGAGTTTTCAAGTTATTTTGATAGTTAGGCTTATTTTGATAGTTAGACTTAAGGAACTTTCAAGTTATTTTGATAGTTAGGCTTAAGGAACTTTCAATTTATTTTGATAATTAGGCTTAAGGAACTTTCAAGTTATTTTGATAATTAGGCTTAAGGAACTTTCAAGTTATTTTGATAGTTAGGCTTAAGGAACTTTCAAGTTATTTTAATAGTTAGGCTTAAAGAACTTTCAAATTATTTTAATAGTTAGGCTTAAGGAACTTTCCAAATATTTTAATAGTTAGGCTTAAGGAACTTTAGAGTTATTTTAATAGTTAGGCTTAAGGAACTTTCGAGATATTTTAATAGTTAGGCTTAAGGAACTTTCAAGTTATTTTGATAGTTAGGCTTAGGGAACTTTCAAGTTATTTTGATAGTTAGGCTTAAGGAACTTTCAAGTTATTTTGATAGTTAGGCTTAAGGAACTTTCAAGTTATTTTAATAGTTAGGCTTAAGGAACTTTTAAGATATTTTTAATAGTTAGGCTTAGGGAACTTTTAGGATATTTTAATAGTTAGGCTTAGCAAATAATTAATTTAAGTTTTTCACCTGATAAAGCTGAGCCTCTTTGTAAGACATCGTCAATATTTTGAACCATAATGCGTTGAACATCTTGCAACTCATTATTTAAGTTAGAAAGGTTACGTCTAGCTCTAGCATCTTGATAGGCTTTGGCTTTTTTGGAAATGTAATTATCTAAAAAAAGAACATATTTTAAAGTTAATTAATGTTACTAATTATTTATTTTAGTGAATTTCTTTTACCAAAAGCGATAAACGCGTAAGGTCTCGATGGTATATTGTCCAATCTAGAACCATATTCCGATAAAAACTCGCTTTGAATATCTTCTAGGAAATTGAACGCTAGACGACGAGAGAAAGATTTCTCGCAAAGCGCCAAGTAACACAAACCTTTGAAAATAAGGTAACTAGAACGGAATAAAGTTAATTAATTTTTAAAATATTTAAATACTTAAAAATTAATAATTAGAATATGTTAATTACTTGAAAATGTATGGTCCCGTTTCTATGGAACCATAGGGTTCAGCACGGTCATTCAGTTTTCTAAATAACATTTTGGCTTGACCCTGATAGTCCCGCGTTCTTTTACCAGCCTAAGTTAATTACGATAATTAGAATTAATTACCGTGCATGAGGAAACCGAAAACATGTGCAAAAAACGTACCTCTTCATCTTCGTTAACTGTAGCTGTAAGGATTAGGCCGTCCGAGAGACGGGCGATCATAACAAAAAGAATCATTATTGCAGAATAATTAGTGTTCCTTTAATTTAAATAAAATATATTCAGGATCAAGGTTTACAATGCTATCAAATTGGGCTTCATTCGCATGTTTATTTTGCAGGAAAAATAACCTTTTTCGATTGAGTCATTCGCGACTGACGTGGCGTCTAATCATCCGCCATTTAGGAAAGAATGTGATTTTAGTTTCAGATTGAGTTGCTAGATGGCGCCACGGGGCTCATTTTCAACCGGCGTTTGGAAGAAATTGGAGTAATAAAGCATGGAGTTTAGGGTTAAATTCTTGGACAAGTAAAGTCGCTTCCTGACAATTGAAGCAGCCTTTGATTTTATTATGCTCTAAGGAAAAACGGAGGGGAAGGTCACTTATCGTAATAGGGTACACAGTTCATCTATGTTTATGCTCATTTGCATATTTCTCGAGTAGTATTTAAAACAACTACAAGTTAGTATTTGGTATCCTTATAGCGTTTTCCTTTGTGTCCTCCCGGAGCGCTCCCATGGAGGAATAAAACTCGGAGATCCTATTCTTCAAAAACAGTCTTTAACGAAGCTGGAAACTACTACTACCATTTTTAATGCTCCTTGGGAGCGCTCCGCGAGGACCCAAAGGAAAACGCTATTAGAAAGAGAAGAAATAGGGTTATTATAATTTTATAACCTAGTGTTATTTTGAATTCTAACTAAACCAGAGTTCTAAGATAACACTCCAAAGTACAGTTGGCAATAAGGGGTAGAGGTTTTTTTTTTTTTTTTTTTTTTGTTCCAGGTTTATTTATTTATTTAAGGGCTAGGGCTTAGTAGCCTTACAGCTCCAAAACACGCTTAAAAAGATAATTGATAATAGTACTTCTTTTTTTTTTTTTTTAAATTTCATATTTACAAAATATCACAAGGATTGACAAGATTTATCACTAGGTTGCTTATAATAGGAATTTCTAACACTGAAATTTTAAAAATAATTTTACAAGTTTAAATGAATACGTAGTAAGGCTGCTTTAAAACATAATACTAATCTCCATAATCAACATTAACACAGGAACGTTAATTTAAAATAATGATAGCTAGGGTATCCTTATAACCGTCTATACAAAAGATAACATCGGACATCATCATAATACCCCCTTCACGGGTGGGTTCTTTTGAAGGACACCAACTTTTATGCCCGGGGATAATCCGCTGCCGGTAGTTCGCCCCTCTCGCCACCCCAACCCCGTTCCGGTTCCCTCAGGCCATTTGTAAATGTCATTATTATTATCAAGTATCAATCCTGACACTAGAAGGGAGTTGGAAGGGTCTTAGTGCTTTTGGTAGTAGTCTAAAGTATCATTGAACCCCCTACGGTTGGACCTATGGATGGTCGCTTGATAGGGGGTGTGAAATTTTAGGGGTTCGTTCGTATCCCGTGGTAATACTGGTTTTTGTAGCGGCGGATTTAAACACGGAGTTGTAACGGTTTTTGTACCACGGGTCGATATTATATTGGGTTGGTTCTCTAATAACATCTTTAAACGTGGATTTACTAGTAAGTTTTTAATTTTATGTTATCTTTAATTTATTTATAAGTTCATTGTCTTTAAACTGGTGTCATTTGTTATATTGATTTGGGGAAAAATTGTTATTATAAATAAGATTTTCGTTACTGACCACTGAAGGTCCTACGAAAGGAGTGGTGTTATTGGGCTTACCTTGTCGGCGGACTTAGGTTCGGTGTAAGACGTAAACAAGACTGCGCGTTTAATGTTATTTATTTTTTTCGTTGAAATTTTACACATTTAATTAGTTCTTTATGGTTTAATTTCGAATACCATAAGGGTTTTAAATGCGTGAAATTGTGCAGCTAATAGATAGTGTCATAAGATATGGTCCATAAGTTTGACACTTCCTGTACTCCGTAATGTTAGAGACTTAGCTCTCGTCGAGCTAGTTCGAGAGAACGACGGAAGCGAGAATTGAAGTCCTACACTCGGTGGTTAATTTTGCAGGACTTCCATCTTCCTATTTAGTCTGCATAACTAAGCCTTGACAGCACCTCACCAGGTGTCGCTTTACCTCTAATCTATGACCTACCTCACTTCATGACAAGCTCCAGTTTCTAAGTTACCATTGACAAACTTATGGGGAACATATCTTATGAACTTATGATAGTATGCACCAAAGGGTCTAGATGAATTTCTTAAATTTAACCGCGTTTCAAGGTTATGTTGTAGATAGCGATTGAATTGCATATACCACAAATGAGACTGGCAACACTTGTCCAGAAACTATCTATTTATAAGTTAGTTGAATCGTTATTTAAAAATTTCATTAAGGATATGTGACATCACAAACTAATTTATTAAAATGGAACCATCGAGAAACAAAGACAATAGTATTTTGAAAGGATGGTTTCGCAACTGGTTTCGTCCTCAACCAAAACCAATTGCTAAAAAATCATGTGACAGAAGTTCCAATAAACCTCCGCCCGACTTACCCAAAGACGTCGTTTGGCCTTTGAACCAAGATCTACCGGAACCGGAACCAGCAGTCCAGAAGAGACCCTCAGTGGTGCCTAGGGTCAAGAACGACATGGACAGGTATCCGCCTTGCCGCCGGTCCTCGTCGTACGACCATATTCGAGATTGCATCGGTGTCCCGGAAACGAAAATCCGTCCTAAATCAGCTGCTTGTAACAAAGTGGAACAACCACGACCTTCTGTTGGGAAAACTGTTAAACGAAGTTACTTAGTTCACCATTCTTTGGCTCAACAACTGACCAGAACTTCCACAAAATCTGAATTAGAATCGTCGAAGAAAGGTGTACAGATTGCATCGAATATTTCAAAGTTGAACTTATCACCTATCAAGGAATCGTATCCATCCATCAAACCACGAGGAACCACTTCAACAACCACCACTACCAAGCTACCAGATTACCCCTTTGCCATTCACCCTTACCACGACGGTCCCAAGACCATATCCGTCGCCCCTAGCAACGTCCCTAACGCGAAAGAAGCCTATAAAATGTTAAAGAAAATGCGGGAAGAAAACTCCATCTTGGGTGACGACGAGATGAGTTTCGTCACCACTTACTCTAAATTGGCGGGAAAAAGTCGTGGTGCAAGGATGATGACGTCATCTACGAGGGACAACACCAAAATTAACAGCGATGCTCTTAGAGAAAAATTGAGATTGATTGAAAATCAACAATTAGGCTTAGCAGCGTCAAACCGAAATCAAATGCGCAAACCGGCAAAACAAAACCCACCGCGCATTACCAACCCAACTCGTCAACTTCCCGCAACTAAAAAGGTCACCATATTAACCCCGACTTCATTAAAAAACAACCGTCCTGCTTTGGTATCAGTTCAGAATAAAAACTGCAACGCCATTCACGACCGAAACAATCAACCCATAAACAATAAGCACCAAGAAAATAGAAATACTCTCCCTAAGTACACCGCGAAGACCATCCAACCTGCTGTTGAAGAAAAAAACGAGTTCAATGACCCAGACGTCCGTTGCGGCGTAATGGTGGCTATCCCCAATGTCAAAGAGGATGAAAAAACTAATCCAGAAACGTCCTCTAAGGTCGATACCGGAAAAAAGGATGAAAAATTACGATATGGAATTGGATACGCCGAAAACCAAAAACCAATCTTATGGTACGACGCCGAGGACTTGGACAGTAGCTTAGTCGTTGATGTCGTCAATTGCGAACACCGTATCAATCTCGGGAAGTTAGTCGAAAGGTCAGTCAAACTCAATTTGGAAAGGATTTTGTCCAAGAATGGTTTACCCTGGCACGGAAGTCCTCCAAGCAAGACGTCCAAGCTACCACCAGCGGAAGCCCAGACGAGAGTAATTAAGAAGGACATCGCCGAGAGCGTCGCCCTCTCCACTCAAAACGTTCCAGTAGATCTTGCCATCTACCAAAATGTCTCCGATATTCGAGCGTACTCGAGATGCTCTCAAAACGAAAACGCTCAAGATGCAGCGACACTGGCAAGAAGGGATGGGTGGAATAGAAGAACTCATCGACGGACATCGTCTCTACCCTGCTTGTCAGATTTTGTTAGAACCCTACTTGATCCTACACGCACGGGTTTAATTAGCCAAGCGACAAGTACTTCACACCGGAATGAACCCTGTCAAGATGGAACAGCTACCTTTGACATTAAGGCAAACGCCTCCAAATCTGAAACATTAACTTACCTTCAGGTACGTTATGGGTATTATCAAATGTAAATAGAATTATCAGAAAGTGATCTAAGAACTGGGGAAGTTAATGAAAGCCTTAAAGGATAAGTTCAGGTTACATAACATGATTATACCTCAACAGAACGGCCTTTTTCTAAATATAGAAGGAAAAATATATATATAAAAATGATCTCTTATTACAAAATAATTAGGATTTAAAAACGACGACATAGACATATAACACTATATACACTTAGACTCACTAGACTCACTAGACTCACTATTGAATTGGCGGCCCAGCTTCCATTTCCCTACTTGCGCGAGGACACTTCGCTGCATAAGGTGACATAACAATGGACGATAGGGACATAGAGTGGTTATAATTCGAACAGATTGAGCCCGGGCTCAAATAAAAAATAGCCCAAAAATTGCCCGGGCTCAAATAAAAAATAGCCCAAAACTTGCCCGGGCTCAAATAAAAATAGCCCACTTCATCACTTTCTGCTAGTTTAATTTGCTCTTGATATAACGATTAATGTAGCTTTTAAGGTACTTCCCAACCAATATCTCCGATGTATAATTTTGTAGGATACTTTACCAATTGGTCTGTTATCCGCCACGGACTTGAGTCAAACGTTAATTGCCTCTAATTACAACAGTACTAATAAGGATAGGGTAGTTAGCAAAATTAATATTTCAACCTCGTCCAGATCACCCATCAAAAGGATTATTTGCAAACCCAAAGGAAAGGAAGTGGTTCTTGGAAAATGTAAGTCTATAACTCTTTATCACTACTAGCAACATATCTTATAAACTCATGATAGCAGGGTAATTTATATACTTTAAAAATATGTTCATTATTTATTAAATATCTCTAGCTAAAATTAAAATATCTATTAACATGATTCAACATTCAAAACTCGTTGTAAATGGTATGATTTAAATAATTAATCCGTATTTAACTTTACCAGCCTTATTGAGAAATTAATTAGCAGTTCTTGATTTTATCTTTAGTAATTCGAGCCGTTCATTTACTTCCGTCTAATTCATTGCTATCAAACGCTTACGTCAAAGTCTCTTTAGCTCCGGACAAAAGCCAACTTTTAAATTGGAGAAGTAAAATCACAAAATCTACAAATAACCCTTTTTTCGGCTTTGAAATTACAATGTAAGCATACGTTTATGGTATAAGTAACCTAACAACAAAAGGTATGACATTCAATCAATTAAACACGTGAAAATTAAGGTCACGTGAACGTAAGAAGGTCTGAATGGGCCTTAAGAGTTGCCGCCAACTTTGTGTTACCAGGGATGAATTTAATTTTAGAAGTAGGAATGGAGAGCAGAGTAATGCGGTGGGCGCGCGTCAAAGTCCCGGACCTCCTTCCACGGGACGGGGGGGGGGTGAAAGAAGAGGCGGGAGGGTCATAGCGACAGAGGCAAAAAGGAATTACGTATTTTTCGCCGTCTCCGTCAGCAACGTCATCAGAACGTAGTTTAGGTGAGCCAATATGATAATTTAAACTTTTCGTTACGTGTTGGAGGGAGGGGCTCTATACTGGGGCTATGAGTCGGACTGAAGTAAATACTAACCGTTCCGTTCTCCATTCCTACTTCTAAAATTAAATCTATCCCTGGTGTTACCCCTTCCTATCACGGGAACAAACCTTAATTTCTTGAACCACTGAAATCACGAAAAGTGCCATACTTTTTTGTTATTATCTTATATACTTATGGTGTATGATAGGTGGAGCATCTTTAGGTCTAAATGTTTATTATGATGGTGGTCTATTTTTATTTACTTCTCAGTCCCATTTCCGCGGAAATGTTGAAGATGAGACTGGTTATATCCGTTTGGAATCGAGAATCCAATAAAAAGTAAGATATGGATTGTGATGCTTTCCGGAAAGGTTCATGAAACCCCGGTAGTATTTTCTAGTCTATTAAAGGGAGTATAAATAGAGGAAGTTAAGGGAATAAGCCCGTATTTTTACTTCCTGAAACCAGGTTAAACGGAAGTAAGTTGAAACAGGACCTAGTTACAAAAGAGAAGTCGTGTTTTTGATTAGTTTTATACTCCCAAAGCAGAGGTGAAAAATGTTGGAATCTGCTTATTAATCTTTTTTAATTTTCTTTAAAATGGTTTTGTTTTAACACTCAATTAAATTCTTTTTATCTCGTTCAAATTATTTTTAACTTAATTTGAATTATTTTTAAATTATTATTAATCTTATTTTAACTGTTTTCCGCACAATCTTTAATACTTTTAAATTCTCTTTTATTACTTTAACATAATTTTAATTTTTTTGATCTTATTTTAATTATTTTTAACTTAATTTTAATTATTTTAAACTTAATTTTAATTATTTTTAACCTAATTTTAATTATTTTTAACCTAATTTTAATTATTTTTAACCTAATTTTAATTATTTTTGACCTAATTTTAGTTATTTTTGAACTAATTTTAATTATTTTTAACCTAATTTTAATTATTTTTAACCTAATTTTAATTATTTTTAACCTAATTTTGATTATTTTTGACCTAATTTTGATTATTTTTGACCTAATTTTAATTATTTTTGACCTAATTTTAATTATTTTTGACCTAATTTTAATTATTTTTTAACCCAATTTTAATTATTTTTGACCTAATTTTAATTATTTTTTAACCTAATTTTAATTATTTTTTAACCTAATTTTAATTATTTTTTAACCTAATTTTAATTATTTTTTAACCTAATTTTAATTATTTTTTAACCTAATTTTAATTATTTTTAACCTAATTTTAATTATTTTTAACCTAATTTTAATTATTTTTTAACCTAATTTTAATTATTTTTAACCTAATTTTAATAATTTTTTAACCCCATTTTAAATCATTTTTAACCCCATTTTAATTAATTTTTAAACCCCATTTTAATTAATTTTTAAACCCCATTTTAATTAATTTTTAAACCCCATTTTAATTAATTTTTAACCCCATTTTAATTAAGTTTTAAACCCCATTTTAATTAATTTTTAACCCCATTTTAATTAATTTTTAAACCCCATTTTAATTAATTTTTAAACCCCATTTTAATTAATTTTTAAACCCCATTTTAATTAATTTTTAAACCCATTTTAATCATTTTTGACCAAATATGTGGAATCCCTGAAGCTTTATCTTGTAACTTAAAAGTCTAATCTTTGTCCTGTCTATTCCGTTCTTAGACGCAGCGAGTTTCTCGGATGCGCCACATTTAGAATGGAAAATTTTCTAAGGGTAAGTTGATCCCTTTTCTTTTCCCTTAAATCCGTGGAAATAATCCCAGAAATATATTAAAATGAAGAACTTAATTACGAACCTAAAGTTTCAAAGGAAATTCCCCCCTTTCAACTTTACCATAACGAGGGCAGTGTTGTGAGGCCTTCTGAAATTAGCCATGTTACTCTAGTACTTATTACTAGGGATGCATAAAGCTACTAGGAATGACTGTGCTGCCATATCTTCTATGTTAATTTCTATGCGAGTTTTGTGGCAATAACGAATAACGGGCTTGAGGACTTACTATCCGTCACGCCTCATAATTCTAATAGCGTCTTTCTAACTGTGCAATTTCATTGGTTGGTAGAAAGGTGAGGTAAGGCGCGTGCGCAAGGGTCAACGCACAGCGAGGTTGAATATTCGCGAGGTAAAATTCTTCATACATAATGATAAGTCTAACTAGCTCCTCCCACAAAGTCCGCCTATAGTTACGTTGAGTTAAAATGGTGCGTACACAATTATTCCTAGTAGCTGTATGTATTCCTGGGATTATTGATAACTTCGGAATTATCTATTTTTGATATTATACATGTAAACTGTGATCTCTTCTTAATTCTAATTTATTATTCTTGATTATATTAGTAGAGTAAATTTTTCTTTTTTGTATGTTTTAATCCTCTGAAGGGACGTTTGGTTTCTGGTAATTTTTAATAGGGATTAGGCTTAGGCTTAGGCCAATTTGAGACCAAAGTAAGAGCCAAAATGTTTCTAGGTAATTAATTACTTAGTGAAGTCTTTTTAATGCGAGCGTCGTACTTCGGTGTCGAATATGACGCTGTTCGCCGATTCGCGTGTGAAAACAGGGTTCTTACGAACTTGGAAAACATGGTAGGCCGGAAAGAACTCATGGAAAATCAGGGAAAACCTTAATTGTAGTTAAAACTCACGGACAAGGTCAGGGGTAATTAGAATTATCTTGGAAACTCATGGAAAAATTAGGGATCTCATAATTTTTTTGAAAACACATGGAAAAATCTGGAAAAATCATGAAATTCTTGAAAAGTCATGGAAAAATCTGGGAAAATCATGAATCTTTTGAAAAATCATGGAAAAATTTTTGGAAAATCTTGATATTCTTGAAAAATCATGGAAAATCATAATTATCTTGAAAACTCATGGGAAAATCATAATTTTCTTGAAAACTCATGGAAAAAATCAGGGGATATTAGAATATTCTTGAAAAATCATGGAAAATCATAATTATCTTGAAAAATCGTGGAAAATCATAATTATCTTGAAAACTCATGGAGAATCATAGTTTTCTTGAAGAATCGTGGGAAATTATAATTATCTTGAAACATCATGGGAAAAATCAGGGTAAATTATAATTATCATCATGGAATAAATCAGGGGAAATTAGAATTATCTTGAAAACTCAATTAGAAAGTCAACACACCAGACTCCATTTAACCCCCGACCTTTGAAAAGGTAATTTCAAAATTACGTATTAACCCTGCTTGAAAAGAGGACTTAGCCAAAATTGGTAAAGCTATTTTTATACCAAAGTACACAGTATGAGACTAGTAGGATTCCTTCTTGGAAGGTATATTGTACACACGAGATGTTTACCTAGAATTTTCGTACCTTAATTTCAATATTCATAGGTCATCCGATCCGACTATTTTTAGCCAAGATTTTTCCCCTCTCTCTTTCTCTCTTGTGCATAAAAAAATTTCATTGCTATCCTATTATGGGAAATAAACTCGGGAATCAATAATGGTTTAGTTAGAAAAATCTGCTTAAATTTAAGCTTTTTATGTGTATAGTTTTTCAGTCTAGGTGGATATTGATACCATTTACACAAGGAGGCCATGCAGGCTTCGGGTGTTACAAAACAAGGCCAGGCTCATTGTTTAAGACAAAATCCAGGCCTCCTTGTGAAAATGGTATGAATCCTTCTAGCCTGAAAACTATGCATTATTTTTACCCTCGAAGTATATAGACTTCCCCGAATTATTAGTTAAATCAGAAGTGAGATGAGACTAGAAGTACTGAGCTAACCAAATTCTTCACTTGGCGAAAGTGAATATTCTTGATAACACACCAACGGTTGTCCCTCTGGTAGCGGTTTCTGAATTTTCCCTCCCTCCAAAACGTGAGACGCTTGCGGCGGTAGACGGCCGAACTAGATTCAAGCACCCGCGTCCGAGTTCCGCCGCTTTAGGTTGAGGGGAAGGGGGTAGGAAATTTTTTGGAACTCGACCAATTTTTTTCTCATCAGTGTAGGCGCAGGGATGGAAGCGGTGGCATAAAATCCTCAAATTTGTTCACTAGTGCCAGGATCTATTACTACCAATGCTAGAGCACTTTACTTCTTGTCCCTTATCGTACTTCTGGTTAAAGGGATAGTGGAACTGCTTCTTAGCGCGAGGGAAATAACCCAAGAAGGTCACCTCCCCCACCCATGTGCTGTTTGCTTCTCTTGATGTGGCATTAATGGAATTATCCATTGAAAATATTCTGCCAAGAAAATGCTCAGTAATTTATTGATGTCGTATAACGGTGTCGCCTTCTGATTGGTGGGAAAGGTCTACCTGTATGGCATATGCCCCATAGAGCGTGACATGTGTGACGCAGTCCGTAATCATAACAACAGGGTGACGTAAGGACGATGTCGTTTTACTTATCAAACATGGAACAGTATCACCGAAGCACAGAGGGATGGTTCAATGGGCAACTCCATTTGAATCGAAAATGTTAACTTCTATGACATTTTTTAAAACCTAAGGGACACACTAAACAAGTTATGAACATTTGAGTGTTTTACCCAATGACCCCTTGACCATAGAACCCACTGTACTTTCCACCCATTTCGGAACACTCTAAAAAAAATCAATCCAAAATTTAATGATCTGTTTAGAAGCAATAAGTCTTATTGTTATCATTTGAAGGCAAAGCTATTCTTTGACTTGACTCAACTGCAGCATCAAATTGATTCCGGTTTTGTTTTCAATGAAAAACCTTGAGGAAATGCATGCTGGGACATTGAATAGGACGTAATTCAAGCATTTCCTTTTCTCGTAATAGACCGATAAATTCTTTATCATAATCTCGCTTGTGTTGTATTATCGCTTCCTAAGTTCCTACAGTGTCTGTCTCCAAAACCAAGGCTTAGTAGTAGTTACTGATAAGAAAAGTGGTTCTGAATAAATAGACTCGCGAAATTCTGCTATATTCTTTCGAAACACAGCCAATCTATCATCGGACAACTGCATGTGTCCTCGCAGACTTTAGTATTTCGGTAATCAATAGAATAACGTATCCTACAAGGACATAAACATCTTTACAAGATAACTGGTTCAAGCAAGGGGTCGGTCAAGATGACTGCCATATTATCAAAATTTCGAAATCAAAATGGCTGACTTACACTGATTTCCAAATCAAAATGGCTGACATACACTGATTTCCAAATCAAAATGGCTGACATACACTGATTTCCAAATCAAAATGGCTGACTTATCCTGATTTCGAAATAAAAATGGACGTTTTGTCACGATTTCGACGTATAAATGAACGTTTTATCATGAATTAGACGTAAAAATGTCATTATTTGGACTTCAGAATGAACGTTTTGAAAGCGCCACAGAAAGAGAAAAGACCTTCAAAACCATTACGATTCACAATCCCTTTGGTATGGGTCATATAACTTCAAATAAAGACTCTATAGAATCCTTAACATAAATATGTGAGGATGGGTTTTTGTTTAACATCATTTTAAGAAAAACTTTATAGGAAAATGTTGGAGATCCAAAGCTTACTTAACCTTGGCCGACTTTCTCATCTCATCTCATCTCATCCCAAAAAGAAGCTCAAGATGAAACAGAGATGCAAGAAGGAAGAGGATGCGGGGAGAGAATATCTTCGGGGCTTTTGAATTCTCGAGTTATTATTCTTATTCTTTGGGATCGAGGCTGTCCTTACCAAACACACACACACACACACACACGAGCGCGCGTTCCGCGAGAAAATATCTTTTATGCTAATGATAACCATAGCTAAAAGTTTCCTTTCTTCGGTATCGCTTCCATAAAATAATCCATCCATTTGTAAATGTATTTAATATTTATTTATATAACTTTTGGTATTTGAGATCACAGTTCGCGAACATTTTATTCGTGGTTATTCTTCAGACTTTGATACAAGGACAGGGGAAAAGTTTTGGGAAAATTAGAAACTTGTTTTGTATATGAATGATAGACTATTCCATTAATTTCTCAAGAGAAGCATACACCAGAGGGCGTCAAGAAACACCGTTAGAGACAGTGCCAGTCGGCTATAGTCTCCCGCGTCTAGTGTATGCTTTGGGTTGTTTTTTGGCGTGAGGGAAAACAGCTAACTGAAATAGGGCGGCCTCTGGCCTGTACGTTGGTTTCTACTTTACTTTTCAATTAATGAAGTGGTCTATATTCCTAGAATTTCTCTTTGAAAGTAACTCTCAGATTTAAACTAAATCTAATAATGTTAAAAATTTCATTTCAATCGAAAATTCGGAATACTAGTTACAAAGAGAAGAGAGTTGAAGCTTGAAGGAGAGAGGGATGGAGTGGTAATCCCCCATACCTCTAACGTTGCCTCTGTGCCCTCCCAGCATCCTCAGTGGCGTTTAGGTAGTGTCGTACAGTGCGAAATCGTAAAGGACGCCCCCTCTGTTTTAAAAATTGAATTTAGCTAGTTATCATACAAATATAATGGCGCTACGCGGCAGCACTTAACAATCGCCTACCTAAGGGTAGGGGTATGCGCAAGGTACACTGGGAAAATTTCAGTGCATTCCGTAGGGCCGCCCATCATCAGTTCCTCTCTCCATCTTCCTTCATTTCTCCATGGTTAAGCCGAAATTAGATTTGTATCTTCGCTATGGAATCACCTTGAACTTTGAAAACTTAGTTTTATGACTAACGGGCCTGGGAATTTAAAGTTTTAGTTTTGTTTGTTTCCACGGCTTCTTTGAACATTCCGCTCTCAGCTTTTTACTAACATTTTCTTTTGGCGTATAAAATTTTTATTATTGTGTTTTGTTTTTTCTTTTCTTTTGTTTATTGTTACAGAAGGGTTTTGCCATTCGAGGATGGTACCGAATCTTGTCCTTCGCTCCGATGACTCCTAACAAGGTTTCATCATCCATCTCTGGTGCGAAGGGATCCGCAGTTAGTGTCCCTACACAAGACGCAGGTCAAACAAAGATTGCAGTTAAACGAGAACCAGTGACATCTCAGGGTGGGTTAATGTACAAATAAGATTCTCCAGGGTTCATACAAACCTGGAAAACCTGGAAAAATCAGGGAAATAAATAGTTGACAAAAACCTCAGGGAATATGCAGGGAAATAAATAGTTGACAAAAACCTCAGGGAAATTTAGAATTTTTAGTAAAATTCAGGGAAATTTAGAATTTTTAGTAAAATTCAGGGAAATTTGCGTCAAACAGGGACCGAGTAATTAAGTAAAACGTTCATAAACATACCCTCCATAGGAATAGCATTACACTAAACTTTGGAGGCTCATAACTTTGGATCTACTAGAGACACGGTGATGTCCTTTGATTATGTAATAGTCATATTTGCCCCCCCCCCCACCTTCGTTAACATTTTCTCCATAGGATACTCCATATACGGGAAAAACCTGGAAAATTCAGGGAAGTATATGGGGAAAAAACCTGGAAATCTCAGGGAAATTTGTTTTCTAAAAGTTGTATGAACTCTGTTCTCTTACTTTGCGAAATAGGCCTAATGTTTTCCATCAAAATAGGTTTAAAATTAAATCCGTTATGTTCTTGTTATTTTAGATGGAGGAACCGGTGAACCAATTATTTCTGATTCATGGTTAATTTGAAAAATGTAAAGGGTTTAATTATATCTCCTTCCCGAAAAGTTTTTTTTAATTAATTAAATCTATATTAAAAGTAGGCTTAGCAGTAGATTATTTTCAGTACACACTTGTTAAACAAAACCACCTCATTTAATTCATATAAATTTCTTATCATATTTGGTATATTTTTGTTAAGAAATAAACATTTTTTATGAAAAAAAAATCGTTGAATATGAAATTTCGCCCGGTTACTATCTTAAGGTCAAACGAAGGTCGTCTGCTTAAAAAAGTTCAAACTTTTCATCGCATTCGCGCTTGAGTTTTGATTGAGTGAAGTTAACAGCTCCGTTCCTTTCGTTACCTTTGGTTTAACGTAATAATTAGTTTAATTTAAAATAAATCCGCGATAAAACCGTAATAGTAGTCAAGATTTCTTCTTAAAAATCCCCTGAAAGCTTGGTATAAATTATTTTGTGCCAAGCTAAAAGTAAGTAATATAATTTCCCGAAGTTAAGCCTCGGCCCGAGGAAACTTATAATTAATTTTAAAACGTTACTTTTACAGCCTAATGGAGATTGTACAAAGAAATCAACTAACGTTTTGGAACGGAGACTTGGAAAAAGTAAGTGGAATATTTAATTTAAATTTTTGTGGATTTATTCGTATTATGTAACTTGTTAATATACCGCCAAGGCTTAAGGTTTCCGAATCAAAACTCGTTTTAATTAATTGAATACATAAATCCCTCGTTATTAAAACGATGCATCATTTATATTATGCTACGAGTTATGACAAATATTTCTCGGATCAATTAAATTGTTGCTAATTAGCAATTATTTAACGGAATCGATATTGTATAGTGTTGCGGGACTCCGTTTCTACCTTAACTTGGGATTTCAGCGCCCACTCGTTTCAATTGAATCTTTGAATGAGTGGGTTTTATGAAACGTGGGGTTTTTATCTACCTGCGTTTGATTATATAACAAGAACGTAGATTATTGAAAGGAAGATTTGTGTAGCCGTGTGTTTGTGGTGTAGGCCTATCTGTATTAAGGGTATAAAAGACTATAGTCTGCTACTACAAACTTTCTCGTGACGTCACACCCTCCTAACTCTTACCTCGGTTTTGGCTTCCATATTGGAAGTCGTCACCTTAAACCATACAATAGGGACTTGGCAATTCGGGCTTAACTCCGCCCCCAGCGCCATTATGGTATGTTTTTTTAACAGAATGAAAGCTATATAAGCCCCCTCCTCCTGGTATGTTTTTTAGCACTAGTGGAAGGTAGCCTGACATTGCGTGACGTAGTACTGCCAAGACCCTATTTACACAAACATGATTGACATCACGTCCCCTTAGCTCCTCCCCTCTGTAGCTCTCAGTACCACTCAACACACGTAGATATGGAAATTAAGTAATCGTGATGTTTCTTGTAACCTTACGCTTACGCAACAGTTCTATTTTGGGAAACGTGATTTTGTATCTCAATGTATTTATCGTCTTCCATTCGGGTCACGAGGGAAGTATTTGAATGCAATTTAACGTTGCATTTCTCTTAATATTTATTGATATTGCATGGTTTAATCCCGCTGGTGTTTTTGCGAAGGTGGTAGTGTTAGTAGGTTGGAGTATTTTTAGACTAAGAGTTAGGATAAATTCTAAATAAATATATATATATGTTGGAATCCCATGGGATTTTGAACCTTTCTCCATGAAAATGGTCCAGAAAACTACAAACATCACCTTAGCTTACAGGTTAGATTAAACCAATTGACGTCACGTCGTGACGTGGTTTTTTTAATAAGGTGTTTTCGGTTTTAGAAATGTTTCAATTTTAAGATAGTACTGTACGTAATTAAGGGCTGAGATATTTTTATTGATGGTGAAAAGGAATAACCAGAAAGTAATTAATGGAAGGTTAATGAAAGCCCTAAGTAGTAGTCGTGTTTTTCCACTATGTTCTTTGCCATTCTGGGAAACGGCACACTTCCTCTGGTCCAAAACCAGTTTATTAATTGCTTGGACCAGTTTTTAAACTCATAAAGTGTTGTGTTACTGGTCCAGTTTAGTAATTGCGAATTTATGGGGAAACAAACGAGGGACCAGTCTTAAGGACCATTTTATTATTTTTGAAGATTGGGGAAGGAGTTGCCAACCAGGAATGCATACAGCTAATAGGAATCATTGTGCTCCCATTATATATCCCATGTTGATGTATGTGCCGGGCTTGAGAAATTACTACTATTATAATTCTGATGGCGTCTTTATAACTGTTGTTTCACTGGTTGGTTGCAACGTGAGTTCCTAGGCACGGTCGCAAGGTGTAACAAGTAGCGAGGTAAATTATTAATTCGCGAGGTAAAGTTCAAAATCATACATAATGATTAGTCTAACAAGCTCTTTTAAAAAAAATTCGAATATAGATACGTTGAGTGAAAATGGTTTTTACGTACACAATGATTCCAATTAGCTGTATGCATACCAAGGGGGAAAGATATCCCAACTCTCTCCTTACATCCCAATTTTTTATTTTTTTCTATTTGCATCTGCTAAAAATAATAATCTTGCTTAGAAACATATTTCTATGAATTTGTTTATTTCATAAATAATTTGCTTTTAATGGGTTCCTTACGTAATGATTTTCTATTGGTATATGGGGGGGGTTTGAATTCCGGGCTTCAAAATCTTTACTTCCCGGGTTTTCTGACGTCATACTTAACCCGGCTCTTCCGCCCGGGATGTTAATGCAACGGGGTGGGGGGAAGTGATTATTCAATATTGAATCTGAATTCATGTTGATTTTTGGGACAAAGGCTTGTTTCTCAAAAAAGCAATCTTTTGATTTCTATAAAGGCGTTCAATATTCTGTTTAGGAAAATGTTCAGAGTTCACCTAATTGGAAAAGTTTTCAAGGTCGAATCTAGTGATTTCTTTAAAGGGAAAGTATCATTTAAATCGAGAACAACTTCATTTTTAAATACCATGGTGCAATTTAATAAATAATTTTAATCGTGAAATTTCATAAAAGCCATTAAATATGTATATTATTTAGTACGTATAAATATAATAATAATTTTAAAATTTTTAAATGTTTTGTTTATAACAATATCTTCCTTCCTACAACTCGTGTGAAATGGCTTTCATTCTAAAACATCTATCTTGATTGATGCTTTTTTAAAATCTACAATAACATTTTAGATTTGAATACGGCATAATTTTATTTGGTATCGGCAATTTACAAGAAATTCAAATTGGATTTGCTGTATATTTTGAAATTTTAAGTGGAAACTACAACTCTACTTTTTAACTTCTAGTTAAAAGTGTCATTAAGATGGCGACAAACTAGTCTATTGGCAAGTTTCTTGATAAAACTAAAACCATAGATCCATATATTTGCCAAGTTTAATTAATTTTGTTTAAGTTCACACGAGAGTGAGTAGATGTTTAATCGCATTCGTGTCATAAGTGCAAAATTATCCCCTATAAGTTCAAGAGTAGATCGCAACATGCAGTGATTTTGTACGTGAACTATATACATTTCGAAGTAAATAGAAAGTTTGGGTGATTCGATTTGTTGTGGTGATTTGCATCATTCAAGTTAATTAGTAGAAGATTATTTCTGTTGTGACAATGGCTACTGCTCCTGACAACAACATGAGAAGAAAGTAGAAAGGAACACCGACGCTACTCAGGTCCAAATCAGCCACGCTTTTCAACGGTTTCTTCCATTTGAGCTGTTCAATTGTGTATTGGTTCTCAAAGTCCAGGTATTTAAAAACTTGCGTTTCGAAAAAGGGCGCCATGCTGCAATAGAACATTCGTCAATCATTTTACTAATCATTTTACCATACAATTCTCACCGACCTCAATTGGACGGACTCGTGCAGTTGCGGACTACTTCTCAACCATGAAGTGTTGAACATGGTGTGTAGGTAGTCGAAGGAAACGTCTTGTTGCGAAAAATGAAGTCCTCCTTCTCTCTTGATGACCTCTATATTATTGTCGGACTCTAAAATTTCAAAATTAGTAGCAGAAGATCGAACGTTGTGATCGCAGCTTTCTTGCCGGATCTAATGGGATCGAAAACCCCAAAGACACTATCTAACAAATCGTCTTCAAGTTTATTCTCATCGAGTGCGCCTAGCCATTTCTTAACAACTGGGTCCTGGGTTGCCTGTAGATACGCAACAATGACGTCAGAAGATTAAAGGAACTTAACATACAGAATGATCGATATTCACCGAAAATTGGAGGTGTTTGTATGTTTCCTTTACCATTCCTGTTGGAATTCCCGATTTGATCAAGTCCGAGAGGGTGTCGATGCAATTGTAGCTTTCCGTCGTGAACTCCGTCCGCAAATAAGAACCCAAGAAAAAGAGAATGAAAGTCACTCCGATCAGCCACGACGAAGCCAGCAGGCGACAAGTAATGTGGGGCAAAATGGAGGGAATCGCTGAAGGGAACAAAATTATGCAATTCGCTTTATCTTGAGCGGTTAATTTGAATTGTTATCAACTGTTTGGGGGTGCGCTTAATCACTTACGTTCGGCGCACAAGAGCGACGCGTTCTCCCAAACATTTTCCATGGTTTCTCGGGCCATTTTCTTGACAACTTTCTTGGTGGGCAATGATTTGTATTTGTTGGTTACGATGGAGTGAACGACGAGCAAAAGTGACAGAATGACCACAGTGGACACAATTAAAATCAACACCTAATTGAACCGAGAATGGAAATTAATGAATTGGGTGGTGTATGAAATGTTTATTAAGTGAAATTTACTGGAGCGTCCATGTTTAAGAAGGACAAGGAAGTGGACGTGACTCTCTTCGGGGCCGCCGAAAGGATAATCGTGTCTAGCGTTCCATAGGGAGAAGACGGAGTGAAATATTCCAGTTTTTTATCGAAAAATGAGCGTGGCGTGTCTAACGTCAAGATATGATATTTCTAAAACCATCGTAAGAATTAAATATTTACACTAAAAAATTCAGTATTTAATCAAAGAGTTTCAATATAAGTCGTAAAATCACTTACGTCGAAATAATCGGGATTAGTATATAATTTAATTGAACCATGGTCTATTCTATCATAATTGACCCTGTAAATGAATCGACAAAATTAATTGAAATAAGACATTAACGTAATGTGCTTATAAGCTGACTGATTTTTGTTTCTGACAGTTTTTTAAGTTTACTGGAATACTTTTGTCTAAATCGCCGCTCGACGGTTTCATCCGCCACCTTTTGCAGGCCAGTTTTGTCAAACGAGCGAGAGAGGATTAATTAGCTCCTTAAGGCGATTCTTTCTCTCTTGCCCAAATTGATAGTTGTTGGTTAGAGTTCGAAATACGGAATTTACCTTATGTTCAGGGATCGTTCTAAATATTCCTCTATGATTTTGTACTCGGTCCTTTTGCTCTCCATCTTCCACGAAAGCTGACAAGAAATAAAAGTGCAATTGTCATCAAGAAAATCAATCTCCATTCCGAGATACTGATTAAATTTCCCTTATTTGATTACGCGAACGAATGTTTATAAACTCACCCAAGGTGTCGCGTAGGTAATTTTAGTCACATTGTCGTAGTTAATTTCATTCTTATTGACGTTCCTATAATAGTTGGCGCCTTTTAAAAACCAAGTATAAATAACGTTTTCCATTTGGAAATGCGAATTATACCCCAATCCAGTATAGTTGCCTTGTCCCGAGAGCCCGCCGAATCCGTTATAGTTGCCTTGTCCCGAGAGCCCGCCGAATCCAGTATAGTTGCCTTGTCCCGAGAGCCCGCCGAATCCGTTATAGTTGTCTAGTCCCGAGAGCCCGCCTAATCCATTAGAGTTGTCTAGTCCCGGCATCTTGCCTAATCCATTAGAGTTGTCTAGTCCCGGCATCTTGCCTAATCCATTAGAGTTGCCTTGTCCCGAGAGCCCGCCGAATCCATTAGAGTTGCCTTGTCCCGAGAGCCCGCCGAATCCATTAGAGTTGCCTTGTCCCGAGAGCCCGCCGAATCCATTAGAGTTGCCTTGTCCCGAGAGCCCGCCGAATCCATTAGAGTTGCCTTGTCCCGAGAGCCCGCCGAATCCATTAGAGTTGCCTTGTCCCGAGAGCCCGCCGAATCCATTAGAGTTGCCTTGTCCCGAGAGCCCGCCGAATCCATTAGAGTCGTCTAGTCCCGGCATCTTGCCTAATTAATTATAGCTGTCTAGTCCCGGGATCATAGTTACATTTGTTTCCATTTTGGAGTCCAGGTAAATTCTAGCATCTACAATCTAGCTATTTTCAAAGACTGTAAAGTGTTTCTCATATATTTTCGATTGTTAATAGTACTTAATAGATTAATTTAACAGAATTTTCTGAAAATTTTTCCACAAACCTTTGAATAGAATTTTGTAATCTATGTATTTCCCGCAATTACCCCCAAGGCGGACATTGGTCAATGCTTCTTGATCCACGACGTTAACCGCACCCTTCTGTTGACCACTCTCCGTTTTCTTAAACCGTTCGAGCTAAAAGTGTAATGGGGCAATTTAAAGAAATCTTGAAGCTTGACGCAATTTAGAATATAATTGGAGTTATGTAATTCCTTTTGCTTTACGTCTTAAACGCCAAGAAGGTGGTCAATATTCCAGGTAAAACCAAGATTAGAAGAGTTACTTTTGGAAAAGGTTAAGCGTGGAATGGAGCAGATTTTGTTCTGGAATATTTACCCTTTCTAAGATTGAATTCTGCTATAAACAGGCTCGCGTTACATACCATTTAAAGACCATTACGTTTGGTCTGTTTTTCAACAAAGTTATTTAAACTCGAGGTAATAACACCCGTAATAGATTTAATGGCAAAATAATAGGTTTGGCTTTTTAGCCATATCGTAGTATACGATAGGCTCTTAGTTTGACCCGAGCCGTAGTAGTAGTAGTAGTGGCCGGGGTTGTCGCTTCGTTATCGTCAGATTTTAGCTTAAAAGGAACTTTATATTACCACAACCCGCCCATAGGGGTTACTGGGCTCGGTTAGAGATTTAATTAAAAATTTTTCAGGTCAGACCCGGGAATCGAACCCGGGTCGCTGGCGTAGTAAACAGCCATTCTACCAATGAACCATAGAGACTTGATAGAAACCTCGAGTTTTTTATTATTTATTCTTATCTCTAAAATGTCGGGGTGATGTGGGGTGGGGTACCTCTTAATCTGTGGCGTCGGAAACTTTTGAATTTTTATCTGTGGGATCGGAAACTTTTGAATTTTTATCTGTGGGGTCGGATACTTATGAATTTGTATGTTTGGGGTTTTTATATTTATTTTCTTTTTATGTATGTGCTAATTAAATAGATAACGATTTTTCTACCGCGCTCCTCATGTGTTTCGTTCTCGTTCGGTAGCTATCGTCATCTATGTTATGTTTGACTGGAACGTTTTGGCGGTTAATTCAAATGTGGGTTTAGATAGAGCTAACATAGTGTTAAATGAGCGTTATGCGTTTGATCATTTTAGCATTGCTAAAGGTAATTCGAGGGGATAATCACTAAAATGCGTAATCACTATAACTAAACTTTCTCTTTCAAAAGTTTCTGGGCATAAGTCCTTGTTAGAAATTTATAAGATGCGATAAGTGTGCATCGGCATAAGTCTATGTTGTAAACTCATCGAGGGGATTATCACTAAAAACTATCTGTTCTTCGATTCGCCGGAATATTAGAATTACAGCATAAGTAAATTTATACGGTTATAATTTAATCACTGTTTAGAGTAGGGAATCGAGGGGCTATTCACTCTGATTTTATGCACGGTAAATCATTTAAGCATTGAAAAAGATAGCGCTATTCACTCATTAGGGTAACGTATAGAGGGGTTATCCACTCATTAGGGTAGGGTATAGAGGGGCTATTCACTCGTACGATATGGCTACTATTACGAGCCCTTGGGCCGTCTTGTTTTAATATACTTTTAAGCGTTTCTTACAAAACTTTCAGAAGAAAATTCGATATCAACAAACCAGAACTTACTTCGCTTGCGTGTTTATATAGAAAGTTTTAGCAAAAGGCACCCGGTGTTGCCCCATTTAAGCTTACTTTTCCATTTTAATGAGTGTTTCGATTACGTTTTGCGGCGCCAAGATTTCAGGGGGGGGGGAATTCAAAGCAAAAACAACTAAGCCGCCTCAAATAGTCTACCAGTATAGTTAATGTTGCCGTTTAAACGATTTTCTGTAAAGAAGGCTTTAAAACTGCCAGCCGCCATTTTCCAAAGATGGCCGTAGTACAAAATAATTCGGAGTATTACAAAAAGGGTGGTAGGACGAAGGAAGTACAATGGGTGCTATGGGCCATTTTGAGTCGAAAATGCTCTTTCTATGACAATTTCCCCCAAGGGTCACCGTTTACAAGTTGTGATTGCAGTGTTTTACGGATGACCTCTTGAATTAAATTAGAAATCATTGCCTTTCAGTTTTTTAATTAACTCTAGGAGGTCTTCATTAAAGCAACGCAATCGTATCTTGTAAACTGTGTCAGTTTGGGCGTAATATCATAGGAGTTACATTTTCGACTCAAAATTGATTTGACATAAAACTATACCAATGACAACGGAAGATACGTCCAATAGGGTCTTGTTATTGACCACTATTTATGTCACGTGATTAGGCCCAGTCGCTCAACGTAATCGGTGCACACGATTGTACCTTTGACTGCACTAACTGTTGCCAAGGTTCGAATCGAAATGGTGGATAACTTTGAGAACTCTCGTTGCCTAAATGGAGTTATTGGAAATCCATGATTACTTTTTTGTGACGCCTCGACAGTCGGGCAAATATTTTTGAAATAAAAACAAACTAGATTAAAAATATTGAACGTGCAAGGTTTAATATGATGAAATGGGGTTTCCAACTTGAAAATATTTATCTTCCTAAAACACAATTAACCACGAAGAGAAACATAACGGTTGGGTAGCTTTTTCATTAAATGGCGAGTTTTATTGAAATCGTTAAGTTTTAAACATGTCGATTACTTTTTACGTGTAAATACATTAATAATATTTCACTAATAAGCAAAATTTGTATCTTTTATAACGTTAGATATATCGAAATGAAATTGTGCCCCCTCAGAAAAACAAATCTTCAAAATTTCGCTTTAACCGGGAGTTGATGTCAGTTTCTCGTAACGTAAATGATGAAAATTATACAATAACCAAGAAGTGATATCTAGTTTATTAGGGAGAAGGTATAAATTCGCCACATTTCCAGCTTTATCTCGGAATTTTCAAAGTCTTAACTTTTTGCTCTTTTGAGAACATCATGCAAATGTCAACAAAATAAATTTTTGATAAAAAAAATTCAGTGAAAACTCAGGGAAATTAAAATTTTTTAGAAATATTCAGGAAAATTGGAAATTTTTTAAGGCTTGAATAAATTTTCCCTATATGGGTTGCCAGCCAGGAATGTATACAGCTACTAGGAATCATTGTGCTCCCATATACATAACGTGTTGATTTCTACGCGGCGTTTATGGGCCGGGCCTGAGAACTTACTATCCGTCACGCCTATTAATAATATTTCTGATGACGTCTCTATAACTGACATCTTTCATTGGTTGGTAAACTAGGTAGCAACGCGAATTCCTAGGCACGGGGCAAGGTGGAACAGTAACAAGTAGCGAGGTATATTATTAATTCGCGAGGTAAAATTCAATGTCATACATAATGATTAGTCTAACAAGCTCTTCTAAACAAAATCCGAATATAGATACGTTGAGTGAAAATGGTTTTCACGTACACAATGATTCCAATTAGCTTTACGCATACTAAGGGGAAAGGCATCCCAACACTCTCCTTACATCCCAATTTTTTATTTTTTATCCATTTGCATCTGCTAAAAATAAGCGTGCTTAAAAACATCTTTCTATGAATTTATTTCATAAATAATTTGCTTTTGATGGGTTCCTTACGTAATGATTTTCTATTGATATATGGGGGGGGGGGGTTATGAATTCCGGGCTTCAAAATCTTTACTTTCCGGGTTTTACGACGTCATACTAGTCCCGGCTCTTCCCCTTCCCCCGGGATGTTAATGCAACGGGGGGGGGGGAGAAGTGATTATTCAATATTGAATCTGAATTCATTCATGTTGATTTTTGGGACAAAGGCTTGATTCTCCAAAAAGCAATCTTTTAGATTTCTATAAAGGCGTTTGATATTCTGTTTTGGAAAATATTCAGAGTTCGCCTAATTGGAAAAGTTTTCAAGGGCGAATCTAGTGATTTCTTTAAATGGAAAGTATCATTTAAATCGTGAAATTTTTTAAAAAAATCATCAAATATGTATAGTACTTAGTACGTATAAATATAGTAATAATTTTAAAATAGCAATTACAATATCTGTACTTCCTACAACTCGTGTGAGAAGTTTTTAATTGTAATTTATTTTCTAAAACATCCATCTTCACGGACACTTTCTTTAAATCATCAATAACATTTTAGATTTGATTAAGATATAGGGTCAGCTGCTCTAATTTGGAACGGTTCTAATTTGGAACACTTTTCTTAAACTCGTCATAACTTAAGTTTGAGAGCTTCAAATGAATATTGTAAGGGCTCATTTTGAAGATTGAAATTCCCTCTATCCATAAAACACGGCCTCAAGACTCTATCATAAAATCCAGAGAAGATACAAGCATAATTAGACAAAATCATATTTTGCCTAATTATTTTTTTCCAAAATTAAGGGAAAGTTCTCCCATGGGTCTCGGGAAATAAGCTTTCACGGCCAATGGGAAAAACATAGGCTTACGAAAACAATTTCATTGAAAACTTCGGACGTTTCTCTTCAAATTAAACACTTTAAACGCCAGGTTAGGCCCAAAAATTATTGAGAAAACTCGAATAGAAAATATGTCATCATTTGCCTAAAATGGAACACCCTGAAACACGAAAATTTACTCAATCTTTTTACATCCATAACTAATGTTTCACTCACTAAAGGACAACAAAAAAGGCCTTAGAAGATGCGTTGATTCATTTCCAGTTTAATAATTTTGGTCCCGTAAGCGTAGATTAAGATGCGGAAAAGATAAGGGAATTATTAGCCCAGTATCCAGATTTAGTCATAAACGTGATGCCAATTTTAGCTGATTTAGCATGTTTCGCCTAGTGAAATTGGGTTTCAAACACCGTATCATGACTCACTTGATGTAAAATGTTGATTCGGCACAGTTACGCGACAAAAACATAACAGTGTAGGTTACTTTGATCTAACTTGGTAAATATTTCATTCGAAATACCGTTAGAGTGCATTTAATTTACAATGTTTAACCGTAATGAACTGACAGCGCGCCAATTTTTGTAGCTTCAAGCAGATGACACTCAGTGCCCTTTAAAATATATGTACAGGCAGGGCCGGAAATAAGAAAAATTTCTTATGGGACAAGTGTCCAGTGACCCCCTGTTTGAATAAGAAATTTATAGGACATTGTCCACTGAGTTTGCAAAAATAGTGTCGCTTCTCCATAGCCAAGCTATCAAAAATTCGGAAAATTTATTGGTCAAACTGTCCAGTGACCCCCTTAGTTTTTAAAAAAATTATTGGACATTTTAAAATTTTATTGGACAATGTCCAGTGTCCTGTGCTTATTTCCGGCCCTGTGTACAGGTATAAAATGGCAAGCGTTCGTCGCTAGATGGTCGTAGCATCGCTAACAAACTATATTTGCTTATTATTAGTTGCAAAAACTCGGATATTTTCGTATTCAAATTAGGGTGTTCCAAATTAGGACGGGGCGTTCCAATTTAGGACGGGGGCGTTCCAATTTAGGACGGACCGTTCCAAGTTAGGGCTGAAATCGACCTTTTTTAAAACCCATTTTGTAGGAAAAGTACGCGTCTTAGCAATCTGAAAATGGGTGCAATCGATCGGCAATAGTTCAAACTTAATGTATTGGTCTGCTTGTTCACTTCAGTAACTTATTTGGTACTGAAAAATCTGAATTTTCAAAGAGCTTGAGAAAGTGTTCCAAGATAGAGCTACTGACCATATTTAATTAAATTTCATTTAAATTCACACGAGAGAGAATCGCATTCGTGTCATAAGTGCATAATAACCCCCAATAAGTTCAAGAGTAGATCGCAACATGCAGTAATTTGGTTCGTGAAGTAAATTCAAAGTTCCTGTATTATAGAGAAATTCGATTTGGTGTCGTGACTTTTTAAATTTGCATATTTCAAGTTAATTAGTAGAAGATTATTTCTGTTGTGACAATGGCTACTGTTCCCGAAAAGAACATGAGAAGAAAGTAGAAAGGAACGCCGACGCTACTCAGGTCCAAACCTGCCACGCTTTTCAACGGTTTCTCCCACTTGAACTGTTCAATCCTGTATTGTTTCTCAAAATCCAGATACTTGAAAACTTGCGTTTCGAAAAAGGGCTCCATGCTGCCATAGAACATTCGTCAAACCTTAAACCCGCGAATATTTTAAGTAGTCGTTGACAAGTGTGAACAGTCTAATGAAGCGAACAAAGCGACTTCGCCGACGAGAACGTAAGATTTTAGTCTAGTGTAAATGGGCCTTAACGATAAAATTCTTACCGACCTCAGTTGGAGGGACTCGTGCACTTGCGCATTGCTTCTCACCCAAGAGGTGTTGAACATGGTGTGTAGGTAGTCGAAGGAAACGTCCTGTTGCGAAAAATAAAATCCTATTTTGATCGCCGGTAAGAAGTCTAGAAAGTGATCAATCAGCACTTCGACCGTTAATATCGCTGCTATTTTCCCGGAAATAATGGGAAAGAACTCATCAACGAAACAATGAACTATATCGTCTTCAAGTTTCTTCGGATCGAGTGCGTCTAGCCATGCCTTAATAACAGGGTCCTGAGCTGTCTGTAGATACGCGCCAAAGACGGTCAGAAGACTAGAGGAACTTAACATACAGAAAGACATTCACCGAAACTTGGAGTAATTTGTATGTTTCCATGGTCATTGCTGGTGTGACTCCCGATTTGATCAAATCCGAGAGGGTGCGATGTAACTGTAGCTTTCCGTCGAGAACTCCGTCCGCATGTAACAACCCAAGTAAAACAGAATGAAAGTCACTCCGATCAGCCACGACGCAGCCAGCAGACGACAAGTTATGTGGGGCAAAATGGACGGAATCGCTAAATAGGGAACAGAATCTTACAGTTGGCATGTGTGATTAAAGAGCCAGCCATCTTTGGTTATCGAAGCCCTCGCACCAAACTGGCTCGTGTGGGAGTGAATTCTAATTAAATGTTAGGGGTGCGCTTAATCACTTACGTTCGGCGCAGAAGAGCGACGCGTTGTCCCAAACATTTTCCAGGGTTTCTCGGGCCATTTTCTTGACAACTTTCTTAGTGGACACCGACTTATATTTGTTGGTTACGATGGAGTGAAAGACGAGTAAAAGTGACATAATGACCACTGTGGACACAATTAAAATCACCACCTAATTGAACCGAGAATGGAATTCAATGTATTGGGTAATGCGTGGCTTGTGAATGAGCAAATATTTACTGGAGTGTCCATGTTTAAGAAGGAAAAGGAAGTGGACTTGGCTCTCTTCATTGCAGCCGAAAGGATAATCGTGTTGGTTGTTCCATAGGGCGAAGCCGGGGTGAAATATTCCAGTCGGCCATCGAAAATGAGCGTGGCGTGTCAAACGTGAAGATATGAGTGTCCTAAAACCATCGTAAGGATTAAATGTTTATATTTTGTAAATTGGTAATTAAGCATTTCCGTATTAGTCGTAAATCACTTACACTGAAATTACTCAAATAAGTATATAATTCAGTTTTCTCTAAAATGTAAACACAATCCCACTCGCCCCTTTAAATGAATTGACAAAATGATATAAGTGTCAAATCGTTACTGAGAGATTTTATGAGTACAATTAAAGTATTCTTCGTATCTTTGGTCACTACTCGACGGTTTCACCAGTCGGGTTTTTCAGTTTTCGCGGACCAATTTTACCAAACGAGCGAGGCGATTAGGCGATTCTTTCTCGCTCGACAAAATTAATAGTGGTCTAATAGAATTTCAAATATGGAATTTACTTCATGTTCAGGGATCGTTCTAAATAATCCGCCATTATTAGGAACTTGGTTATTCTCTTCTTTATATTGCACCACAACTAACAAGAAATGAAAGTGCAAAAATCTGTTTCTTAATTCCGAGACCCTGATTAAATCTCGCTCCAACAACGCGAAAGAAATTATTTAAACTCACCGCAATTGTCGCGTAGTTAATTTCAGTCTCATTGGCGAACCTATAATATTTTAAACCCGGTTTTTAAAATCAAGGATAAATAACATTTGCAATTTGAAAATGCGAATTGTATACCTGTATTTAAAATATCTATTATTTCCAAGAAATTCCATATCATTTACTTTGGAGTCCAGGTAAGTTCTAGCATCTACAATCCGAAATCTTCAAGGACTGTGAAATATTGATGATAGATTTTCGATTTTTAATTAGTAAATATATTCTTAATAATCCTTACTAGGGAATAAAGAGTAATTTTAAAGAATCATAAAAACATTTTGTGCTTGCCGTTGAATATAATTTTGTAATCTGGTTATTTCTCGTAATTACCCCACACACGGACATTGGTCAATGCTTCTTGATCCACGACCACGACTTTAACCGCACGCTTCTGTTGACCACTCTCCTCTTTCTTAAACCGTTTAAGCTATAAGCGTCATGGAGCAATTTAAAGAAATCTTGAAGCTTCACTCTACCCTATTTAAATCTACTTTTTTATTTTCCAAGATGACCGTAGTACAAAACAATTCAGAGTATTACAAAAAGGGTGGTAGGACAAATGAAGTACAATGGGTGTTATGGGCCATTTTGAGTTTAAAATGCTATTTCTATGACATTTTGCCCAAAGACTCACCGTTTACGTGTTGTGATTGCAGTGTTTTACGGATGACCCCTTAAATTAAATTAGAAATCATTGTCTTTCAGTTTATTAATTAAATCTAGGGGGGGTCTTCCTTAAAGCAACGCAATCGTAACTTGTAAACTGTGTCACTTTGGGCGTAATATCATTGGAGTTACATTTTCGACTCAAAATTGATTTGACATAAAACTATACCAATGACAACGGAAGATACGTCCAATAGGGTCTTGTTATTGACCACTATTTATGTCACGTGATTAGGCCCAGTCGCTCAACGTAATCGGTGCACACGATTGTACCTTTGACTGCACTAACTGTTGCCAACGTTCGAATTGAAATGGTGGATAACTTTGAGCTCTAAATGGAGTTATTGGAAATCCATGATTACTTTTTTGTGACGCCTCGACAGTCGGGCAAATAGTTTTGAAATAAAAACAAACTTAGATTAAAAATATTGAACGTGCAAGGTTTAATATGGTGAAAAAGGTTTCCGACTTGAAAATATTTATCTTTCTAAAACACAATTCAACCATGAAGAGAAACATAACGGTTGGGTAGCTTTTTTATTAAATGGCGAGTTTTATTTAAATCGTTAAGTTTTAAAAATGTCTTTTGTACCTTTTATAACGTTAGATATGTCGAAATGAAATTGTGCCCCCTCAGAAAAACAAATCTTCAATAGACTAGTGGCGGTAGAGAGGGGCGTAGACTGTGTATCCCTCCATCTGGGAGCGTTCTTGTAAGAGGGGATACTGTGCGCTCCCAGTAGGCGGATGACACTGAGCTAAGAGATACGTAGTACTGCTAATACAATAACCAAGAAGTGATATCTACTTTATTAGAGAGAAGGTATAAATTCGCCACATTTCCAGCTTTATCTCGGAATTTTCAAAGTCTTAACTTTTTGCTCTTTTGAGAACATCATGCAAATGTCAACCAAATAAATTTTTGATAAAAAAATTGAGTGAAAACTCAGGGAAATAAAATTTTTTTAGAAGTATTCAGGGAAATTGCGAAATTTTTAAATCTTGAGTAAAGTTTCCCTATAGGGTTTGCCAACCAGTAATGTATACAGCTAATAGGAATCATTGTGCTCCCATATACATAACGTGTAGATTTCTACGCGGCGTTTATGGGCCGGGCCTGAGAACTTACTATCCGTGACGCCTATTAATAATAATTCTGATGACGTCTTTATAACTGACGTCTTTCATTGGTTGGTTGCAACGTGAGTTCCTAGGCACGGTTGCAAGGTGTAACAAGTAGCGAGATAGATTATTAATTCGAGAGGTAAAATTCAAGGTCATACATAATGAACAGAGGTGGGCAAATTCGCGAATTTTTCGATCATTCACCGAATTTCCCCCGCTTGGTAGTACAACGTAATTCGCGATTTGCCCAACACTGATAATGAATAGTCTATCTAGCCCTTCCCACAAAATCCGATTATAGTTACGTTGAGTGAAAATGGTTTTCACGTACACAATGATTCCAATTAGCTGTATGCATACCAAGGGGAAAGATATCCCAACACTCTCTTTACATCCCTATTTACTATTTTATCTATTTGCATCTGCTAAAAATAAGCTTGCTCAAACACATCTCGCTTTAGAACTTGTTCATTTCATAAATAATTTGCTTTTGATGGGTTCCTTACGTAATGATTTTCTATTGATATATGGGGAGGGGGGCGGTATGAATTCCGGGCTTCAAAATCTTTACTTTCCGGGTTCTATGACGTCATACTTGACCCGGCTCTTCCCCCTCCCCCGGGATGTTAATGCAACGGGGGGGGGGGAAGTGATTGTTCAATATTGAATCTGAATTCATGTTGATTTTTGGGACAAAGGCTTGTTTCTCCAAAAAGCAATCTTTTCGATTTCTATAAAGGCGTTCGATATTCTGTTTTGGAAAATATTCAGAGTTCGTCTAATTAGAAAAGTTTTCAAGGTCGAATCTAGTGATTTCTTTAAAGGGAAAGTGTCATTTAAATCGAGAAATTTTGAAAATGCCATTAAATATGTATACTTTGTTACTTATAAATATAGTAATAATTTTAAAATTGAAATTTTTCAACTTTTCTTGGAAATTACAATATCTCTAACTTCCTACAACTCGTGTGAGAAGTTTTTAATTGTAATTTATTTTCTAAAACATCTATCTTCACTGACACTTTCTTTAAATCAACAATAACATTTTAGATTTGAACACGATATAATTTTATTTGGTACAAGAAATTCAAATTGGATTTGCTCTGTATTTTGAAATTAACTACCAGTTTAAACTGTCATAACGATGACGACAACTTTTCTATTGGCAAGTTTCTTGATGAAACGAAAATCATAGCTCCATATATTTGCCAAGTTTAATTAATTTTATTTAATTTCACACTCGAGTGAGTAGATGTTTAATCGCATTCGTGTCATAAGTGCAAAATTCCCCCTATAAGTTCAAGAGTGGATCGCAACACGCAGTGATTTCGTTCGTGAAGTACATTTCGAGGTAAATTGAAAGTTTTTATGTATTATCGAGAAATTAGATCTAGTGTCGTGACTTTTTTAATTTGCATCTTTGAAGTTAATTAGTAGAAGATTATTTCTGTTGTGACAACGGATACTGTTCCTGACAACAGCATGAGAAGAATGTAGAAAGGAACGCCGACGCTACTCAGGTCCAATTCAGATGCGCTTTTCAACGGTTTCTCCCACTTAAGCTGCTCAATCCTGTATTGGTTTTCAAAGTCCAGATATTTGAAAACTTGCGTTTCGAAAATGGGTGCCATGCTGCAATAGAACATTCGTCAAACCAACTTTTCATTTTACCATATTGATACCGACCTCAGTTGGACGGACTCGTGCACTTGGGGGCTGCTTCTCACCCAAGAGGTGTTGAACATGGTGTGTAGGTAGTCGAAGCCAACTTCTTGTTGGGAAAAGTAAAGTCCTCCTTTGCTCATGATTAATTTTATAGCATCGATTTCGCGGAACTTTAAAAATTCCAAGCAATAATTTAGAAATTTGACCGTTGTGATTGCAGCTTTCTTGCCGGAAATAATGGGAATGAAATGATCTTCGACCATACTATCCCATATATCATCGAGAAGTTTCTTCTCATGGAAGGCACCAAGCCATTCCTTAACAGCTGGGTCCTGGGCTGCCTGCAGATACGCAACAATGACGTCAGAAGAATAGAGAAACTTTACATACAGATGGATATTCACCAAAATTTGGAGGTGTTCATATGTTTCTGGGAACATTGCAGGTGGAATTCTCGATTTGATCAAGTCCGAGAGAGTGTCGATGGAATTTTAACTTTCCGTGGAGAACTTCGTCCGCATGAAACAACCCAAGAAGAACAGAATGAAAGTCACTCCGATCAGCCACGACGAAGCGAGCAGACGACAAGTAATATGGGGCAAAACGGAGGGAATAGCTGTAGGGAACAAAATTATCCTTTTCGCTTTTTGTATGAACAATCTCTGGTAAAAGCATAGAATCTTCTATTCAAAGCAAGCTCCCGATAATCTGAATTCTTTTCAAGTAAGAATGATCACTTAGTTGCTTACGTTCGGCGCACAAGAGCGACGCGTTGTCCCAAATATTTCCCAGGGTTTCTCGGGCCAGTTTCTTGACAACCTTTTTGGTGGGCAACGATTTGTATTTGCTGGTTACGATGGAGTGAACGACGAGCAAAAGTGACAGAATGACCAAAGTGAACACAATTAAAATCACCACCTAATTGAACCGATAATGGAAATTAATAAATTATGTGGTGAAAGGATTGTTTATTGAGGGAAATTTACTGGAGTGTCCATGTTTAAGAAGGACAAGGAAGTGGACGTGACTCTCTTCGGGGCCGCTGAAAGGATAATCGTCTTGCTCGCTCCATAGGGAGAAGACGGAGTGTAATTTTCCAGTCGAGTGTCGAAAAGTGAGCGTGGCGTGTCTACCGTGAAGATTTGAGTGTCCTAAATCCATCGTGAGGATGAATTATTTATACTGCGTAAAGGTAATTAATCAAAGCGTTTTAATCAGCACTAACTTCGAAAGTATTATTCGTAGGTTCAGTATATAATGTATTTATTTCATCAACATCAATTAAATAAGGAAGGGTCCTGTAAATGAATCGACATAATTCGTTACAATACGACCTTAACATAGTCTTATAAGTGTTCATATGCCGTCTGATATTCGTTTCTCATAGATCACAACTTTACGGTTTCAACCGTCGGTTCGACCACAATGGAGTTTTCAGTATTCACAGAAACATTTTGTCAAACGAGCGAAGATTAATTTATCGCGTGAAGGCGATTCTTTCTCGCTCGCCCCAATAAATAGTCGAATAACAGAGTTCCAAATATGGAATTTACCCAATGTTCAGGGATCGTTTCAAATAATCCGCCATTATTAGGAACTGTTTAGTCTGCGATGTCTGACAAGAAATGAAAGTGCAATTGTCATCGAAATAAGCAATATTAATTGCGAGAAAATGACTAATAAGTCACGCTTCAACAACGCCAAACGAATGTTTATAATAAACTCACATCAAGTTTCGCGTAGCTAATTTCAGTCTCATTGGCGAACCTATAACATTTGACTTGTTTTTAAAATAAAGGATAAATAACATTTACAATTTCAAAATTCAAATTCTATACCTGTATTTGAAATATCGATTATTTCCAAGAAATTCCATTCAGTTCAGTTCAGTTCATTAGGTTCCATTTTGGGGTCCAGGTAAATCTAAAATCCGAAACCATCAAATACTGTAAAGTGTTGCTGATTGTTAATTACTAACGAGATTGTTAATAGTACCTGTCGAGAATAATTAAACAAAGTCATATGAACATTTTGCACTTGCCGTTGTATAGTATTTTGGAATCTGGGTATTTCTCGCAATTACCCCAAGACACCTTTTGTTGACCACTCTCCGCTTTCTTATTAAACTGTTGGAGCTATAAGTGTAATGGGCCAATTTGAAGAAATCTCGAAGCTTGACGCAATTAAAGTAATTTCAGTTATATTAATCCTTTTACGTGACGTCTTAAACCGAGAGAAGGTGGTCAATATTCCTGGTAATTTAATAACTCCAAGATTAGAAGAGTTACTCTTGGAAAAGTTGAGGGAATACGTTTTATACGGTATAATTTACACTTTCTAAGATTGAATTCTGCTATAAACAGGCTCGCGTTACAAACCATTTAAAGACCATTACGTTTGGTCGGTTTTTCAAACAAAGTCATTTAAACTTGAGGTAATAGTACCCGTAATAGATTTAATGGCAAAATAATAGGTTTGGCTTTATTTAATATACTTTTAAGCGTTTCTTACAACTTTCAGAAGAAAATTCGATATCAACAAACCAGTACTTACTTCGCTCGCGTGTTTATATTTAAGGATTTTAGCAAAAAGCACCCGGTGTTGCCCCATTTAAGCTTACTTTTCCATTTTAATGAGTGTTTCGATTACATTTTGCGGCGCCAAGATTTCAGGGGGGGGGGAAATTCAAAGCAAAAACCACAAAGCTGCCCCAAATAGTCTACCACTATAGTTAAGGTTGCCGTTTAAACGATTTTCCGTAAGGAAGGCTTTGAAATTGTCAGCCGCCATTTTCCAAGATGGCCGTAGTACAAAATAACTCGGAGTATTTCATAACGGGTGGTAGGACGAATGAAGTACAATGGGGGTTATGGACAATTTTGAGTCGAAAATGTAATTTCTATGACATTTTGACCCAAGTTGTGATTGCGGTGTTTTACGGATGACCCCTTAAATTAATTTACATATCATTGTCTTTAAGTAACTTCCTACAACTCGCGTGAAAATCTTTTAATGGAAATTGACGCTTTTTAAATCAAATATAGCAATTGTCACTTTATTGAGATTTAAAAAAAATCTTGTTTTAAGCTTAGATTAGGTTCTGTAACTTGGAGAATATTGACACAAAATTCTCTTGAATTTAACGATGAATAGATTTAATGACAATTAGATTAGTGGTTGGAATAGATGTATTTTGGTTAATTTTAATCTCACCAAAAACATCTCTGTAAAAATATGCCAAGTTGTTTCGCCGTAAAAAGAAGTGAGATCTAAAATACGGCCAAGTTATTATCTCCAGGTGAACCAACATTTTATTCGACTTAAAACTTCTCAAGAATGTTTTTCTGACTTGGCCATTAGCATTTCAAAGATTCGTTTAATTCCAGATATGGATCGAAATTAAAATATTAAATCAAATTGGTTAAATATTCTTGATAAGCCTTTGTGGTTAAACTTGTAATTTCCGTTATTAACATTCACGGGTGCAAAGAAGAAGGATGCAAGTTTGGAATGCTAATGGCCAAGTCAGAAAAACATTCTTGAGAAGTTTTAAGTCGAATAAAATGTTGGTTCACCTGGAGATAATAACTTGGCCGTATTTTAGATCTCACTTCTTTTTACGGCGAAACAACTTGGCATATTTTTACAGAGATGTTTTTGGTGAGATTTCACTGCTTTTTGTACGTGCATGTTCTTGTAGATTTATAGAAGTAGGATTATGAAGTGAAATAAACATTTGTACTTTTAGATTTTTATTTGTTCTTTCCAAGAGTTTTACTTGGCTTTGCCTTTTTCAACTTTTTTGCATTCAACTTTTTTTTTTCTCAGGCTGTGATAATTGTTAACCGTATTTCTATTCGAAGAACACAATATTGTGGCAAGTAACACTTTTAATCAACAGAATAGATTTAAGAAAAACTAAATGAATCAAAACACGCTTAGAACCATTTCAGACGAAATGAAAAGGAAATGAGTAAAAAATTTAATTACTAAAACATTATGTAAAAAACATAAATTTTGCAATAATACGAAAGAATCATATTAGTAAAAAATATTAATATTAAAAGACGAAAAAATTAAATTATAATGTCCTATTACGAGGGGATATAAATTATAAAACCCCCATTTCAGGGGCTAACAGGGGAAAATTCCCGCTTTTGGGACTTTTTCATTTCTTTGTATGCCAAGTCCTACTTGTATGCCAAATTGTATCATTCCTGCAACACCGGAAGTGCCCTAGAGGTTTAGATGATGACTCTAATTTAAACCCCCATTTCAGGGGCTAAAAGGGGGAAACTCCCGCTTTTGGGACTTTTCCCTTTGCTTGTATGCTTAGTGGTACAAGTATGCCAAATTTCATCATTCTAGCACCACCGGAAATGCCCTAGAGGTTTAGATGATGACTCTAATTTTAAACCCCCATTTCAGGGGCTAAAAGGGGGAAACTCCCGCTTTTGGGACTTTTCCCTTTGCTTGGATGCTTAGTGGTACAAGTATGCCAAATTTCATCATTCTAGCACCACCGGAAATGCCCTAGAGGTTTAGATGATGACTCTAATTTTAAACCCCCATTTCAGGGGCTAAAAGGGGGAAACTCCCGCTTTTGGGACTTTTCCCTTTGCTTGTATGCTTAGTGGTACAAGTATGCCAAATTTCATCATTCTAGCACCACCGGAAATGCCCTAGAGGTTTTGATGATGTGTCAGTCAGTCAGTCAGTCTCATAATGTGTCATTTTCACATAGGATTATCACAGAAACCAAATGAGTTAGAAAGCTGGAAGTTGGAGGACTTCCTAGGATTAACACTGTGCCCTTGAGGTGCAAATATGAGTGGTGTACTATTCCTCAGTACCGAGTTAAGAGGGGGTCAAAATGAGGCTGAAATGTTTCAGGTAAAGGATTGCTGGTAGTGCACGACAATTTGGCGGGTGCACTGCCGTGCACCCAGATTGAAGTCAAGTTTTGTACAATGCTTTGGTAATATTCAATACTTAAATTTTTAGAAGTAAATTCAATGTGTGAAGTAAACTTCACTCGTGTGAAATCTTATCTTTGTTTATTTCTAAAGCAAGTTTTCGCTTGTAATTATCAGGAGTGTTTTGAGCGTTAAAATCAATGATGACATTTCGACTTGATAAGTTTAAATTTAATTAGAGCGAGACAATTTAGTGTCGATTTAAAAGCTATACTGGCGTTCACGCTCGAGTGCAGAACATATTCATATCATGGGTGCGTAATTGCTAAGTTGCTCAAGTTGAAAGAGAAGATTTGAAGTGACGTAACGTGCAGTCATTTTTGTATTTTCGAAAAATTCCATTCTATTTGGTGACGTATTTAATTTTATGATAAAAAGTTGAAGATAATTTCTGTTGTGACTACGGCTACTGTTCCTGACAAGAACATGAGAAGAAAGTAGAAAGGAACGCCGACGCTACTCAGGTCCAAAGCAGTCACGCTTTTCAACGGTTTATTCCAAGTGTACTGTTCAGTCATGTATTGGTCTTGAACCACTAGATATTTGAAAACTTGCGTTTCGAAAATGGGCGCCATGCTGCAATAGAACATTCGTTTATACCAATTCATAATTACTCCGTGTGGTTATTCAATAAAGCTAGGGTTTAAAAGGAATTGTGAAACGTTACTAGGCCTACGTATCTTATGAAAAATTTGTAAAAGTGTTGAATCATTTTTAAACTCGTCTTTTAAATGAAAATTTCGCATTGTTTGATAGTCCCGTTCCCGTTTGAGTATATATTTTTACTGACCCACCAGACTTCGGAACAAGTTTTTGTATACTGTTAGAAAGCTCCCCATCACCGGGAGGCGATTAGTCGAGGTGAGTTTGCTTTCGAAATTACGTAGACATCGGAAACACCTTCAGTATGTTGATGCATTTAGTTTTTTTTGGCAAACAACATACTGAGCTTTGTTAATGCAAGGGTTTATTTCTGATCGTGTTGATCTTCTACGATTTACGGAAAATGTATGTTAAACAGAAATGGCATCACTGTATCCCGGGAGTGTTCAATTGGGCAGGCATTTCTAAAGCTCATCTGTCACTCTTCGTAACTTTATAGTGTACGCTCGACGCTGTATCGCTTTAGATCGTTATTGGGTGCTGTACAACATTAGCGCGTAAGAAACCACACGGAGTATTGCAAAATAATTTTTGCCCTTTTTTACTTTAAAATTGTTACCGACCTCAATTGAACGGACTCGTGTAGTTGCGGACTGCTTCTCACCCAAGAGGTGTTGAACATGTTGTGTATATAGTCGAAGGCAACTTTTTGTTGCGAAAGGTAAAGGTCTCCTTTGCTCATGAACTCTATACTACTGGGTGTGTTTGACTTCACAATATTCAACAAAAGATTAAAACGTTCGACCGCTAAAATCGCGGCTTTCTTGCCGGATATAATGGGATTGAATCCATTAACGAGACAATCCGTTAAATCATCACTAGTTTTCTCCCTATCGAGTGCACCTAGCCATTCCTTAACAACAGGGTCCTGGGCTCCCTGTAGATACACAACAATGACGTCAGAAGAACTGACGAACTTAGCAGAAGGATATTCACCGAAATTTGGAGTTGTTCGTATGTTTCCTCGAACATTGCAGGTGGAATTCCCGATTTGATCAAGTCCGAGAGAGTGTCGATGTAATTGTAGCTTTCCGTCGTGAATTCCGTCCGCAAGAAACAACCCAAAAAAAACAGAATGAAAGTCACTCCGATCAGCCACGACGAAGCCATCAGACGACAAGCAATGTGCGGCAAAATGGTGGGAATCGCTAAATAGGAACAAAATTATCCAGTTCCCTTTATCATGCGTGATAAAAGCGCCAGCCATATTTCGTAATGGGGACATAGTTTTTGGTAATTGAATACTTCATACGAAAATGGCTCGCTCGAGTTTGAATTGTTATCAAATATGTAGGAACGCTGAATTGCTCACGTTCGGCGCAGAAGAGCGACGCGTTGTCCCAAATATTTCCCAAGGTTTCACGGGCCATTTTCTTGACAAGTTTCTTGATGGGCAACGATTTGTATTTGTTGGTTACGATGGAGTGAACGACGAGCAAAAGTGACAGAATGACCACGGTGGTCACAATTAAAACCACCACCTTATTGAACCGAGAGTGTAACTTTATTAGTAGGGTGGTGAGTAGATTTTTAAGTGAGCGAAATTTACTGGAGTGTCCATATTTAAGAAGGACAAGGAAGTGGACGTGACTCTCTTTGGGGCGGCGGACACTATAATCGTGTTGGTCAATCCATAGGGAGAAGACGGAGTGAAGTATTTCATTCGTTTATCGAAAAATGAGCGTGGCGTGTCAAACGTGAATAAGTGAAATTCCTAAAACCAACGGAAGTAATAAATATTTATTCTTGTAATTCGGAATTTAATCAAAGCAATTTATTTTAGTTGTAAAATTACTTACTGTGAAATGTGTAGGTTTAGTATGTATTTTTAGAAACTCCACATGTTGAATTAATGTCCAAATGACCCTACAAGTAATTTATGAAATGAAACTAAATTATGACTCTAACATAATCTTCTTAAGTTGCTTGATATTTGTTTCTGAGAGAAAGAATTAAAGAATTCATCGCTCCTTTGTTTTTATAATCACTAGGGCTACTAACAGCCTCCCCCCCCCGTCGGTATTCGATTATATTCTAATTTTCCACTTTTCACTGACATGTTTTGTCAAAGACGATTCTTTCTCGCTCGCCCCAATTAATAGTCGTTTAATAGAGTTCCAAATATGAAATTTACTTCATGTTGAGGGATCGTTTTAAATAATCCCCCATTATTTGGTACTGGGCCTTTTTGCTTTCCATACGCCAGAATTCCTGACCAGAAATGGAAGTGCAATTGTTATCAGGAAGTCTTATTTCCGAGACTCTGTTCAAGTCTGGCTTCAACAACTCGAACGAATTTTTATAAACTCACTTCAATTAACGCGTAGGTAATTTCAGTCTCATTGGCGAACCTTTAATATTTGACCCGGTTTTTTTTTAAAATCAAGGATAAATAAAATTTACAAATTCAAAATTCAAATTCTCTACCTGTATTTGAAATATCGATTATTTCCCAGAAATTCCATTTCATTTGGTTCCATTTTGGGGTGCAGGTAAATTTTAGCATCTACAATCCGCTATTTTCAAAGGCTATAAAATGTTGCTGATAGATTTTTGATTGTTAATTAATAACGAGATTGTTAATTGTACTTAGCTAGAATAGTGTAACAGAATCAGAAGAACATCACCAAGCACACGGACATTGGTCAATGCTTCTTGATCCACCACATTAACCGCACTCTTCTGTTGACCACTCTCCGCTTTCTTAAACCGTTGGAGCTATAAGCGTAATGGGCCAATTTGAAGAAATCTTGAAGCTTGACTCAATTTAGAAATTAATTGGAGTTATGTAATTCCTTTTGCGTGACGTCTTAAACCGAGAGAAGGTGGTCAATATTCCTGATAATATAATTAAACCATGATTAGAAGAGTTGGTTTTGGAAAGGTTAAAACTTGGAAGGGATCGAATGAGTTTTGTACGCGAATATTTACCCTTTCTAAGACTGAATTCTGCTATATACAGGCTCGCATTAAATATCATTTTAAGAACATTTCGTTCCCGGTGTTAAATATTAAAAGTTACTTTTCTTCGATTACATTATCTGTCGCCAAGATTTCTGAGGATAAATTCAAATCAATAACAATAACAGCCCAAATAGTTCACCGGTATTTCAAAACACATCAGTTTGTTGCAAAAAGAGTGGTACACGCAGTCAGGACGTATCAGTTTACTGGTACAGGGGATTCTATATACGGCACATTTTGCTTTAAGGGTCATCGTTTACAAGTTCGGATTTGAGTGTTTTACGGATGGGACCCCTGAAATTAAATTCGATTACATTCGAGTTTTCCACTTTTCGCAAAAGAGCGAGCGAGCCAGGATTAATTTATCGCGTTAAGGGGATTCTTTTTCGCTCGCCCCAATTAATTGCTGTCTAATAGAGTTCCAAATGTGGAATTTCTTCATGTTCAGGGATCGTTTTAAATAATCTGCCAGTGAAACTGTTGCGAGGGTTTTGAGTCGAAAAAGGGAACTTTTGTAGTTAAAATGGAGTTATTGGAAATCCATGATTAATTTTTTTGTGACGACTGGACAATCGGGCAAATATGTTTAAAACAAAACAAGATTAGTATTGTTGGACGTGGAAGGTTTAAAATGGGGAAAAGGGGTTTCCTACGGAAAAATATTTACCTTTCCAAAACACAATTCAACAATGATAACTCCTAGAAACATAACGGTTGGGTAACTTTATCATTAGGTCTAAAGGGCGAGTTTTATTGAAATCGTGAAATTTTTAACACGTCTATTATTTAGTACCTGTAAATACATTTCAAAAATTTGTAGCTCGGTGAAATGTTAACCAATTACAAACAAAAAGTGTCTTATTTTCAAACCTACATCAGTAAACAGGATTTAAATAGTGAAGTTTAAACGAGACTTGCCCTTTAAATTTACTTATGTTATGGCGAAATATTGTAGGTCAGGTTTTATCGATCGCTTTCAAGCGCCCTCGTTACAATTCTAATCTTTCAACTTTTAGAGGAAATTACAATATCTGCAACTTCCTACAACTTGTGTAAAAAGTTTTATTGTAATGTTGCTTCAAATCCATTCATCCATCGATCTTCATTGATGCTTTTTAAAATGAACAATAACATTTTAGATTTCAATACGATATAATTTTATTTGGTATTGGCAATTTACAAGAAATTCAAATTGGATTTCCGCTATATTTTTAAATTTCAAGTGGAAACTACAACTCGACGTTTTCAATAATAGTTAAAACTGTCATAAAGATGACGACAGATTATTGTATCGGCAAGTTTTTTGATGAAATGAAAACCATGCATCCATATATTTGCCAAGTTTAATTGGCCTTATTCCTGATCAACGCCACCGAGGCGTAGCGGCGACTTTTGGAACTATAATAATACGGTAGCCAATTACAGGTGGCGCTGTAGCCGATGGACTCTGATGGAGATCTGTTATTTTCTCTATTTTGAATCATGTGAATAGCCAAGGCTTAACAAGCGATATGGTTTCAAAAGTATTAAAAGTTGATTTTACCTTTCTTATTCTGTCTAATATTATGAAATAAGACTTTCGGAGTAAGTTTTCATTCGATTTTGGTCTATTTGGAGATTATTAGGCTAATAATAATTAGTTAAAACATGCTTTTGAAGTTGAAGCGGTAATAATCAAAACATAGAAAATAACAGATCTCCATCAGAGTTCATCGACTCCAGCGCCACCTGTAATTGGCTACCGTATTATTATAGTTCCAAAAGTCGCCGCTACGCCTCGGTGGCGTTGATCAGGAATAAGGCCAATTAATTTTATTTAAATTCACACTCGAGTGAGTAAATATTTAATCGCATTCTTGACATAAGTGCATAATTACCCGCATAATTACCCCCAATAAGTTCAAGAGTACATCGCAACACGCAGTGATTTTGTTCGTGAACTATATACATTAGGAAGTAAATAGAAAGTTTGGGTGATTCAATTTGTTGTGGTAACGTATTTGATTTGCATCATTCAAGTTAGTTAGTAGAAGATTATTTCTGTTGTGACGACGGCTACTGTTCCTGACAGCAACATGAGAAGAAAGTAGAATGGAAATTGAATTGAAACGTATTTTTTGCACTTCAGAAGAATTAGTTCTAAAAGCTTTTCCAAATTGATAGAAAATGCGAACTATTACAAAAACTTTTGCCGAGTAAATTTTTGTTTATTTTACAATAAGAATTAAATAAAAAAAATCGGCAACTGCAAAAATATCTTGCGTCAAATTAACGTTCTTTTTCACCCGCAAGAAGATTACCTAGGCCTATACGGAGGTTGAAATTTAACAGAAATGGTGTAAGTGATCATTTTGAAGCAAGGGGGTGAAATAAATATCGTTTGAGTTAAAAATACATAAAACAAAGTTTATATTCGGTCTGCATCTAAATATTTGGTTGTTAATTGTTTTGAAGTTATTCTAGGTTCTAAATATCCGGATTGTTGACACTAAATTCCCACGAATTTTATTAGTTAAACCGAACATATTTATATCGCAAGTGCGTAATTACTACTACAAGTTGAAAGAGAACGTTTGAAGTGACGTATAACGTAACGTTCAGTCATTATGAAGAACAGAGAATATTTGTGCATCTTTGAGAAATTCCATTTGGTGTCTTGACTTATTTAAGTTGCATCTCTCAAGTTAATTAGTAGAAGATTATTTCTGTTGTGACGACGGCTACTGTTCCTGACAAGAACATGAGGAGAACGTAGAAAGGAACGCCGACGCTACGCAGATCCAAATCAGCCGCGCTTTTCAACGGTGTCTCCCACTTGAGGTGTTCAAACAGGTACTGTTTCTCAAGATGCAGGAATTTGAAAACTTGCGTTTCGAATAAGGGCCCCACGCTGCAACAGAACATTAGTCAAACCCACTAATAACTTTACAATAAAATTCTAACCGACCTCAGTTGGACAGACTCGTGCAGTTGCGGGTTGCTTCTCACCCAAGAAGTGTTGAACATGGTGTGTACGTAGTCGAAGGAAACGTCTTGTTGCGAAACGTAAAGTCCTCCTTTGCTCATGATGAGCTCTTTAGTATCGCTTTCGAAGCGCATTAAGAAATACAAGAAATAATTTAGTATTTCGACCCTTGTGATCGCAGCTTTCTTGCCGGAAAGAATGGGAATAAAATAATCATTCCTCAAACTACGAATTGAAGGTGAGCGAAGTTTCTTCTTATCTAGTGCGCCTAGCCATCCCTCAACAACAGGGTCCTGGGCTGCCTGTAGATATTCAAGAATGACGTCAGAAGAATAGAGGAACTTAACACGCAGAAGGATATTCACCGAAACTCGGAGTTGTTCGTATGTTTCCTCGAGCATTGCAGGTGAAATTCGCGATTTGATCAAGTCCGAGAGGGTGTCGATGCAATTGTAACTTTCCGTCGTGAACTCCGTCCGCAAATAACAACCCAAGAAAAACAGAATGAAAGTCACTCCGATCAGCCACGACGAAGCGAGCAGACGACAAGTAATGTGGGGCAAAATGGAGGGAATCGCTAAATAGGGAATGATTAAAGCGCTAGTCATCGTTCGTTACGGGAATGCAATCTTCGCTAATTGGGTTGTGGAAACTGGCTCGCGCTGCGGTCTGACGTAATGGGAAAGATTATTTTAAATGTGTGGGAGTGCTTAATTGCTTACGTTCGGCGCACAAGAGCGAGGCGTTCTCCCAAACATTTTCCAGTGTTTCTCGGGCCATTTTCTTGACAAGCTTTTTGGTGGGCACTGATTTGTATTTGTTGGTTACGATGGAGTGAATGACGAGCAGAAGTGCCAGAAGGACCAAAGTGGACACAATTAAAATCACCACCTAATTGAAACAAGAATGGAAATTTAATTAACATGGTAGTGAGTAGAATGTTTATAGAGCAAAATTTACTGGAGTGTCCATATTTAAGAAGGAAAAGGAAGTGGACCTGACTCTCTTTGGGGTGGCCGAAAGGATAAACGTGGTTATCGTTCCATAGGGAGAAGACGGAGTGTAATATTCCAGTTGTTTATCCAAAAGTGAGCGTGGCGTGCCTAGCGTGAAGATATGAGTGTCCTAAAAGCACAGTAAGCATAAATTAATTATAATGTAATTAAACCTTTTCAATATTAGTCGTAAAATCATTTACTTTGAAGTAATTACGTTCATTAAATAATTTAATTAACTTTGCAGGAAATATTGTATTCCTCTTGACCCTTCAAATGAATCAATAAAATTAAATACAATATAAGTGTTCATATGCTGACTGATATTCGCTTCTCGGAAATTTGTTAAGATTTTTGTCTAAATTCACAACTCAGCGGTTTCACTCGGCGGTCGGTTCGACTACATTGGAGATCGTCAGTTTTCGCAGAAACAATTTGTCAAACGAGCGAGCCAGTATTAATTTATCGCGTTAAGGCGATTCTTCCTCGCTCGCCCCAATTAATAGTCGTCTAATAGAGTTCTAAATATGGAATTTACCTTATGTTCAGGGATCGTTTTAAATATTCCTCCGTCATTTCGGACTGCTTAGTAATCGATATCTGACAAGAAATGAAAGTGCAATTGTCGTCGAGAAAAGCAATATTAATTGCGAGAAAATGAATAATAAGTCTCGCTTGAACAACGCCAAACGAATGTTTATAAACTCACTGCAGTTACTGCGTAGATAATTTCAGTCGTATTTACGAACCTATAATATTTGACGTGCTTTAAAATCAAGGATAAATAACATATACTATTTAAAAATGCTTATTCTATACCTATATTTAAAATATCGATTATTTCCAAGAAATTCCATTTCGTTCAGCGCCATTTTGGGGTCCAGGTAAATTCTAGCATCAACAATCCGAAAGCCTCACGGAGTATAAACTATAAAGTGTTGCTGATAGATTTTCGATTGTTAATAGTACTTAGGAAGATTACTTTAACAGAATTGTAAGGACATTTTGTACTCGCCTTCGAATTGAATTTTGGAATCGGGATATTTTTTGCAATTACCCCAAACAGACGTTTGGTAATGCTTCTTCGTCCATCATGTTAACCGCACCTTCTGTTGACCATGCACTCTCCCCTTTCTTAAACTGTTTCAGCTATAAGCGTGTTGTTGCAATTTGTGAAATCTTGAGGCATGACGCAGTTAATTATTAAACCGAGAGAAGGTGGTCAATATTCCTGGTGATTGAAAAACCAAGAATAGAAGAGCTGCTCTTGCGAAGGGTAAGCGTTTAAGGGAACAGGTTTTGTACGGGAATATTTACCCTTTCTAAGACTGAATTGTGTAAAAGGGGTCCAGTTACCTACCATTTAAATGATATTACGGGTTGGTCGGTATTTCATCAAAGTCAGTTCATCTTGAAGCAATTATTCTCGTAATTGAGTTCGTGCCAAAATAATAGTTTTGACGATATCAGCAAACCGAAACTTTCTTCGCTTGAGTGTTTCTATTAAAAGTTTTGGCAAAGTTTCCCTTCTTCACCTATTTAAACTTACTTTTTCTCGTAATGAGCGTTTCGATTACTTTGTGTGGCGCCAAGATTTCTGAGGGTCAATTCAAAGCAATAACAACCACAGCCCAAATAATAATATTGACCTGGAAACGTTGTTCCTTAAGAAATGTTTTTACTTTCCCAGCGGCCATTTTCCAAGATGGCCGGATTACAAAACAATTCAGGGGGTTCCGAATAGAGTGGTACGACAGAGGCCAGGGGTTTCTAAATGCCATTTTGAGTTGAAAGGTGTTCTCTTAAATTTTGTCTAAAGGGTCATCGTTTAAGAGTTATTATTGAACTGTTTTAAGTAGGACCTTTTAAATTAAATTAGGAATTTTTCTTGCTTAAATTTAACGGGTCATCCGTTAAACACTCGTATCTTGGGCTGACGCCAAACAAAGTTAATTGACAATAAGGTTTAATAAAAAATTATTGGCAATTGCAAAAATATCTCGCATCAAAGTGTTGCCAGTCATTTGGGAGTGCAATTGAACCGCTATCTACAACAGACTGAAAACGATTCAATGCAAAAAATGTTTTTATCGCCATTTACGTTATACTACCCCTTTAATTTAAATTTTAACTAATTTAAAATAAACATGTACATTTTTTGGCCTAGGAAAGTTCTTCAATTTTGAAAGGATTTGTTTATAATCCTTGTAATACAATGACTCAAATGCAGACAGACTATAGTATCGGTTTTATTGTTAAAATATCGCTCTTATGCTAACAGGATTATCAGCGGATTATACGGGAAAAATGCTTGGTTATACGCGTTTTCAGTTTAATCTAATTAGCGAAGGAACGCAACTAGCTTCGGGAAACCTTTGAAATACCTTACATTTATTCATAATCACCGAGTTAATAGAGTTAAAGGCGAGATGAGGGTTTGAAGTACCTAATTCTACCCCGTTTACCTTTCATAACCGGTTTATAAACGAACAGAGATGGTAAGCTCGTGAACCACTTAACTTGTTTCATCCGTAGCTAGCTCTCGGCCAAAATTTTCCATTGTATCGAGTTTTGATTATTGTAACATTTCAAAGATACAAACGTCTATAGATTCTTTGTCCAGTTACCTGTTAGTCCAATCGGAAGTGTAAACCGGAAGTTAAAATGTTCAGTACGTCTAAAACTAAGGATACTGATACACCCAAGTCACCTGCAGCTCCGGCTCGGAGACATAGCACGTTTCTAAGCGGTTTCCGGTTACGAAAAGCGTCAAATAACGAATCTGATGAAGTTAACGAGGAACCGAGTAGCTTACCAGAAACATCTGACACTATCAAGGGAACGGAAATACCCAAGTCCCCGGTAACACCCGCCAGGCGTCATAGCACGTTTCTAAGCGGTTTCCGTTTGAAGAAACCATCCCAAGAAACCGAGCCTGAGAGTCATGAGGAACCTGGTACTACACCACAGAAACAGGATGCTGCTGTTAAGGTGACGGATGTTCCCAAGTCACCCGTACCACCGTCTCGTCGACATAGTACGTTTCTAAGCGGTTTCCGGTTAAGGAAGACATCCAATAATGAATCTGAGGAACGTCAACAAAAAGATGAGCCTCGGAGTTTACCACCACCGTCTGAGGTTAAGCCGGTTTGCCCGGAAGTCCGCATTATTAGCAGTTCACCCAAACAAGGAAGTATTCGACGAAGCGTCAGCGATGGGAAGTCGTTCTTTGATCGGTTACGTAATTGGCAAATGCAACGGCAAACAGTTTCGTCCGGACCTTACCTACCAAGGGTTGGTAATTAGTTATTTATTTATTTATTTATGTATGTAATTGGCGTGAATGTAATATTTGTTGAACCACACCACGCCAATATGGCGTCAGGGTCGGTTATAGGGTATTGAGAGCTTTCAGTGGGATAGTTGTACGTCACACCCTCCCAAGTCTTACCGCTGTTCTGGTAGCCATTTGGGTGGTCTCAGCTTCATTCCTGCTTTAGTTTAAACCCACCAATATGGCGGCGTAAATAATGTCACGAGACTCAGCTCCTCTTCCAACTGAAAGCTCTCTATTAGAATTTCTATCGCTTTAAAAGGTCAATGCTTCTAAAGTCAAACTATGGTTTCATCGGCTATAATACCCCTTTGTATACAATTACAAACTGGCCAATCCTAGCTGTATATTGGTTCATTATTATAAATGGTGGTATGAAACAGTCAACGTTGTTTAGTTAGTTACCCATGGAATGTCAATCTCATAGAGCCTTCAAACTTGAAAAGCGCAATTTTCTCATCCATAACGGTTTTTACTTTCCGAGCGTGTACAAAATCCCTATGGAGGTTTTTGTTTATGCGGGTAACGCGCCACCAATTCCACTTAAGTTAAAGGGATAGTCCCTTCAATATGACTCGTAGAGATGTGAAATTATGGTCATTTTTAAAAACGGTAAAATACTAATTGAAATTTTGTGAAAAGTAAAATTATACCGTTCTGTAGGTAGTTAGTTTATGGTAATTAATTTTTTCACTCGTGTATATAGTCCATTAAACCATGTTGAATTGTGAGCACTTTATTTACCAATTACAGCCGTAATTAGTTAGTTCCCGACTCTCATCTCTAAATATGAGAAAGATTACCCACCATCCCCGTTATTTATTTATTTAAACTCTTATAAAATGGAACAATATCCTATTCCAACAAGCAATTTAAATTTTAATTGAACTCCACGTTATACTATACTGTACTAACTATCCCTTTATGTTGGAAGCTTCTATTCAAAATTGCGTCTGACTTAAACTCGGCAATCCCCCTTGGAGACCCGCATACAACACCACCATCCACCATCCACTAAAGAGTCAAGGTCAGAAAATTCCCGGACCACTTCCCAGGGATCAAAACTACATAAACTTCCGTCGTCTTTCCATCTCTTCTCTCTCACTATCCATCCCGTATGCAATCTCCCGCCACTTCCCTCTTCTAAAATGACCAGCGCGTCTTGTTAGCTAAAGGCCCATTCACACTCACACTCACTAGACTTGAATCTTATACATTCACATCTTACGGTGAAGTCGTCTCTTTACTCACTTAATTAGACACGTGTAAAAGATTCGCCCCGGGTTTAGTTTGAAAACTACTTTTCAGTTTTGTTAAACAGTGACTGTAGAGATGGCGCCACCTCCTTAGCGATTGTTCTTTAGCCATCGCTCACTCGATCATGCCTTACTGACGCGCAGGGCCGGAAATAAGAAAAATTTCTTATGGGACATCTGTCCAGTGACCCCCTGTTTGACTGGAAAATTTATAGGACATTGTCCACTTAAGTGTGCAAAATTGTGTCGATTCTCCAGAGTCAAGGTATCAAAACCTCGGAAAATTTATTGGTCACATTGTCCAGTGACCCCCTTAGTTTTTAAAAAAATTATGGGACATTTTAAAATTTTATTGGACAATGTCCAGTGTCCTGTGCTTAGTTCCGGCCCTGCTGACGCGTCGTCGAGTTAGCTACGCTTTAGCAGACGATATATTAAAAGTTTTAGGGTTCTTGGCGCGGTATTTGTAGTGTCATTTCGGATGAGCAGCTATTTTAGTATTCAAAAGTATTGGTTGTAAAAATCACACCATATATACGACTAGTTTTAAGTCGTTCGCCCCAGATGGCGACTCTGAACAGGGAAATGAACGTACCAACGCGACCGAAACGAAATTAACTGCAGGCGACCGATGGTAACGTAAGATGTTACTCTATAGTCTGAAGGGGCCTTAAAGGCGAGGCAAGGGAGCTCGGAGATGAGGGCAATTGCTCGAGACAGCATGTCCCATACAGATAGATTCTCCGGGATTAAGAGTTAGGAAATAGCGGGGGATAGAGCAGACGATTGTATAATGTAAAGTGTTTTATTGGCTATCCTTTTTATTGCTTAGAGGCTTACCCTTGTTCAAGGTCGCTGCTTCAGGGGCCTACTTTCAACACTACTTTCTATCCAGAGATTTTTAACGTTGAGTATTCAAAAGCCATAGCTTCAAAACATGGAATTTATAATTATAAAGAGGACTAAAAAAGATGTAGATTAGTTTTTGATATTTCTTTTCATGATATAATATCTTGGGCAAATTTAATTTTGGTGAAAAAGTATTTTTTCATATAATTGATGTTTTGTGATCTTATCTTTAAACTGAAAAATTATAATATCTGGCACTTCAGTCATTCCTTTTTGTTCCCTTTTCTTTTTCATGTCTTTGTCCCCTCTTTTCCCGTCCCCTATAAGGAATATAAGATCCATTCTTTCAAGATAAAAATGATAGCAATCTCTTTGAAGGTCTAATGGACTTGGGAGTGCAGGTTTTAGTGTTTTTACATCCCCGAACTTCGAGCCGAACTCTTTCGATCAGATTTAATTCACGTTAGTCTCGAATATACTAGACTGTCATTTTTTCTAAATCAGTTTTGACATCGGATACGATTTCAGGGGCCTCGTGAGACATGTTACAATTTCTATAAAATCACGTAGTTTCAGAAGTGTTCAGAAGGAAATCCTAACTTCCCAGAATGTTCCGTATAAAGTTAGTTGTATTTTGTTAGTTTTAAATCGATTTTAAGCTTTGAAGTAAGCCTTGGTTAAACCATAAGTTTATAAGATGTTCTTTCCATAAGTTTATAAGATGTTCTTTCCATAAGTTTGTCACTGGAAACTTAGAAACTGGAGCTTGTAATTTTGAAGTGAGTGAGGTAGGTCATAGATTCGAGGTAAGGCGACGCCTGGTGAGGCGCCGCTGTCAAAGGCTTAGTAATGCAGACTTAGTAGGAAGAAAACAAGGTGGTCAACACCCCAGACTCCCCTCCCCAATTTTAAAAACTGTCTATACAGAGCTTTCAGATCACACCCTCCCAATTAAGTCTTACCGCTGTTCTGGTAGCCATATTCTGCTTTAAACCCACCAATATGGCAGCGTAAATTATATCATGAGGCTTAGCTCCTCCTCGAACTGAAAGCTCTCTATTATCAATAATGAATTTCCGAAAACAAAAGTTCAATAGGCCTTACTAAAATTCAAATTTTAGTTAATTATTATTGCATCAAATTACATTTGGTTTTTCTAAAGGATTTTTTTTTATTATTATTTAACTATTATTAAAATCTCTAAAAACAAATTAAAGTTAAGGTTGCTTGTCTTTTAATGGTGTATTATTTCAAGCAAGAAAGGTATGCCAAAAAAAAATCTTTAAAATATCCTCCAGGTTTATTCAGGACAACGTTCTTGTAAAGTTTAAAACCGCGGCTCGTACGTCCAAAAGCCAATTTATATTTTTTTTTAACGGTCAACTTAAACCACGTTCTAAATTTCGTGAAATTCCATCTCGAACTACATTACCCGTTTGAGTTATATCAGGAATACATACAGCTACTAGGAATCATTGTGTACGTGAAATCCATTTTCACTCAACGTATCCAGGCCGATTTTGTTTTGAAGAGCTAGTTATTATCAGGGATAGATGTAATTTTAGATGTAGGAATAGAGCGCGCGTCGAAATCCCGGACCCCCTGCCACGGAACGGAGGGGTGTGAAAGAAGAGGCGGGACATAGCGACAGAGGTATAAAGGAATTACCTATTTTTCGCCGTTCCCGTCAGCAACGTCATCAAAACGTAGTTTAAGTGAGATAATAAGATAATTTAAACTTTCGTTACGTATTGGAGGGAGGGGCTCTATACTGGATGGTCTATGAATCGGACTGAAGTAAATACTAACCGTTCTCCATGTACGACGAATTTAACCTAGCGAATAGTCTATCTCGCTGCAAGTTGAACATTGCACTCGTGCCTAAGAACTCGCGTTCTCAGTTAGAAAGACATCAGAATTATGAGACGTGTAACCGATAGTAAGTTCTGAAGCCCGGTATACCCACAAAACCAGCGTAGAAATTATCAAGGGAGATAGAGGGTCACCATGATTCCTGTTAGCTGTATGCATTCCTGGGTTGAGTTATACTTGTTGGATCGTATTTGAGTTTCCCCTTAAGGCAGAGGAATGGGTTTTATATTTTGACGGGCCTTGAGCCTTAAACCTTAAAGCACCCATTTTTCGTACACGAGGCCAAGGACAACATTTGGGGAAGAACAAAATCCATTTCCTCCCTGCTAGCTAAGTTCCATCGCAGTATATCGCTTCCATCAGATTGACTAGCTAGCCTGGAGTCCCGGACTCCCTCTTGGACTCCTGGATGGAGTTTATTCCCAACACCCAGAACCAGTATTGCCTTAAGCGTGCTCGGACCTTTATTCGAGGTATTTGCTGTCCGCAAAACAGAATTCATCGACAAATAATATAACATACCCTTGCCCTAGATTGAAAACATTTGATTGTAAGGCAAATAGAAAAAGCAGAAAGTAATTGGGCATTGGGGAGGTTAATGAAAGCCTTATGTCGTATTGTATTCTCAATATGGGTTACGACATACACCACCTATTAAGTCTTGATTTCTTTCTCTCTATCGTTTCTTTGGTACGAAAATTGGTCCACTTTAATATTATAGGTTATCTCTTTTAATTTTCTTCAACAAAAAATAGCCAATTCTTCAAGTTTTAAGGCATTTATCCGGGAATGCGTTAAGGCCAATTGAGATTAGACTAAAATAACACGTTCACGTCGGTGAAGTCGCTTTACTTGCTTAATTAGACACGTGTCAACGATTACGTAAAAGATTCGCGGCGGGTTTAGTTTGAAAACTAGTTTTCAGTTTCGTCTTGCAGTGACTTTTGAGATGGCGCCACCTCGAGATAGCCCACTCGACCATGCCTTACTGACGAGTGATTGAGTGGGCTATACTTTAGCAGACGATAAATTAAAAGTCTTAGGATTCTTGGCAGTGTTTGTCATTTTGGATGAGCAGCTATCTTAATATTCAAAAGTCGTGAATAAAAAATCTCAATAAACGCGAATTACTCGTCTCTTTAAGTCGTATTCTCTTGCGACTGAACATGGAAATGAACGTACCTACGCCACCGAAATGAAATTAACAAGGTTGCCAACGGAATGGTAAGATTTTACACTAATCTGAATGGCCCTTAAGAAGTTACGTCTTCTGTTCTTGAAGATTATCACAGCTTCTATTTCAAACATTTCTTAAACGTGATTAAAAACTCCTAACTCTTTTCGAGTTTATTTTGTAAGTAACTGACCGTCAGTTGTCCTAAGGATTAGATATTGTCCATTGTCCATCTTCCTCTCAATCCTCCATCGAGCTCGGAATGAAGATGAGGAGAAGGAGAAAGAGAGAGAGAGACGTAGCCTAGTTCTTTATTTCAGGGACCGCTTTAAGGGATCAATGTTATTCCCGGGGGAATGTTTCAGGAAAAATGTAACAGGCGTAGCTTTTCAACGCCTCTATGAGCTTGTATGTGTATCTTTTATCAAGGCAAATACTGTCCTTTATGGTCTGGTATCATTTCAAAAGCAAAGTGAATTAAAGAGAGGGCATTCTTAGTTATACTCAGAACGGCAAATATGTGTACATACTCCATTTAAGATTATGTAACGCAACCTTAGCCAAAGCATCAAAGACACAGTTTATTATTTGTCCTGAAATTTCTTTTTCCTAATGGTATTTTAGTTTGAATTTTTTACGGGCGGTTTAGTTTGAAATTCAACGGGGATTTTGTTAGTTTAATTTTAGGTTCTACTTTAACCGTTAGAAAAGATAAGCCACGTTATTAATTGATGTTAAAACAAATGATTAATTATTTAGGCCCTTTTAGACTTGATAAAGTCACTTTGCCCAGCACGAGCAGCTTACGTCGTGATGCGCGTGATCGAGTGTGCTATGATTAGACTCGTGTCAATTTTGTCAAAGATCCGCCGCGAGTTTTCGTCTAGTAGTATCGAGATGGCGCCACCTCGTTAGTTAGTGCCTTTTCTTTAGCCATAGCTCACTCCAGGGTGGGAAATAAGGATTTTTTTTAAACTGGATATTGGGCAGCGACCCCTCTGGCCTGGAAAAAATAAACTGGTCCATGACCACTGACCAGGGTGCGTCGTCTGCTAAATTGAAGAAGTGGATAATTAAAATATATTAGCTAATCTCTGGACTATGGAAACCCTTGAATTTTCTTAATGGTCCTGTGGACCACTGACCCCCCTCCGATTTAATTTTTAAACTGGTCCAGGCAATTTTTAAACTGGTCATTTGCCCTGTGCCACCGCCTTATTTCCCACGCTGGCTCACTCTATCATGCCTTACTGACTGCGTGATCGAGTGAGCTACGCATTAGCAGACGATATATGAAAAGTTTGAGGATTCTCAAGTTTTCTCAACGCGGTGTTTGTCATTTTGGATGTTAGGCTATTTTAGTATTTATTTATTTATTGAACACTGTTCATGAAGCCAACAGTGTGGCTTATGTATTCAAGTCTTGGCTCAAAAATCACACCATATACGCGACTCCGTTTTAGTTTGAACTGGAAAATGAACTTACTGAAACGAAATTAACGATTCGACCGAGGAAAACGTAAGATTTTTCTCTATTTTTTATTTGAATGAGTCTTTAAACTAAATAGGGACAAAATATTAAGCCTAGGCTAGGTTTTGTAAAGTTAAGAATGATATATTTTTCCAGTTCTGGATAATTGTATTTTTCAAGCCTTTAACCTAGCTGTTTAGCGTTAAATTGTACTTAGTGGTGTGTGGTTAGGGAGTTGACCTCAAATTCAACGACGAGCGGGCGTCCCGGGGAAGGTCTTGTCACCGGGGACAGATTGGTGGAAGAGTCGAGCGACTTAGCTAATTAAAAACAGACTTGTTTACCCCGCAGTCTGAACTGTTAAGGGGGAATTTTGAAGGTCCCTTTTATTTCTGCTGATACATACCTAGCCTGCGTTTACGTTATTTTCCAAGTTATAAGGACAAGTGATCATTTTATTTTCAAGGGAAGTGGGACTAGATAGTTGGGGATAAGATAGCTACGTGGACACAACATTGTCTTAGGTCAGGTAGGAGTAGAAATGGTGACGCATGAGGGCTATAGAGTGCTGTCAATAGCCTTGGTTTTGAATTACCAATACGTCACATTACCGCCAAGGTTTGCAGGGCCTGGCGGCCATGTTTTTATATCTGATTTGAACCATGGTTGAACACAGTCTCTGATTTTTAACAGAAGTCAAGGCTTAGCTATTTTTGACTTTGTAGCTCTGGTCGTTTGTAACTGGCCACTTCACTAAAATGTTAACGATAATTACCGCGAATCTCTCTGTTTTAAACATACCATGTGCCTATTAGGCGCGCCGCTCGATGTCACATCTGGACTAGAGACCTAATTTTAAATTAATTAACATAAAATTTAATTCAACTAGAGCTTTTCCTAATGCATCGCAAAATTTTGGGGTTTGAGATGTGGCCGGGTCTGTAATTTAAGAAATACCGTTGTAAATTACCTATATATTAATAATTGAAAATGGTTATTAGTCCCTTAAACTCCATTCAGAAATGAATTTACAAGAGAAAAAAAAACAGGGCGTTTCTGATCAGATAAGTATGCCATAAATTAAAGACAGTGCAATTTTTAATTTTAATTAGTTTTTTTTCAAGTTATTAGCCCCTTAACCTTCATTCATTCATTCATAAATGCATTTCCTGATAAACCAGACAGAATTTTAGTGAGCAATTTTTATTTATTAATATTACTCTTTAATCTTATCGGAAGTTACCTTACGGTTTATTTCCACCTAAACTTATGGTATCGTTCCTTTCAACCGAATTCCCAATGGACCGAAATCCCATTCGACCGAAAATCCCGCAATGATTTTAGATTTCCAGCCCAATGGCTATATTCCCAATGGACCGAAATCCCAATCGTCCGAATATGCCCCTAAAAATACATCAATATAACTTGAAACACTGTAACCGTCAGCAATTCGGTGGTGTAGTGGAAACGGTGTTGGTCTAAGAAGCGATAGGTTGTTGGTTCGAATCTCCGAAAGGTATGTTAATAATATTAAAAGTAAATATTTCGTGATACTAATTAAAACGCTCACTTTCATTCCTTTCAAGGCAAGAGATATATAGAATTAATAAACAAATTGTGCTTAAAATGAAGTACAGTCTTAATGGTAGTTCCATCAGTGTCTTTAAGTTTTAAATTAAAATTATAATATTTTGGTTTCGGGTGGGTTAGGTTAGGTAAGGTTAGGTTAGGTTAGGTTAGGTTAAGTTAGGTTAGGTAAGGTAAGGTTAGGTAAGGTAAGGTTAGGTAAGGGAAGGTTAGGTTAGGTTAGGTTTGGTTCCGATAATTCGTTGACACCTTTTCCAAAATATGCTCCTTTTAATTAGCTTTCACCTTTTCCAAAATATTCTCCCTTTAAATAGCTACCACCTTTTCCAAAACATTCTCCCTTTAATTAGCTGCCACCTTTTCGAAAAGATTTTCCTATTAATTAGCTGACACCTTTTCCAAAATATTCTCCTATTAATTAGCTGCAACCTTTTCCAAAACATTCTCCTACTAATTAGCTGCCACATTTTCCAAAACATTCTCCTATTAATTAGCTGCCACCTTTTCCAAAATATTCTCCCATTATTTAGCTGCAACCTTTTCCAAAACATTCTCCTACTAATTAGCTGCCACATTTTCCAAAACATTCTCCTACTAATTAGCAGCCACATTTTCCAAAATATTCTCCTTTTAATTAGCTGCTACATTTTCCAAAATATTCTCCTTTTAATTAGCTGCCACCTTTTCCAAAATATTCTCCTATTAATTAGCTGCCACCTTTTCCAAAATATTCTCCAATTAATTATCTGACATCTTTTCCAAAATATTTCTATTATTGCTAAAAAATTGTTCGTGGTAAGAGGCGGGCTTTTAATACTCATATAAATAATCTTTTTACCTCCAAACAAGTTTGGGTTAGTTTAGGTTACGTTTGGTTAGGTTAGGTTAGGCTAGGGTAGGTGAGGTTCGCCGTAATTAAAACGCTGTTAAAATAAGTGCAGTAATACATTTTCAACTCACATTTATTTTAACAATAATAAGTTGTGAAATTAAAAATATATTTAATGCAAAACCACACAGTATGTCTTCTTCCAGTTCAATAGAATTTCGGTCCAATGGGACTATAATAAAATCGCACCTTTGGCTACGTTCGGTCGAATGGGACACCGCAAAAAAAGCCGTTCTGTCGAATGGGAATTCGGTTCAATGGGACCAAAGCAAACTTATTACTTCCGCTATTCAATAAAAAAAAAACGAGACTTTATTAGCCCCTAAATATTCGTTGATCCGCATCACATTTTAAAATAAAATTTATAGCGTCCACATATTTAATAATCTAGACAGAATTTTAATATTTACACATACGCATTTTTTATTTTTATTTAAATCAATACACTTTAATCAAAATTTTATTTCCTCCGGAACTTATTACTTCCGCTATGCAACAAACCAATTTAATATAAACCCTAAAATATTTACTCGTTTGGGGGGCAAAAATAAATAAAAATTGTTCATCATAAGCACACGCAAAAGCAACATTACAATAAGGGTAGCCTACATAACCGGTAATGGTGTTTTAAATGTCAGAGTTTGCTTGGCCGGCAATTGCCCTTTTTTTTCTCTCAATGGCATGCATTTTTCGCTTCTCTTATAGTATATTTTAACACAAATTCCGTTATTATATCATAACGTAATCTCCGCTGAGCCACACCCTCTTTTTTTCCCGCACGGAAGTTCAAAGCGAGGGCTACCACCATGACCATCAACGCTTTTATTACGTGAAAATATAATTAGCATAATAAATATAAGTATGACACTTGTTGAAATACATAAATAATTTTCGAGTTTTCAACGCAACTTGTTATTGAAAAAGGGATACTCTGGGCTATAATTTTGTCATTTTTAATTGAAAGAGCGTTAAAAAATAATGGTTTTATTTATTGGAACCATGTTTCTATCTACAATATTAATGGAGATACAAGCGATTAAGTACGCGAAGTACTGGGGATTTTCCCTATTGGACGAATAAGGTGGTACTAGGCGTCCAATTGGGTTCCTCCCCAGTGCTTCGCGAACGTAATCGCGTGTATCTTCTTTAATATTATAGATAGAAACATGGTTCCAATTGATATATTAATTATTTTATACGCTCTTTCAGTTAAAGAAGAAAAATTTCTAGAATCACGTTAACAAATTTTGTAGCCAATCAAAACTAGCTTAGAATACATGTAATGGAAATCTTGAGGGGAGAGCCTTAGTGTGGATATCCCTTCATAGACAAAAGCTTAGATTATTATTATTATTATTATTATATAAACACACTCAAAGGACTAATATATTATGGTTCTTTAGAGTTGCGCCACCAACTTATCTTATTCCCATCACCCCGTTTTCATGATTTACCAAAAACCTTAATTAAGAATTTTAGCAGCCATTTCGCTAAATGAGAAGTGTTAAACTTATTGTTATCGCGTTACTTATTGTTGAAAGAACGTTAGTGGTTTTACAACCACCTAGTGACCTTGTGACCTTTATGTGTAATAAGAATGGCTTTTTCGTATTTTTGCGACGCCTTAGTCTTGTAAAAATGAATTTAATATCGCATAGATATCTAACCACATGTAGATATTAGAAATAAACTAATTAATTAAAAAAATTTAGATGTGTTAGCCTAGCTAATATTTGAACTCAATATAAATGATTATTAATGAGATTTAATAATATCAATTAAAGGTCCGTGTACTTGATTGGGTGGTAGAAATAATTTGGGGGTGATTATAGCTAATTAGGGCAATAAACGATTGCTGGAATACATACAGCTATTTGGAATCATTGTGCCCAATATATTTCATGTTGATTTCAATGCGGGTTTGTGGGCCGGGCTTGGGAAGTGAGAACTTACTTTCCGTCACGCCTCGTAATCCTGAAGTCTTTCGAACCGTGATTTCATTGGTTAAGGTGCAACTTGCAGCGAGATAGATTATTCGCTTGGGTAAAATTCGTCATGAATAATGATTAGTCTATGGCTCTTCCCACAAAATCCGCCTAGATACGTTGAGTGAAAATGGCTTGCACGTGCGCGATGATTCCTAGTAGCTGTATGCATTCCCGAGAGCATCCAGTACTTAGGAATATCAACTTCCCTAGGGTACCAAAACTTAACTAGTTTCAGCATCGTATGGGTCAAGGCCATACAATTTTGTGACCACTGCCATTTTTTTTTTTACTTAAAGTCATATTTTTTTTTATTATTATATTTCATAAAAATAGAATTAGCCAAATCCTTCTATGAATAGCATATACACCCAAAATTGAATTTTTCCTCCCAGCTGGAGACGTCTTGCGGTTATTTTTTTTACTTAAAGGGATAGTAGCATAGCATTTAATTTCGACCACCGTAAGGCTTTCATGAACTTGAAAATAATTTTTAGTAAGAATTTAAGGTTTGAGTATAAGCAAGAAGTGATATCTAGTTTATTAGGGAGAAGGTATAAATTCATTCATCCACAATTCTAGCTCTTTATCTCCAGTCCAAACGTATAGTAGGTCCGGAGTTAATCCCCGCCGCCTCTAAATTACAACCAGCCAGCATCTCATTGGTTCTTGAAAACTCACGTCAGCGCCTACGCGAATGATAACGAAAATTACAGTCATATTTTCCGACTGAGGAGAGGCACGAAATAGTCCGGCCTCCTTTTACGTCCCCCCTAGTATTTTGAAAGGGGGACTGGGATTATGGCTCGCGAATACTTAGGCATCTTCTCCCTAATAAACTAGATATCACTTCTTGGTTGAAGTTTGCTCTGAAGGGGTTGCTTCAACTATAAAAAACCACTCCTGTTTTTATTACTCTATATATGAGAAAAAAACAAACTTGGAAAACTTAGGGAAGTTGGTATTCCAAAAGTTGTAGGAACACCACGTGCAGCGTCCTCCGTAACTATAGCAACAGGCCCATGCTTCATATCAAAGACTACTTTAACCACAATGGCTTTATTTTTATTTATTAAGATATATACATAGTTTCAATTCAAAATAATTCAATGACATATTTAGCCACTATCCCTTGAAGAAAATTTTCTCATAAGAAACTGTGTTAAAGGAGCGTAGCTATAGCACAAAGGCTGTTGCTTTAAGCACCGAAAATCTAATCATTTCAGATAATTACAATTTTTTTTTGGACGTTCCTTGGTTACTCGACCGCGTATAAATTTACATAGGTTCATAGATAAGGCCAAAAATTAAACTTTGAAAGGTTAAAGTGCATGAAGCCTGGACTTGATTATTATTATTTTTGGTTTTCGGGTATCAACGTCTAAGATTACCATCTTTTAATTGAATCAAGTTTTTTTTCTGACTTTCGTTTTTATTAAAGGGATAGTTTCATCAGGGACAGATTTAATTTTAGAAGTAGGAATGAAGAACGGTTAGTCTGACTCATAGCCGACCCAGTATAGAGCCCCTAACTCCAACACGTAACGAAAAGTTTAAATTATCTTATTGGCTCGCTTAAACTACGTTTTGATGACGTTGCTGACGGGGACGGCGAAAAATACGTAATTCCCTTTTACCTCCGTCGCTATGACCCTCCCGCCTCTTTTTTCATACCCCCCCCCCTCCGTCCCGGGGAAGGGGGTCCGGGACTTTGACGCGCGCCCACATTACTCTGTTCTCCATTCCTACTTCTAAAATTACATCTATCCCTGGTTGCACATAAAACCAAATTAGGTAAAAAAAAGTACCTTTTGATCTTTACGCTTTTTTCCCAAATTTACAATTTTTTTTTTTCGGTTTGCGGTATCTATTGAAGTCGGTTGGTTTATAGCAGGCGACATTTTATTGAAAGTTTTTTAGTCGATTCATTCATTGTACCCTCATTATTAGGTGCATTTATTCCTCTACACATTTTTATATGTACAGGAATAAAAAAGGGTTAAGTTCGAGGTGTTACTTTTCCTTTAACGGTCTAGGGATAGATTTAACAACAAATTTGGTCGATAGACAGAATACCCGGATGCGGTCCGGATCTTTTCGAAGGTCGTTGTTGTGTTTTGATGGCTTTTGGTTCCTGGAAAAGCTCGGCCCGGCCCGGCCCGGCCCGCCACTTGGGCTTATTATAAGTTATTAATTCATTTTTGGAATTATTATTATTATACTTATGAAATTTGAGAAGTTTCGCTGGAAGAGCCAAAAATTGCTATTTACTTCAAAGCTTATATTTTTCATCTCTATTTTAGTTATAACCATACCTAATTAATTTAATTAATTAATTATCTAATATTCTGCTAAATTTTCACATATTAAAGTATTTAAAACTGTCAAAACCTTCTGCTACTCGAAATTAAATCAAGGAAAATTAATCTAATGAATTTAATCATGGATATTTTAAATATTCCTTTTACAAGAGGATGGGGAAAACTGGGAGAGTGCTTGCTTTGTATTTAGAATTACAAACATAATTCAATCGAAGAAATATACCATCTTCAATGCCACCTGTGTCTTATAATTAGAAGCAAATTCGCGAGAACTTGCTTCTGTTTTTAAATGGCGCTAGGTGGCAGCACTTAACAATTCCCTACCGAGGTAGGAGCGTGCGCAAAGTAATCTGAGACACGTTCATTGCCGCACATGGCCCATGGTTAACATTTGTACTACATTTCATCACATCTTTCCTCCAAGCTTCCTAAGTACTACCAAGAAGTGATATCTAGTTTATTAGGGAGAAGGTATAAATTCGCCTGCACATTTCCAGCTTTATCTCCAGTCCAAACGTACGTAGGTCCGGAGTTAATCCCCGCCGTCTCTAAATTACAACCAGCATCATCTCATTGGTTCTTGAAAACTCACGTCAGCGCGACGCGAATGACGAAAATTACAGTCATATTTTCCGAATGAGGAGAGTGTAGCGAAATAGCCCGGTCTCCTTTTACGCCCCACCCCCTTGTATTTTGAAAGAGGGACTGAGACTATGGCGCGCGAATACTTAGGCATCTTATACCTTCTCCCTAATAAACTAGATATCACTTCTTGGTACTACACAGTATAGAAATACTGGTTAAGGTTGCACCCTAGATTCTTATCAACTTCTACAAAGGCTTAGCTACCTTCATTGAATAAATAAAGATACTTAATTCTCTTTAGAATTATACAACAATTCAATTGCAGAAATATACATAGAAACATCTTCAAAAATCAAAACCGAATCTTTCCCGAACCTTACAATATAGAGAGTCTGTTTGTGGTCGTGCCCTCGAGCCTGACGACGGTTTTCCTAAGCCTTTGCTATCACCAAGGCTTAGATATCCCCATTGAGAAAAGTAAAGATAGTCTTCGTTCTTTCTCATTCAGAACTTCAGAAGCGACTCGAGTCTCTGTCTTCCCCAGCCCTTTTCCCAAACCCACTCTCGGATCACTCATTCACAAAACTGCATGCACGAGACACTGGTCCGCCCACGCATTTCTTGGTTGCCATGGTAACGGTGGATATATATACATTCTTTCTTAAGCCTTATTCTTATTCTTCTCGCTAGCTGCGTGAGGGTCCCATTCTTTTGTGTAAAATTACAGGTAGGGAAACCAGAAATCCCACTTAATCCTTATATTTACACAACGTCTCTATCTGTATTCGATGTCGAAATGGGAATTTTGTCATTCTGGTCTTTTGTTAAGAGTTTGGACAAATAATTCCGAATAGAAATTTGTGGTAGGGTTATTTGGCTTTATATTGTTTTTTTTTTATTTCTTGCGTGGATGTAGAAGGTTCTGAAGGTTGCTACAGGTCACACGGTAAATTTGGAAATTGGAGGAGTAAGGGAATTCAGAAAAATGGGTCAAGAAGGTATGGGAATACCTGGACATGCATGTTAAGGGATTTATTTGTGGGATAGGATGTTAGGGATGTGGCAGGGAATTGAAATATGGGATGAGAATGTTAGGGATATGTTGGGGAATTTGATGAATGGACCGAAATAGGGCAGATAAAAGTTGGGGAGTTACAAATATGGACCGAAAATGGGCAGATAAAAGTTGGGGAGTTACAAATATGGACCGAAAATGGGCAGATAAAAGTTGGGGAGTTACAAATATGGACCGAAAATGGGCAGATAAAAGTTGGGGAGTTACAAATATGGACTGAAAAAGGACCGATATAAGTTGGGGAGTTACAAATATGGACCGGAAAAGGTCGGATAAGTTTGGGAGTTTAAGAAAATGGACCGAAAAGGTGGCAGATAAATGTTAAGGAATTTAATAAATGAACCCAGAAGGTCAGGTTAAGGTTAGAGAAATACAGAAATGGACCGAAAAAGGACAGATAAGTTGGAATTACATAAATGGACCGAAAAAGGACAGATAAGTTGGGGGATTACAAAAATGGACCGATAAAGGTCGGATAAAAGTTAGGTAATTACAAAAATGGACCGATAAAGGTCGGATTAAAGTTAGGGAATTTCAAATATGAACCGGTAAAGGTTAGGCAATTACAAAAATGGACCAAAAAAAAAATTAGGCCGAAAAGACAACAGGTTAAAATATCTGTCCTAATAAAATCTGAGAAAACCCACAGAAAAATTGTCTGATAAAACTAGACATTATATGAAGGTCACTTAATTAGTTGAAACTTCAAACAGATCACCATAGACGAGTGATTACGATCAAATGAATTGCTCTTAATAAGTTCTTAACCCATCCATCCATCCATTTCAGAATTACAACGTTTGTTCAAATAAATCTCCATTCAAAACCATACAAGGAAGAAACCCCTTCCATTTCCTTGAAAATTTAAAGTTGAAAGTATCAAATAATTCCAAGGACAATATCTCGCGTAGGTCCGACTGGAAATTTTTTTAAATTTTTTTTATTGCAACAAAATATTGATATAAACAAACAGTAATATACAGACCCGTATAATTTCAAGGCTCCCTTGATAAATACGTCACAACTTAGCGCGCCCAGATTCGACCGTAGTGGGGGAGGGTAGGGGTTACCATTTTGAACCTACGGCGAATAAGAATCGATCTAGTAGAATTTTAATAACGTTAAGGGAAAGACCCCGGGAAAATGTATATTGGATGGAATAAATCTTCCTCCCATGGAACTCACTCACTCACTCTATCTCATTAATCATTGGAAAAGCTTGAACAGAGTTAAGAGATTCAAGAAAAACGGTAACTACATATTTCATGGGAATATTCGGCCGGCTAATTTTGTTCACTTAAAAATGGTCACGTAGTTACGGTAAATCATTTTTATTTTTGATATAACAGGTTGTTTTTGCGTATACGCATGCGCTGATTACATAATTACTACAGTTTGCTCATTTTCTTATGATTTTGTATTTTATTGTGGACTTTATTTTATAATTATAAAGATATGGGCAGATTTCCAACTGCGCCTGAATGTTATTTTTTCCCTGTACATAAGTGTGCACCCGAGTAAACAGTTCTACAGGCGCTCATAGTAAATCTATGGGGAACTTTGCGCCTGAATGATTGCTTTCCCTTAACACTACTTTCACTTACTTCCTAGTGCATTTTAATTTTGTAATTTAAAATTACCTAAATTTTTATTGAAATAATAGCAATTTAATTTAATTCCTTCATTAAGTTGTGATGAAATTGAAAATTATTGAAATCCACCTGATACGTGTGCCAAGGCTTACCATGCCAAAATGTGAAACGTTTCAACTGTGAAGCAGACGATGCTTCATTTTGACTGGGATTTGTCCAGGCGTTAAGCCTTGGCAGACACGCATCGGGAATAAGGTGGATTAATATATTTTCAAATAAATATTAATATCGATTTAAAAAGGAGAGTTAAATGACTTTTTCGATATTAAAACGCAATTTAAATTAACTTTGAAACTAAATTACATTTCAATATTACGTTTCTTGGAGACTGAACGTTTCTGACTTCTTTTTTTTTACTAAGAAGTTGTTGAGGATTATTTCTACGACCTTGATTTCTCGTGGAAGCAATTTTCTTCTGATGGGGTCGAGTTACCGAGAACCTTTGTCGCAAATACAGGGTGTTTATGATAAGTCTGCATTCATAAATTAAGGGGATGTTCTTTGGGAAATCGATTTCGAGTTGAAAATGTAACTTATCAGAATTCTACACCCTGTATGCCTTTAATTTTATATGAAAATCGTTTTTCCCGGGTTTTTTTTTTATCAATTTAAATGGAAGAACAGCACCAGGCCGCGTTTTTATGTCGAACAAGCTGTTAAATTGAAAATGTCCATCATTGAAGCTAGGGTTCCCAGGAAAATTCGAGACAGCCACGTACCCATCTTACCTTTCCTGGATTCACTCCGAAAGTGGGAACTGTAGGGTGGGTTGGATTTTAATGGCTCTATTTTCGCCTAATTTCACTGCTTTATGTCACAAATTCCAGTGATACTATAGACTTCACCGGAAATGCAAGCGTTAACATTTGAACTTTTAACCTCAGGTCATCAATGCAGTGAAAGAGATATTTATTTTTATTATTAAGATATAAATTCATGGGGATATTTATTTAGTTTTATTGTTAGGAAATATAAGTACCTATAATTAATAATTACTTTTTGGGGTCACGGATCAAAGGCGAAGTGTGAGGATAATTTTGGCTGCTTACGTGGTTCTTTATCGATAATTATACCTATTTCGTTAATTATTTTAAATTAATTAAAGACGTTTTAAAGGTCTTTGTAGCGAATAAGACTTTTCTTCAAAAATACAAAATATTGCAATCTTTGACCCGAGTAATTAGAGGTCAAAGGTCACCTTGTCTTTGCAAATCACACATTTTAGCGCAAATCTTAGTCTAAGTAATTGGTTTAATTATATATAAATTGTTAAATTAGTTTTAATTGCATGCATTTTTACCTAATTTTAACCGAAAAAAATTTCACACAATTGAAACTTCTTTTCAAAATCTGATGAACTAGTCAATTAATATATGCAGTTAATTGCGAATTATGTACCCTACGTTGCTAATTACCGTTCTCTTAGTTAATATCCATGCAATTAAATATTAATTAAGTAAACCAAATCTCTAATAACCCCTAATTAATAAGTTGCAATTAATGCATTCTGTCGTTTTCCCATTGGCTACTCAATATCTACACCGATGGACCAATATTATGCAATACAATGCAGCAATAAAATGCACTCCAAATTAAACATCAAATCAAACTACTCCTTGCAAAATACCAATAGTTAAATAGGCATAAATTAACTGCATTAATATCCAAGGCCCGGGATAATTGTACCCAATAATAGACCAAAAAAGAGGCCCCGTTGATCTCTGTGAAAAGAGCAGAGAGAGTTGTATAGTACAAAATCGTTTCTCACTGTAAAGAGCTTGAACGACTTGGCCTGGGTCCCGTGATGACGCACGTAACCTCCTCGAGTGACGTCACACCAAGCCCATTCTGGTCAAAAGAGAGCGAGAGAAAGACACGACCATCTTTCTTTCAAATTATTGAATTGGTTGTCATGGTAACCAAGCCTCTCTCGTGAAAGACGATCTACCCCTTGTTTCTCGCCCAGCGCGCGGGACCTGATTCGAGGTGTCGGACACTATAATTAAATTATGAGTAGTAACAGGAATGCATGCAGCTAATTGGAATCATTGTGTAGCTAGCTAACCATTTTCTCAGCGTATCTAAACGTGCATTCTTTCCATGATCTTACGAATTTGAGCGCGAGCGTCATTTTTCCACACTAGAAACGTCACTCGTGACGATTTGTTATATTTTTCAATTAGCTCCTCCTACTTTATATATTTACCTATTATGTATGCAGAATTTTACCTTGCACGTGCACCAATGCAACCAATGAAATCACAGGTAGAAAGGCATCAGAACACTCAAGCTTGGCCCACAAAATCCGCAAATTTACATGGTTCCTAGTGGCTGGTAGTAATCACCTGAAATAGTGATTTATTTGTCAGTTAACAATAATATACAGGGTGTTTGTGAAAAGTCCATCAATAATGAAAGGGCGTATTTACTGGGCCATTTTGAGTCGAAAATGTTCTATGACATTTTGCCGTCCGAGCCACGGTTTTCGAGTTATGATTTGAATATTTTAGGGATGACCCCTTCATTAAATTAGCGCTGTCTTAAAATTTCTTAATTAAATTTAAGGGGTCATCCGTAAATTACTCCAATCATAACTTGAAAACAGTGGCCCGGACGGAAAAATGCCATTGAACATTTTCGACTCAAAATGGCCCAATAAACACGCCCTTTCATTATTGATGGACCTTTCAGAAACACCCTGTATAATAACGGAACGGTATATGCAATATCAGCAATTAAATTTATTAACATTAGTGTTAACTTCTTTAGTATATCAGCGGTTATTCAGTAATCAATGTCTAAAGCTAGGGCGACAAAAATGAAAAATTAGGCTAGAATCTCTAATTTTTTCTGGTGATTTGAATTTAATTTCAAAGTGCACTGTTTAAAGGTTACCTAATGTCCTACCCCTTTGCGGATAAGGATGGGAGTTGGGGAAAAGGGAGGATGCACCGTTTAAAAGAAAGAAAGAGAGAAAGGAAAGAAAAAAGGCCAAAAAGAGATGTTTAGAAATCTTTTAATCCTCTTCATTTCATCAAGTCAAAAATATATGTATTTCTCTAAGATGAATGTAGTTCTTAATTTCGGAAATGATTGCGCAATTTGAAGGAGAACTGCATTTTTATATATCCGGCAAAAATAAATAAATAAAGAAATCAAAATTTTGCTTAAATCACTGTTCAGGGATAGATTTAATTTTAGAAGTAGGAATGGAGAACAGAGTAATATCTGAGCGAGCGTCAAAGTCCCGGACCCCCTTCCACGGGACAGGGGGGGGGGTATGAAAGAAGAGGCGGGTCATAGCGACAGAGGTAGAAAGGAATTACGTATTTTTCGCCGTCCCCGTCAGCAACGTCATCAAAACGCAGTTTAAGTGAACAGCCAATAAGATAATTTAAATTTTTCGTTATTACGTGTTGGAGGGAGGGGTTCTATACTGGGTGGTCTATGAGTCGGAATAACTGAAGTAAATACTAACCGTTAGACTCCATTCCTACTTCTAAAATTAAGTCTATTCCTGCTTAAATGCTTTTTTGATTTTTAAATTTATTTCTAAATATTAATATCGAGTTGCACTACTTTAGAAGGTCTAAAAACGACATAAAAGTTTTTAACCTTTAGAAAACATGTAAGCACCACGATTTAGTCCTATTTCACGAATTAATTCCAATAATAACGTTGAAATTAATTTTAATGAGTGATGAAGCGGACTAATTTCAATGTCACCGTAGCTACGGCCTGTGATTGGTCGTGGAAAAATCCATTTTTAAGAATTGCAAATTCAGAATTTAATTAGTTTCCAACTTGAAAATTGCTTATAAATTAAGTAGAAATTTTTGATGGATTATCCTAATATTTTTGTGCATATTTTAATATTCTTAATCAATTAAAAATAACATGTTTTTCTATCTCATTATTTCTATAAAATATTTAATGCAAATTTAATCTTTGAAGCCTTTTCTGATTAGGGAATGCATTATAACCTTTAACCCCATTGGGTTTTTTCTTCATTGCATACGAGTAGATGAAGTAACCGAGGGGCTACTCACTGATAGTTTAAAAGGATTTATTAATAACTTTATAAGCATAAGCATTACCCTTGACTGTAATTACTAATTATTAATTAGGTTTATTTAACTTCGTAAATAGGGAAAATGTCTTGAACAACTAAGACTTTGTATACTAGCAAGAAGTGATATCTAGTTTGTTAGGGAGAAGTTTTAAGATGCCTAAGTATTCGCGCGCCATAGTCCCAGTCCCCCTTTCAAAATACAAGGGCGGACGTAAAAGGAGAGGCCGGGCTGTTTCGCTACACTCTCCTCAGTCGGAAAATATGACTGTAATTTTCGTTGTCATTCGCGTCGCGCTGACGTGAGTTTTCAAGAACCAATGAGATGATGCTGGTTGTTGTAATTTAGAGGCGGCGGGGATTAACTCCGGACCTACCTACGTTTGGGCTGGAGATAAAGCTGGAAATGTGGATGAACGAATTTATACCTTCTCCCTAATAAACTAGATATCACTTCTTGATACTAGATTGTATTCTAAATAGGCTTTAATAACTTCGGTATAAATGTATCTGAGAGTGATTAGCCCCTCGATTTGGAGGTATTTCGTCTGGTCTAGTTAATTTATGTTTGTTTATTCAGTGGATAATTACAAGTGACAAGGTCGGCTTTTTTTAATTTCCCTTACTTTCTAATTTCACGAGTAAGGACCCGAATTTTCATATTTTAATTGCGATTTTTCTCATCAAAAACTGAAATAATTTTTTACTGAAAACGTAATAATAAGAGATTTAAAATAAATAGCAATTTCAGGGCTTTAAATTTCCATAGGGATGAAGACCCTATAATGTATTTGTAGTTTTCTCTTTGTAGAACTTTGCAATTCCTCTGCAAGTTGTATCAAAGGGAAATTATAATAACAGAGAGTTACTAAACACCGGGGATGTTACTGAAAACTAGTAGTGTATTCCCAGTATAGTTTACGACGTACTCCTACTTTTGATTTCTTTCTCTTTCTAGCTTCTTTGGTCGACCAATCAAAACTGTAATAACTAATAATCAATTGGGGTTTTGAGGCATTGTTCTGGGAATGCGTTAGAAATTATACTTTCGATTTTTGGAGATTATTATAGACAAGACGGCGTTGCGCGAGATGGCAGTAAATACCTTTTTCGTTGGGTGATGAGACAACGTAAAAAATACTTCCTCACTTTCTGCTTTTACTATTTACCTTTGATAGTATCATCAAAGATTACCTTAAAAAATACTAAAAATACCCATTACGTAAGTCCCAATTAAAAGAAAATACAGTATTTGCTGCACGGATCAATTTACCACTTTCTTGGATTGCTTTTGGCTTTTTCTTACGCGACTTCTAACGGTTACTAGTCAAGGGTATTTGGCTTTATTCTTATTTTTGAGAATGTCACTGATACCGTAAGTTCATACATAAGATATGTTCCTTCCATAAGTTTGTAATGTCTGGTAACTTAGAAACTGGAGCTTGTAATTTTGAAGTGAGTGAGGTAGGTAGGTCATAGATTCTGGGTAAAGCGACATACGCCTGGTGAGGCGCTGCTGTCAAATTTGGGCTTAGTAATGGAGACTAAATAGGACCTAGATGGAACTTGGTCCTGCATGCAAAATAAATTAACCACCGAGTGTAGGACTTCAATTGACTCGCTTCCGTCGTTCTCCTTAGAACTAGTTATCTCGAGCTGTAAGTCTCTCAGTAGCATTACGAACTTGTTTAGGTAGTGTCATACTTATGGAACGAACAGATCTTATAAACTTATGGTAAAATAGATGTTGAGTTAAGCCTCGGCTAGATTCAATGAAGGAAGGTTCTTCTAAGAAATTCACTTTAGACTTAGATCCATACTCCCCAACGGACGAAAGTGATACAATTTGTATGAAAGGGTTGTTGATCCTTGCGATCTAGGAATAAATATTTAAACAGTTTTCAGGTAGTAGACTCTGCTGTATTAGGCTTAGGAAAAGGGGCTATGAATTAAATCGAGAAAGCTAAGCCTATTTGTAATGCTATCTCCTATACAAAGGCTTAGTTGGTTTCAAAACATCTTCCCTAGTTACAAAGTTTCTTAAACCAAATTAATTAATAATATAATTTATTTATTTATAAGTTGTAAATATGGATGCCTTTAGACAAAGATTAAGCATTTTTGGGTGGTTAATTAATTTTTAGATAAGTCTAATTGTTTAAAATATGTTGTAAGATATGCGCATACGCAAAATTCTTAATCCTAATTTAATGTTTAATTGTTTAGTATCAGTGAATATGGATATGCTAAGCCTAAAGTCAAAGTGAATCCTTTGTGAGCTCATATTTCATTATTATCAAAATGTTATACAATATTAAGCCTAATTATGCAAATATGGAACTACTAAGCCTAAAATTAAAAGTGAATCCTTTTTGAGCTCATATTTCATTATGACTTAAGCCTAATTCCTTAAAAATATTTTACAATCTTAAGCCTAATTATGCAAATGTAGAACTACTAAGCTTAAAATTAAAAGTTAACCCTTTTTGAGTTCAAATTTCATTATGAGTTAAGCCTAATTCCTCAAAATATTATCAACGTTAAGCCTAAATATGCAAACATGGAACTCCTAAGCCTTTGTTAATTTAATCAATCCTAATTATTGTTATCATTTCTAACAAATTAGAAATACTTTAATACCAGTTGCTAAGCCTAAAATAGAAAGATAAACCTTTTAAGCTTTAAGATAAGATAACCTTAGCTTGAGGTTATTTTTCTTGACCTTGGATTCCTGCCTTCAAATTAAACTTCAAGAAAATAATATTTTTTTATGATAAATCACAGGAGAATTGCATTATGGAATAAATTGCGTTGCAGCTTTTCATGGCGTCTTCCCCGGCTATTATCCCGGATTTTAAAACAACAAGATGACCCAGTCATATAGTTTTTACCGCCTTCTAGTGACAAGAATTAGTATTACTATATGCATTATAAGATGACCCCAGCTAATTTAGCATTTCGGGTTTTTTTTTTTTCATTGTTTGTAAAATAGCATTCCTATTATGAATAAAATCAATCTAGTAATAAACTACAGTAACTTACTCATTAGGTTCATTTTAAACTTAACCTACAGAACTTTATCTTAATTAAATTACAGAATAATATTTTTTAAACTAGGGTCGGTACTGGTAAATGTGAACGATTCTATTTTTTCTTTAACATTTTGTAGCCAATTTTTGGGCGGCTTAAATTCCTTTTAAAAGGGCTCTATTTGTAGATTGAATATTGAGGATTACGATAAAAATGGTATGAACATTGTAGGAATACGTGGATGAAAGATACGAACCTATATACACACCAACTCGGACTAATCAACTTAAGTTGATGCCAATTTTAGGTGTTGCTTAATACAATACCATCGGGGAATAAGCTCTAGGAAGAGTTAAAATAATCCCACGATAACAAACCTTTAATCGTTAGATAGATCACGTTTTTCACTATAAAATTGATATTAATATCTGTGGTTTCGATTCGGAATTCGATTTTAGAGTTGGAAAAAACCAGGTAAAAATTCAATTGTTTCAAGGTTAATTAGAATCCTTTTTAAGCTATTTTACTAAAAAATAAAAGTAAAAGTTATAATATTAACTTTAAAATACATCATTGACCCGAAAAAGACTCAAATTTTGCGCCATTAGTAAGTTTATCAATTTAGCGGTAAGAGGGCGGTAGCTAGGACTACTTATTGGGCGGGAAAGCGAGAAAACGAGACAGCTGTTATGCGAGGTATCGAAATAAATAGGACTTCTCAACAAATTATTGAACATTTACTCGGGTATTGATTTAACTATATTATCCTATTATCACTTATCACATCTGCGTAAACTTTAATCTAGGTGCATGGATTTAGGCCCTACGTAATAGTAGCTCCTTCAGGGTTGCCACGGAATTTTCAGAACCAAATTCCCTGACTTTTCCAGGTTTTCCCTGACCTTTTTCTCAGATTTTCCCTGACCTTTTAGACCGAAAAAGTGAATGTTTACTGCACGTTTTAAGTGGTTATAATTAAATAAACTCTCAACATTAAATTTTCCCATGTATTTGTTGCACCAATACAAATAAGAAACATTTTAACTATAAATAACAGTCTAAGAGAGCATTTACTTTACAAAAACAATTCTAGACATTTTTAAGGATTAATCTAGAGTTTTCTGTGTTGAGAGAGCATGAGGAGAAACTTTCATTACTCTTTCAATAAAGACTTATTCCCAGAAGTTTTACCCACTAAAATCAAATTCCCTGACTTTTCCCTGACCTTTTCGGCCCATTTTTAAATTCCCTGACTTTTCCAGATTTTCCAGGATTTCCAGGTACTGTGGCAACCCTGTCCTTTCCTAGGGCCTTTTTTATTCCTCCCATTTGATTATCATTGTTGTTCACATTTGGGTCCAGTGTTCATTCACTACCTCCTTCAGTATTTAGGGTCAGGGTGTTTACATTTACCAGCGATTGTTCACAATTGGGGTCCTCCGAGGGGATTGGGAAATAGGATATTGTGCAAAATTTAAGAGAGTTAAAAAGCTGAAAACAGCGAATTGTGTATAAAGAATCATATTTCATATCCTGAAAGTTTCTGGTGTCTAACGTTAGCTCCACGGAAGTTATTCAAAGATTTGCAAAAAGTGTCCATAATTACCAGTACCAACCCTATAGTAACTTCCTCAATCGGTTAGTTTTAAACTTAACTAAACTACATCATTATTTGTAAAGTTATCATAAACTATAGTATCATGATAATATTAATTAAATAAAAGTATAATATTAATTAAATTAAAGTATAATATTAATTAAATTAAAGTAAATTCCTCAATTAACTTACTTGAAACATCATTATTTATAATTATCATTAATCTCACTCGTGAATTTATATTTATTTTAATCTTAATTAAATTACAGAATAATATATATTGAACTATTGTAACTTCCTCAATTTTAATTAAATTAAAGTATAATATTAATTAAATTAAAGTATAATATTTATTAAATTAAAGTATAATATTAATTAATCTACAGTGAATTCCTCAATTAACTTACTTGAAACATCATTATCTACCATTATGATCATTAATCTCACTCGTGAATATATATTTATTTTAATCTTAATTAAATTACAGAATAATATATATTGAACTATTGTAACTTCCTCAATCGGTTAATTTTAAACATCATTATTTATAAAGTTATCATTAATCTCACTTGTAAACGTGGACTGCTCGCTTAACTAAGTAGAGTAGCAGACGAGTTTTCAAGAGACGATATCATTGGTTAACTCATGGTGAACTTTGCCTGCTAATTCGTTTCTCTCTACATTCAAGACTGATAAGGTTTTAGGAAAAGAACTCTAAGCTTCAGACGTGACTTTGAGGCCGACTTAACGTCATATTAACGTGGTAGTGGGCGATTATTTAATTTCTCTCTCTTAGCGCGAAACGCCGCAAACGCGCCTAGACTCGAGATGGATTTCTATCCCAGCTTATATCTCATGAAAGCAAAGGTTTATATAAGCATTCTGTGGCGCAGTTCTAGCGTACCGGGTTTCCGAACCGTAGCGTTGACGTTGGAGCGTTCGAGTCCCGTTGGGGATTTGGAAATTTACGAAATAAAATAATATGAAGCTTAGCTACCCTAGGTCCATCTGTTAGCGTTTTAGAGCATTATTTATGAATTATGAATAAATTTGAATAAATTAACGCGAAAAGGCGGGGTTAAGACGCCCAACCAGCCGTAACATAGGATATAATGGGGGAAAAAAGGGGGTAATATAGGGGGGAAAGGCACTAAAAAAAGGGGGAAATGGGGGGAAAAGAGGGGGGAAAGGGGGAAAAAGTGGGGGTGAAAGGGGTAAAAGTGGGGGTAGTAAATCTTTGGTATAAATGCATTAGTTTTTAGCCATCAATAGATGGCGCTAAAAACTAAAAAAAGCTATGATCCCCTTAAAAGTGGCGGCGAAAAGCCGACCGAAAGGAAATACATTAAAAGATGAAAACCGTTTGCTTTTAAGCTGCCTTTCTCGCATTTTCGCTTCACTGGAAGAAGACCCTTCCTGCAGCGATGAAAATATAGCTTTCCAGGTCCTCTTCTAAGTTCCTCCATCCATATAGAAGTAACTGTTTAACTGCAAAACGTTTTTAAAAGCTAAAAGATTTTTGACTGCGGGGATTATATTAGCCCTACCCCCCCTTCCCCTTTTTATGCAAATTAGACCCACTTTTTCCCAGGTTGCACTGTAGCTTCTTCGTTCTTCTTACTCTCGCCCGGGTGCACTAGCTTTTAAAGGACCGCTGAACTGTGCTAAGAATTGGGTGAAATGGTTCCATGAATCTTCTGCCTGATTTATCTCCGAAGTAGTTCGCGATCCGGGAGTATTTCTAAGAGTAATTTGCAGCTTTAGAGTATTTCCAATTTGTATTATGCGAACTGGGAGTACTTCCAAGTAGTACTTTGCGGACTGGACGTGTTTCCAAATCCCCAACAACTTAGTACAGACAAGAAGTGATATCTAGTTTATTAGGGAGAAGGTATAAATTCATTCATCCACATTTATAATCTAGCTTTATCTTCAGTCCAAACGTTAATCCCCGCCGCCTCTAAATTACAACCAGCATCTCATTGGTTCTTGAAAACTCGTGCACGTCAGCGCGACGCGAATGACGAAAATTACAGTCATATTTTCCGACTGAGGAGAGGCTGCGAAATAGCCCGGCCTCCTTTTACGTCCCCCCCCCAAGTATTTTTGAAAGGGGGGACTGGGACTATGGCGCGCGAATACTGAGGCATCTTAAACCTTCTCCCTAATAAACTAGGTATCACTTCTTGTTAGTACTTAATAAGTTGTTTATCTGGTTTTTGGTATTTCAATATTTTGTGAATTATTTTTACACAAGGGCACAATATTCTTTGATCAATTAAAAACATTCTTATCGGCGGAACCTCTTAGAAGAGTTTCTTGGATGAAACGCGGCGACGAGTTGTTATAGTTGCGGCGACATTATATGTCTATTACAATATCAAAAACCCCAGACATGGACTCTATAAATCCATAAAAGGACTTGCAAAGTAATAATAATTACCTGCACAATAACATCAAAATATCTCATTTACATTCCTTTCAAACGCGCTTACCTTCAAACAGTAATCTCTATCAAAATAATTAACTTCTTGTAATTAGTGACCTTGATATACCAGAAGAAGAAAAAAAATGTAATACAAGTACATTTAAGTTTCCTGGCACGCCTAGTTCTTGATACACTGTTCTGTAGTTAACACTATTGGTTAATTGCCTTGCAATATGGACAAAGAATTAAATCACTCCCCTAGTTCAGTTTTACCATCCCCTTTAGAGATTATGGTTTTATAAGATCCATGCCTCGACGAAATAGTTCAAATCTAGCTCCTCGGGTTTGATTCAAGTTTGACGCATGCGCAATTCGATTCTAGCCCAGATTCTTGGGCACACGTTTGGGAGCGCGCGCTGCTCCCAAAGACCTAGCAGCGCTATAGCTCGAGGAACCAAAACAATTCAGATGGTCTTCGGATACCAACCTTAAAACAACACAGACACCGACCGGTTTCCGCCAAAAACTTTAATATTAAAGATTTATAACTTGAATAGTTAGTTAGTTTGCAAAATATTCTTATTCTTCACCATCCAATTTGCGATTGAAGGGGAAATTGGAAAATTTAAAGGAGCTAAATTTATTCGTTTGATTTGTGATCTAAAATTTTAATCACCAGTACTATTTTAATTACTTAATTAAATCGCTGTTGATTTGGAGAATTAACTTGTATAATTGTAAGTTTTATTCGTGCATGTATAATGTATTTTGTTTTAATTCAATTATGCATGATATTATTTTGTTAATTAATAGTCGATTAATTATACAGGATGTTTCTGATAAAGTCTGCATGCATAAATTATGGGGTTGTGTTCTTTGGGAAATCAATTTTGAGTCTAAAATGTAACTTCTATCTATTTCCATTTTGTATGCCACAAGGGACACTGTTTTCGAGTTTAGATTGCATCCAGAGTATTTTATATTTGTTTAAGAAACTGAACATTCATTGATTGATTTCTAATCTAATTTAATTCCATCCCTAAAACATTAATCAAATCATAGCAGAACATTTTAGACTCAAAATTGATTTCCCAACCCAAATAACAAACATCCTCCGTAATTTATGTATGCAGACATATCAAAAACACCCTGTATAAGAATGTAAATACAATTAATTCTATGACGTAAATAATTTAATTTGTCAATAACGGGGGAACTAATCAATATTTTTATTATTAAAAATCCCCCAACCCCCTTAGTAAGTTAGTTCTGATTATTTATTTTTTAACTTAATTCATAGCAGAAACATACACCCTGTATTTATTTATTAAATTTTAAACCCAATTAAGGACTAACCGAATTAAATATTAAATTTATTCCATATTAATTTATCAATCTTAACAATCTATCTTATATAACTTTAGCCCCCCCCCCCCTCCTTTTAACCCAATTAGAGTCGTATAAGGCGAACGTAAGCCTATATAACGTAATTAAAACCAGCTTGGTCCTTCTTGCATTTATTTCCTTTCCACCAATTAACCTATAAAATTCGATTCAAGTATCTCTTTGGCTCTCCTCGATATCTCCGCAGTCGCATTGAGTTGTTAGAGACAATTTGCGAGTGCTTATGCAATCGACATATTAAGTTATGATTTATCAATATTAAAATTGAGTTCAAGACAGAATAAGGGTTGAATTGTATTAGTAATAACTGGTTGTCATACTACAACTAACTAAATTGCTTAGATACAAAGGATAAAGAGAGGTTATATAACGTTAAGACTATGGAGTCTGTGATAATAATGGAATGTTACGTGCAAGATAGGAAATTATGATAAGTGTATTTCAAGTATAGTATTTCAAGGTCAATCAGTGTTGGTTATTTATGGCAGTGCGAAGGGGTGAAATTAATTAAGATTAGGGTCTGTATTTTACTGGTATATCAAGGTCAATGAAATGTTTTTCGAAGATGTCACACTGGAAAAAGTCAGGGGGTTTTAAGAAATAAGTTTAATAAGGTAAGGAGGATTTTATGAAATAAGTTTGACAAGGTCAGGGAATTTTAAGGTATAATTTTAACAAGGTCAGGGGGATTTTAAGGAATAAGTTTGACAAGGTCAGGGGGATTTTAAAGGAATAAGTTTGACAAGGTCAGGGGGATTTTAAAGGAATAAGTTTGACAAGGTCAGGGGGATTTTAAAGGAATAAGTTTGACAAGGTCAGGGGGATTTTAAAGGAATAAGTTTGACAAGGTCAGGGGGATTTTAAAGGAATAAGTTTGACAAGGTCAGGGGGATTTTAAAGGAATAAGTTTGACAAGGTCAGGGGGATTTTAAAGGAATAAGTTTGACAAGGTCAGGGGGATTTTAAAGGAATAAGTTTGACAAGGTCAGGGGGATTTTAAAGGAATAAGTTTGACAAGGTCAGGGGGATTTTAAAGGAATAAGTTTGACAAGGTCAGGGGGATTTTAAAGGAATAAGTTTGACAAGGTCAGGGGGATTTTAAAGGAATAAGTTTGACAAGGTCAGGGGGATTTTAAAGGAATAAGTTTGACAAGGTCAGGGGGATTTTAAAGGAATAAGTTTGACAAGGTCAGGGGGATTTTAAAGGAATAAGTTTGACAAGGTCAGGGGGATTTTAAAGGAATAAGTTTGACAAGGTCAGGGGGATTTTAAGGAATAAGTTTGACAAGGTCAGGGGGATTTTAAGGTATAATTTTAACAAGGTCAGGGGGATTTTAAGGTATAATTTTAACAAGGTCAGGGGGATTTTAAGGAATAAGTTTAACAAGGTCAGGGGGATTTTAAGGAATAAGTTTAACAAGGTCAGGGGGATTTTAAGGAATAAGTTTAACAAGGTCAGGGGGATTTTAAGGAATAAGTTTAAAAAAGGTCAGGGGGATTTTAAGGAATAAGTTTAAAAAAGGTCAGGGGGATTTTAAGGAATAAGTTTAAAAAAGGTCAGGGGGATTTTAAGGAATAAGTTTAACAAGGTCCGGGGGATTTTAAGGAATAAGTTTAACAAGGTCCGGGGGATTTTAAGGAATAAGTTTAACAAGGTCAGGGGGATTTTAAGGAATAAGTTTAACAAGGTCAGGGGGATTTTAAGGAATAAGTTTAACAAGGTCAGGGGAATTTTAATGAATAAGTTTAACAAGGTCAGGCGAATTTTAAGGAATAAGTTTAACAAGGTCAGGGAATCAAAGGTTCATTAAAAACCTAGTTAAAAGGTCAGCTAGGGCTTGGAATTAGATGATCTGAAAATTTTGTTTGCAGCCTTGCTGGCCCTGTTAAAAATTAACATAATATGTATCGAAACTTTTAACTGCAAATTTTATTACGAAGGTTTTAATATCGAAAAGACATTTCATTGCCCCTTTAAGATAGGCCAACGGATGAACGTATTGGTTTGGTAGACTTATTCAATTTATTCTTTTGCCAAAGGCATTAAAGGCAATTGAGAGAAGGAATTTAACAAAGACTTGGCGTTTAGACGTGAGGCCAATATTTGAGATTGAAAAACACAACCAATTTCTTTTTTTTTTTTAAAAAAAAGAGAAAACCAATTACTTTTGCACGTTCTACGTTGACGCAATTTGTTGACTGTTGACTCTCGAGCTAGTTCATTCAACTATATTTTTTATTCAAGCATAATGCACTTGAAAACTGATGCGAATGCATTTTATTTAAACCTAGTTAGGTCTAAATCTTGTAGGAAAATGTAAGAAAAAATTACTATTTAATATTTATTAGTAGATATGCTTACATTAGAGCAATGTTTAAACCTCGTAGATTTTGTTAAAATATCAGTTTGAATGTAATAAGAAAATAATTACTAATTCAAATTCCATAGAGAAATTCTTTCCAATTCAGAACTAACAATAGTGCAAAAATCCCTTCAGTTATGTCAGGGATAGATTTAATTTTAGGAGTAGGAATGGAGAACAGAACACAGTAATCTGGGCGCGCGTTAAAGTCCCGGACCCCCTTCCACGGGACGGGGGGGGGGGGGTATGAAAGAAGAGGCGGGGCATATCGACAGAGGTAAAAAGGAATTACGTATTTTTGGCCTTCCCCGTCAGCAACGTTATCAAAACGTAGTTTAAGTGAGCCAATAAGATAATTTAAACTTTTCGTTATGACGTGTTGGAGGGAGGGGGCTTTATACTGGACTGAAGTAAATACTAACCGTTCTCCATTCCTACTTCCAAAATTAAATCTATCCCTGTTATAACTGAACTGAGGATGTAGGAGGCTAATTCTAGAGGGCCGGTAGGCCCTTCTAGATAAGATCCCACACCCTCCCGTAATGTTAAATGAAAATTCACAGATTTTTGCCGATTTTCCCATAGGAATAACATGGGGTTTTTGGTGCTCCTGTACATCGAATCATTTAAAAACTAAAGCGAAGTTACGTTTCGGAATACTTTCAAATTAACAAGTAACTATTCAAGGTGTGCCTTTTTCAAGTTTCATCAAAATTAATTAAGTCTAAGTATGTTAATTTAATTAAAAATGTAAGTACCTCAAAAGATTATTCTACAGCAGACGATGCTAATTGTTCATTACTCTACAGTAGACGACGCTAATTTGCCATTTCACCGCCTTGAAACTTTAACTTGATATTTGTCAATAAATATAACACTATATTTATTAAAAATATCTCTGGCGGGTCTATTTTTCGTTTAATTATGTGTCTCGGTTGAAATTCTATACTTAAGATACCTTTTTAATTTATATTTTAGATGTTAGTTTCGACCAAGGCTTAAGTTGCCTTACTTAGGCCATGGATTTATAATAGAAGCTTACGCTTCATGGATATTTCACTGTAGCCTTCAGTAAGGCATAAGGATAGATGGATCAGTGTTGGAAATAAGGATTTTTTTAAAACTGGACCTGTGGCCTAGGTATTTTAATTAAAATAACTGGCCACGGTGCCACTCACTGTAAACGTACAAGGGCAGTGAACGCAATGTCATGGATAATTGTAATCGTAGAGTGAACTGTAAAAGATACAGATTTGATAGTTTAAAAATCGTGGCAGGATGTTGGTTTTGAAGTTGACTATTAAGCTCGGGTTCTAAAACGAATTGTGAGCCGTATCTTATAAGAATTAGTAGAAGTGTAGAACCATTTTTAACCTCGTTCTAGAAGTGAAAAATTTCGCATTTCAGGCAAAAAATTGTTTTATAATAGATTAATACAAATGCAGACTGAAGGAACAGATATTATATAAAAAAGGACTTGGTTTGCCCAAGCCTGAAAAACAAAACGATAAGAGTTTTTTCCAGTTGACTGAAGCGAGGATATTTTATTTTTCTATATAATTTTAAAGACAATCCGTATTTTACTACTCTTTAGAATTTAATTCAATCTCCTGATTTTACTGCTAATGGATTTATTTCCTATAAATTAATTGAAATAAAAAATTACTTATCTCAGATTTTTCAACAATTCCATTTTCGTAAAATTTTATCATGAAAAATCTGAGATAAATAATTTTTTATTTCAATTAATTTATAGGAAATAAATCCATTAGCAGTAAAATCAGGAGATTGAATTAAATTCTAAAGAGTAGTAAAATACGGATTGTCTTTAAAATTATATAGAAAAATAAAATATCCTCGCTTCAGTCAACTGGAAAAAACTCTTATCGTTTTGTTTTTCAGGCTTGGGCAAACCAAGTCCTTTTTTATATAATTTCATCTGATACAAGAGTCTATTTCGCTGTTTTAAGGATCGACCAATGTTTGGGACTACCAGGGTTGGCAAGTTTTAAACAAATTGTTTTAAACTTTGGTTTAAAACTTGTTTTAAACAGCCATGAAAAAAAAACTTTAATTTGTTTAAAACGTTTTAAACAAAAAGTTTAAAACATGTTTTTTTATGGAGAAAAATTTCGAATATTTTTAACTCTTTTTTTATTTGAAAATGAGCGAAAAGATTAAATAATAGAAATAATAAGCTCCAGTCAAAACCTTCCAATTATCCGACTGTTTCAAATGTGTGTTTAATTGTTTGGAGACCATACCAGTGGTTTTATCCATTACCAATCTGTATTGAAGACTGATATTCAAAAATATGATTAAGGATAACTTATTTTGTCATCTACTTAAAGCAAAGCAATAACATTTTTCCTATGTGGTTTCTCTACACTGTTGGTACATTTTACTGTTCTAAAAAGATTACGCGTAATCTATAAAGCCAGGCCTTTGACAGTGCTAAAATTAATACGCCTAATCCGATAACGGAAAACATGAGCTCCTACAAATAAGTAAGGGGTGGTGAAGTTTCAAATGTATAATGAGTTCTGACCAAGAAACTCGGAAGTACGGAAGCGGAAATGACTGAATAGTGGCCACAAAAGAAATCAGGCATTTAGATATTAGGGGTTAAATGTACAAATTTACGCATCACACTCATTTTGTATCCGCTATTAAAAAAATTATATTTTCCTTTTGAAAAGATCGTTTGCTCTTTTTTTAACAGTCAGTAGAATTTTTCAAATATTAAATATTGTATCCTCAACACGTACTCCCTTTTAAATAATTAATTTCATGATAAAATGTTTTCTGAAAATCTAACTTTAAATCGTGTTATAAACAATAAAAACACAAACTTTTTTAACTAAGTTTTTGCCAACCCTGACAAGGACCCTTTCTTACACCTTCAAATTCTAAATTTTAGGAGCTCTTGATTTTCCTGTTTGACTTTGCAGTACATGTTCGTTGTACGTTGGTCTAAGGGTATGACACTCGCGCTGGTTGCGAGTGGTACCAGGTTAAATCCCGGAAGGTCGCGTCTTAGAGCTTCATATTATAAATTTAGGAGTATTTTTATTTTCGTGTTTTACTTCTCTATACGTTTCGTGGTTCGTTGGTCTAGGTGTATAATACTTGCTTTGGGTTCAAGTGGTCCCTGGTTCTAATTCCACACGGACAATTTCTTACACCTTGAAATTCTAAATTTATTCAATATTGAACGCTCAAAATAATTAATATCATAAAATAATTTTGGAAAATCTAATTTGTTCTTGAAAATGCGTAAATTTGTAGTTTTTTCAATCAATTTGGAGGGAATAAATCGACTAACTGTTAAATCAGTTGATTGAATTAAATATTGATTAAGGATTAAATTAATATAAATAAAGAAAAATTGCAATATCGGGACTTCAGTCAATTGATAAACGTCACTCTTATCGTTTGTTTTTTCTGTCTTGGTCCAAAGCAAGACCTTTTTTTAATCAAGTAGGTTGTGAAAATAAGCGCCTTGCGCTAGCGGGAGTAGTGGCTTAAATGGAGACCGGCGATATAGACAATTAGATCTGGAAGAGTGATTTAAACATGTTTAAAACTAGTTTTTTTTGTGCTTTTTTACTGTTTTTTTCTACTTGTTTAAAAAACAGTTTAAAACAAAAAATCGTGTTTTAAACAATAAAAAACACAACTTTTGTTTTTTTTTAAAAAACATAATTTTTGCCAACCCTGGGGACTACCATATCTCCGAAACTAAATGTTGTAGACCACATGTTCTTCGACACTTTCCACTCACCTTGACCCAAAGAATACACCCATTAATTTATGGCAGACTTATCAGAAACACCCTGTATATAGTTTTGTAGTGAATTTTAATTTCATCTGATACATTCCCAGCTCATGGATATATTTATAAGGTTTGACTCTAAAAAATAACTTTGACTTTTGAACGTATTCCCAAGGTATTGAAGCATACGTTCCACAGAAATCATATGCTAATTTCCTTTTTTCTTGCGCCCACATACCCGTATTTCACGCGATATCATACAGGGTGTTTGTGAAAAGTCCATCAATAATGAAAGGGCGTATTTATTGGGCCATTTTGAGTCGAAAATGTTCTATGACATTTTGCCGTCCGAGCCACCGTTTTCGAGTTATGATTTGAATATTTTAGGGATGACCCCTTCATTAAATTAGCGCTGTCTTTCAATTTCTTAATTAAATTTAAGGGGTCATCCGTAAATTACTCCAATCATAACTTGAAAACAGTGGCCCGAACGGAAAAATGTCATAGAACATTTTCGACTCAAAATGGCCCAATAAATACGCCCTTTCATTATTGATGGACCTTTCACAAACACCCTGTATAAAACCTATCTCTCCTTTCTTCTCTCCCTTCTCTCTCCAACTTCCAGCTTCTCCATTCTTTTAAGGCCCATTCAGATTCGTCTTCGGGCAGTGACTGTAGAGATGGCGCCACCTCGTTAGTTAGCGCCTTTTCTTTATCCATAGCCCACTCGATCCTGCCTTACTGACGCGTCTTCGTCTCTTCGAGTTAGCCACGCTTTAGCAGACGATATTTGAAACGTTTTAGTATTCTTGGCGTCCGGTATTTTAAATTCATTTTGCATGAGCAGCTAGTTTTTTATCCATAAGTCTTGGTAAAAAAATCACGACCAGGGTAGGAAATAAGAATTTTTTTAATCTGGACATTGGGCCAGAAACCGCCCTGGCCTGGAATAAATAAACTGGTCCATGACCATTGACCAGGGCGCGTCGTCTGCTAAACTAAAAAAGTGGGTAATTAAAATTGTTGAGATAATTTCCGGACTCTGGTTACCATTGAATTTTCTTAGTGGTCCCGTGGAGTCGTGGACCACTGACCCCCCTCCGATTTAATTCTTAAACTGGTCATTTTCCCTGTGCTACCACCTTATTTCCCACGCTGGTACCAACGAAATTAACTACATGCGACCTACGTGAATGTAAGATGATTTACTCGTAGTGTGTGAATGGGCCTTAAGAATCTCTCAGCCTCTTAGAATCCCTTAGTCTCTCAGTATAGTAACTTCAGCTCGCGTCGCTTCGGGGCAGACAGTTCGACTTTGGCTTTGGGAGAACGCGGTCGATCGCTCGCTTCTTTCTCGGCTAAACATTTTTCCACTGAAATCTGGATCCTCTTGAGCTTCCCGTTTTTCTCTCTTTGCATCCTCTCTGTCTCTTCTCGGTTGAAAAAGTAGACACTTGTAAAAGTTTTCATCTCGAAGTCTCTCATTCGTGGTCGCTCAACTTAAGACCAAATCAAATATTTCTTCTTTTTCAAAGTTTTAATATTAACGCGTCTTTTTGAAGTTTGTAGTTGTTTGATCTGGAGTTTCAAGCTATTTTAAATTACGTAATCAAGGTAATTTAGTTCTAATTTATTTTTATTTATTTATTTATTTATTTATTTTCTGATGTTGTGTGGATTGTTTTTACTGGTGATTGTGTTGTAACTGGCTCTTTGAAAATAAGGAGCGGTAATAGAGGTTTTATTTAATTGTTTATGGGAAGTTTTTCTGTTATGTTTATTACACTTTTAATTGTAGTTTATCAACTTACTCGCAATTTTAGTAATTTACTAATTTAGCTGGGTTTTTTTAGAGTATCTTGGGAAGGTGAAATATTTTTGAAAATGTTTTTGAAGGTCTGAGGATTGTCCTGAAATTTGAAAATTGGTTTGAAGGTCAGGGAGTTGTTCGGAAATTTGAAAATGAGTGTGAAGGGCAAGGAGCTAGTTGTCAGGAAAATTGGTGTGAAATGTCGTGGAATTTTAAAATTGTTATAATAGTCATAGAAATCATAGTTTTCAAAATTGTCATGGGATTTTTTGAATTTAGCAAATTGTCATAATAGTCATAGAAATCATAGTTTTCAAAATTGTCATGGGATTTTTTGAATTTAGCAAATTGTCATAATAGTCATAGAAATCATAGTTTTCAAAATTGTCATGGGATTTTTTGAATTTAGCAAATTGTCATAATAGTCATAGAATTCATAGTTTTCAAAATTGTCATGGGATTTTTTGAATTTAGCAAATTGTCATAATAGTCATATAATTCATAGTTTTCAAAATTGTCATGGGATTTTTTTGAATTTAGCAAATTGTCATAATAGTCCTAGAAATAATAGTTTTCAAAATTGTCATGGGATTTTTTTAATTTGGCAAATTGTCAAAAACACCGGGGAATTTTAAAATTGTCACAAACTCCGTTATTATACATTTTTGTACATGGACAAAGAAATCCCTCTCCCAGTTTTCCCATCCCCAAAAGGGAATATGTATACGGTCTATGCTTTCGCTCCATCTTTCACAACCATACAGAGTTAATCCGCGCCGATCCCTTGTTTAATTCAATTATTATATCAGTGTGGCGGGAGGGCAAGCGGCCTTCCACGACAATTTAGGCTTGACTGTGTCTCAATGAAACTCGACACCCACGTTCCTCTATCTCTTGTCTAACTGTCTCTTTATTGACTCTTCAATTGTTGTCCTTTGAAAGCTGGAGAAGATGCCTGGGCTTTGTTTCAAAAGACTAATTAAGTATTGAAATTAGATTTGAAGGTTAAACTTAAACTATTATTTGGGTGTCATAGCTTATGTTGGAAGTTAAAAGAATATGGATTTTGAATTTCTATGGCGTCGTTCTTACAAAGTGGTTCGCGAATTATTTGAGGTAATTTGTGAGTTAACTAAATAATTTACTGTTCACCGTGGTATATCATAGGCAGAAGTAGGATGCTATAACTGTTTGGTTGGTACTAAATCCTCAGCAATCAAGTAGACACAAACCCTGATTGTCTTGACGTGGGACAAAAATTAATCCGCAAGCTCATGCGCCTTGGCTAAAAGAGTAATGATGAGCTAGGAACTATTTATCGTTACGTATGTGATTCGGTTTAGTAAGGTTCCTTGTGCACTCCAAATGTTTTAGCTGATGTTGGGAAGAAGAATCATGTTACAATCCACCTTATTCCCCATCTCCGGAAGTTAGGCTTATCTCGGGATTTGTGGAAGGGAGTAACGGGTAGAAATTAATCTGTCGTCTGCTAAAGAACATAATTTTGGCCTTTGTAGCAGACGACAGACGAATTTCTTCCCGTTACTCACCTCCACGAATCCCGAGATAAGCCTAGCTTCCGGTGATAGGGAATAAGGTGGATTACCCCACTTTGTGGTGGTACACTTCTCTCAAAGCGAAGTAATATATACTTCAGCCACTACTTAATACTTTCATTAACCTTCCCAAGGCCCAACTCAATCTATTTTATTTATATTTGTCTTTCTTTGTTTGTTTGTTTGTAGTAATACGTTTAGGCTTAACGTAGCAGCCTACGTCAGTGTTAATTGACGCGTTGTCTTCATTTATAACGTGGTCACGTGACCCCAGTCCTTGAACTGAATCTTAGTTCTTTCACGGTGTCACAACGTATGTAACACGAGACTCATTCTTAAGGTTTGAAGAAGTTCCCACACACATATTCACGCACGACTTACCTTGTTAAGCCTTGTCCGTCTGACGGTCACACACTTTCCTTCTCTGTCGGTCGTCTTAATCCGTTAGGAATAACGCCCACGTTTTAGATCCATAGAGATTCACTTACTTACTTCGCAAGTAATAATAGTACCTTCTATTGATTCTTTGTACAAACCACGTTGGGAAATTCTTGCGGGTGGAATTAACTGACTTCACTCTTCCCACGCCGTCCGTGAATTTCCTGAACCATTCTTGTTAGCTACTGTAGGTTTGGTTTCCCGCTGAGTAGCTTGGTTCTTTTAATTAAAAATATTGCCTTTCTACTCTGTCTCTCTAAAGGTCTATTCAGACTGTAGACTAAAATCTTTCGTTCACATCTTACTTTGAAGTTAGTCGCTTTGCTATAGCTTAATAGAGCTATCTCAGAAGCATTAGTGTGACGTCACCCATGCTATTGTCCCATAGAACCTAAACGGTACCAAACATTGCCTCCCATTGCCAAGGCTAAGTCCGTGACGTTTTACCAAAGCACTGACGTCACAACTGAGATAGCTCTATTAGACATGTGACTATGACTACGTAAAAGATTCGCAGCGGATTTAGTTTGAAAACTAGTTTTCAGTTTCGTATTCGGACAATGACTGTTGAGATGGCGCCACCTCGTTAGTTAGCGCCTTTTCTTTAGCCTTAGCTCACTCGATCATGCCTTACTGCGCGTGATCGAGTGTGCTATACGCTTTAGCAGACGATATATGAAAAGTTTTAGGATTCTTGGTGCGGTATTTGAAATTCATTTTGGATGAGCAGTTATTTTAGTATTCGAAAGTCTTGGCTCAAAAATTACACCATATACGCGACTCATTTTAAATCGTCTGCTCTGGCGTCTGAACATGGAAATGAACGTACCGACGAAATCACCGAAACGAAGTTAAACAGGCGACCAACGAGAACGTAAGATTTTACTCTATTCAGTCTGAATGGGCCTTTACAAAGCTCATAGTTAAGCCTTAACTTCCGACTTAGTGATTAGGCCTAGGTCTGCGGTGTTGTTGACTTCCTAAGTACTGCGTTGTCACTAATGAACGATTGTTAAGCGGTCCCATTTTCTCTATTTTTCTCTTTTATATGATCTTTCTTAGCCTTAGGTTGGTGGTCAACATACAATAGACGAAATTAGATCTTTTGTCTGTCTTCTTTCCGGGAAAATTGACAACAGACTTGATTGTTTGGGTTTTGTGGAATTGTCAAAGTCGGGTTTTGTTCATTTGAGAGATATAGGTGGTAGCATAGGTTTATAAGTTACGTTCCTTCCATAAGTATGACTCTTCGTAATGCTACTGAGAGACTTACAGCTCGAGATAACTAGTTCGAGGGAGAACGACGGAAGCGTCCTACACTCGGTGGTTAATTAATTTTGCAGCTAGGACTTCCATCTAATCCTATTTAGTCTGCATTACTAAGCCCAAATTTGACAGCAGCGCCTCATCAGGCGTCTTCGCTTTACCCTGAATCTATGACCTACCTCACTTACTTCAAAATTACAAGCTCCAGTTTCTAAGTTACCAGTGACAAACTTATGGAAGGAACATATCATATGAACTTACAGTGTTCTTAAATAAAATTCTATTGGACGCCTTGAATTTTTCTTAAATTGTCCGCTTTACAAATAAGCAAGCCTAGTGTGAAAATTTAATTGCCTTTTTTTTCATATCCCGTTCCATTTTACGTCATTTTGATATCATCGAACCGAATTCAATTACCGAGAACATGTCTTCAGTTCACTTCCCATTTTGTTTCCTGCCTGAGACTTCGTTCTTCCTTCGATCCGTTTCCCCCCAAGTTTTCTTCCTCTTTTCAAATATTTTTCCTCATTCTTCTGTTGACCATGGGATTTTGTGCCTTTTTTTTTCTTTCAAGAATTCTTTATTTTTGATGTACCGCTATCATATACCAAGCTTTGAAATGAAAGATTATATTATAAATATAGATGTGGAAAAAACAAAAAATCGGAAGAGGATATGATATATTTTTAGAAACGGAAGATGATATTTTTATTTTGACTCGATGACGTCATGAATTACATAAAATGGAGTAATCGTAGTCGTAGACCAAAAAGAGTTTCTTAACCTTTTATAATTATTGTAGAATCGAAATTTAAGAAGTTTCGGTTAACCTTTTGATATTTCGGTCATTGCTGTGGCTAACTGGAAGAGGGTAACGGCCTCTGAAAAGTTCCTATTTTATCATTCAGAAAATTTCCAGACTATAAGCGCGCCTTTTTATTTTCGCGCCAAAATTAAAACTGACGTTTTCCCGCCAAAAATACTTTTAAATATTCCACGTACCAAAGAATATCAGAAAAGTTTTGACTAAAATAAATCACCCGTTAAAAAGGTTTTTAGATTAAGCTAGGGTTTATACGTGATCTACAGCAATTGCAATGTGTTGAAACAAGAAGTGATATCTAGTTTATTAGGGGGAAGGTATAAATTCATTCAACCACATTTACAGCTTTATCTGCAGTCCAAACGTATAGTAGGTCCGGAGTTAATCCCCGCCGCCTCCAAATTACAACCAGCATCATCTCATCAAGAACCCTGGATCTCTACAGGGGCTGGTAAACGGAATAGATTTTTCTCTATAGCACGTTTGCTTTGTAAAAAAATAAATAAAAAAAACGGGTACGGCCAAGGTCGTTTAAATTTCTTTTCAATAGGTTTATTCAGAATCACAAAAGACCGAATGGCCTTGAGTGTTTCCAAATTAACAACCCCCATACCTTCCCCCGACGCTATGCTACAGAGGACTCGGTTTGTACAGTGGAATACGGGCGTTTTCCGGTCCCTTTAGAGATCCAGCGTTCATGATCTCATTGGTTCTTGAAAATTCACGTCAGGCGAATGACGAAAATTACAGTCATATTTTCCGACTGAGGAGAGGCTGCGAAATAGCCCGGGACCTCCTTTTACGTCCCCCCTTGTATTTTGAAAGGGGGACTGGGACTATGGCACGCGAATACCTATAGGCATATTATACCTTCTCCCTAATAAACTAGATATCGCTTTTTGGTTGAACTTTAACCTTTTTTGAACTAAATTCGTATGTGGGAAAGAAAAAAAGGCGGGAAAAGTATATATATCCTGTAATGAATGAATGAATCGATGTCACCTTTTTTGGCGCGCGTTGTTGTTACCTTGGCGCGTGCGATTTATAAGAAGTCGATCCGTTTGAAAACCCACGCGATAACTAGATTAACACTCTAGGTTTCTTAGAGCTCTACCAGTGCTGCACGAGGTAAGCCTTGGCTATGGTCCTCTGTCTTAATTAACGGTATAATGTCTCGGTTCGGTTTTATGTCGTATACATCTTAGATCAAGCTTGATTACCCCTAATTAGATTGAAATTAAGCTACTTCGGTTTGGGAATAAGTCTTCTTTTGCTTTATGTATTGCAATTGCTTTAATTGCTGGGCCTTGGTCTATTTACTCTTTAAAGGGATGTACTGTACAATCCGTTATGTGTATACGGCCTCTCAAGTACTATATTTTGAAGTATTAGTACGTGTTAAGAACTATTTTCTGGAGTAGTAATTGGGCAAAGTCACGTGGAACGATACGGCTTGAGTACTATACGTCATGCCTTATAATTCTGACGTATTTCTAACTGTGATTTCATTGGTTGAATTCGCGAGGTAAAATTAGTCGTACATTATGATTCCGCCTAGATACTTTGATAAAATGGCATGCATTGCTGATACTAATAACGCCTTCATTAACCTCACTATTGCTATACTTCCGGTTATTTCTGAGTTCATAAGATATGTTCCTACCATAAGTTTGTCACTGGTAACTTAGAAACTGGAGCGTGTCATGAAGTGAGTGAGGTAGGTCATAGATTCGAGGTAAAGCGAAGACGCCTGGTGAGGCGCTGCTGTCATATTGGGGCTTAGTAATGCAGACTAAATAGGACCTAGATGGAACTTGGTCCTGCATGCAAAATTAACCACCACCGAGTGTTCTTAGGACTTCAATTCTCGCTTCCGTCGTTCTCCCTCGAACTAGTTAACTCAAGCTGTAAGTCTCTCAGTAACATTACGAAGTATAGATTGTGTCATAATTGCTTATGGAAGTAACATATCACTTACAAACTTACGCTATTTTCCATTTGTTCTTGAGTTGTTCTCGAGGTGAACATAAAACTCAGTCATCCCTAATATTAGATTGCAAATGCAACATTGTAAACTTTAACCCTTTTACCAACCATGGAGTATTCCGAGAATGTTTAGCTTCCGCATTTTAGTCCCAACTCTTTAGCTTAGACAAATTAAATTAAAGAATGTTCCCTAAACTAAAGTCTAGAAGAACAGAAAAAGAATTAAAGAAACGAGGAAGTGACGTTATACATTCATTCGGACATTCAAAAAAGTCATTCACGGATGTAATTGGCAAATTCCGGCTCTTCCTTATTCTATTCTGTTCTGTTCTGTTAATACACGTGTACTCATCAGTAAATTTTCTGTTCTTGTTCTTGTCCCCAAAGAGAAGACCTTAAACAATTGGAATACTTTTTTCGTATTTGAGGTGCACTGCTAGGCAGCAGACGTTCTTTGGGGAGGGTTTTTTACAAGGGGGCATTCACTCGTAGATATGTATAAACTAGCTGTTATTCCCTCGGTGTCACTCGCGTGTAATAAGAACTTCCATCAAAATGGTTCAAAGAATGGGTAGATTTTACTGATTACTAATATTTTTGTAGCACCCTAGGAGCTAAGGCACTCGGTGTGCCCGTCAGCCCGTCGGGAAATTTTTTATTACTTTTCACGCGGACATTATCTTCCATAAAGAAGGGTTATCGAAGTTTTTGGCCGCCATTTTAAAAGATGGCAACAAATCGAACCCAAAAGACCATTCAGCCCGTCTATAGGTTAAAGGAAAGCAGTGTACTAAATATTTGTGAAATCTGTTGAAACGCGCGAACTTTATTGCATAGAGAAGATTTTTTACATTTTTGGGCGCCATTTATTAAGATGGTAGTGGATTGGAAAAATCTTTCTTAGTACGCGCCTACTATTTAAAAAGATGGCAACAAATACGAATTTCTCTCTCACTCACAATGTTGGGTAGTGGGGGTTGGAAGTCATGTTTCCTCGATTCCCCACTTTCGGTATTATTCAGGGAATCTGAGAGTGATTAGCCCCACGATGTTGGTTGTTTTTTTCTTCTTCTGTTTTTGTAATATAAAGTACTTTACTATCCGAAAGGGATTAATTAGAAACCAACCGAATTTGTACTTGCCTCATTTGGGAATTTTAGTTAATGAAATTTGGGCCTAATTTGTTGGAATGTTTAATGTACTATTTGAGCCCCCCTTTTCGGCCATAAAAAAGAAACAGTCTTTATAGGGCAAAGCGAGCCGCTCAGGGGCTATCGTGACTTGACATTTCTGTAAATTCAAACATTTGCGTAGACTCGAAGGTCCATCCATGATTGGCTGTCATTTTTTTTAACATCATTTTACTTTGAAAGATTTTAAAATTCCATTCCCGAATGAATAAACTACAATAAACATTGAATTAGAAATTCAAATTAAATTAATTTTCTGGGATTTTATTTTTAAGAACAAAATAGTTGTAACTGTTTAATTGTTGAAGTACAAAAGTTAAAACGTTTTCGAGGTTAAAATAATGCGGCAAAGATCACATAGAAACCTCACGAGAAACTTTATTATCGAGGGGAAGGATACATCTCGAAGTAATCTTAATTTATGATACATTTTCAATTGAAAATGGCATAGTGTCCGATCAAAAAACCTCGCGAGAAATTTTATTATCGAGGGGAAGGATACATATGAATGTAATCTTTATTTATGATACATTTTCAATGAAAAGTGGTTTAGTGTCCGATCAAGAAACCTCGCGAGTAATTTTATTATCGAGGGGCAGGATATGCCTGAAAGTTATTGTTATTTCTGATCCATTTTCTATTGAAAATTGTGTTAGTGAACTTAGTGTCCGAACAAAAAGAAACTTTATGAAGAACTTTTCTATGGAGGGGAAGGATGTACCCGAATCTTATCTTAATTTAATTTTGTGATCCATTTTCTGTTTGCAAATTGTTTTAGCGTCTGTCCGTTCCCTCAGGATGGTATAAAAATTAGTTTGAAAACTACTTAGTACAACTTGGTGCTCAGAATTCCGAAAATGATTCAAGGTTACTTTAGCTTCGCTTCACTTTAGGGCTTTGGTTTCGCCGGTTGGGACTTCAGTCAAACAATATTAAATTTTTATCCTTTTTGTAGCTTTCTTTATTCAGAGCGACAGAACTGGAGCGAAATAAAAACTTAGCAAATATTAGATTGTAATATTACACGGTTCATATGAATCGTAGGAATCTTAGGGAGGGAATGTCAGGGAAATTGGTTGCATATCAGGGAAAAATCGTATTTATTTTAGAATATCAGGGAAAAAAATCGTATTTATTTTTGAATATCAGGGAAAAAATCGTATTTATTTTTGAATATCAGGGAAAAAATCGTATTTATTTTTGAATATCAGGGAAAAAATCGTATTTATTTTTGAATATCAGGGAAAAAATCGTAATTATTTTGGAATATCAGGGAAAAAATCGTAATTACGTGTGCCTATTTCATATTATAAATTTATTATAAGTACTCTGGTCCGTCAGCGCAATTACGCTATAATGCTTACGATACAAAATTAAGCGTGGACAAAATTGACAGCGCTCCTTGCTAAATAGACCAGAAAATTGACCTCATTAGTTCATCAGTTAACTTCTCGTTAATGCGGAGACCGTATTGTTCCTAATGGCTCCTCTTCCAATCCTTTCCAATATCCTTCGACTGATTCAAACCTTGCGAAGGAGAACTCATTCAATTTGCTACCTTTGATGGGCTCCTACATGTACTTCTTGTACACTTCTTTTCATCTCTACCCTTCGAGGGGGTAATCACTCTGACATACAATACACCCATCAATTACGTGAAATTATTTTATCCTTGTCCAAAGTAATTCTGTCGAGTGAAAATGGCTACAGAATGGTTCCAATTAACCGTATCAAGAAGTGATATCTAGTTTATTAGGGAGAAGGTATAAATTCTCGCCACATTTCCAGCTTTATCTCCAGTTCTAACGTATAGTAGGTCCGGACTGTTAATCCCCACCGCCTCTAAATTACAACCAGCCAGCATCTCATTGGTTCTTGAAAACTCACGTCAGCGCGACGCGAATGACGAAAATTACAGTCATTTTTCCGACTGAGGAGAGTGTAGCGAAATAGCCCGGCCTCCTTTTACGTCCCCCATTGTATTTTGAAAGGGGGACTGGGACTATGGCACGCCGCGCGAATACTTAGGCATCTTATACCTTCTCCCTAATAAACTAGATATCACTTCTTGGCCGTATTAATTCCTTTTTATGTTAAGTGAGTGAGTAGCCCCTCGGTATCCTTCTCTAAAGTTTCCAAATCTTTCTCTCATCTCTTGGGAAGATTCTATTTAGGTTTTTCCCAGAAATCGGGGTTCAATCCGGGTGCACCCCTTTGCTGTTCTAAAAGCAAAAGAGCTATTTTTAGAGCTAGGATACCTGCTTCAGGGCGATATCCATCTGGAGTCGAGCTCTAATCTTTTCCGATTTGTCAAAAGATAAAACACTCTAAAAGATAGGTTTTAAAACTGTAGATTTCTTGCTTACTCCTACACTTCTTTTTATATTTTATTTTCTCGTCTTTTTCTGCGATGTCTTCTTTGGTCCAAATATAGCTTTTGTTTCTGATTTTGAAAGATGGATGGATACAATTGGATTTGGTATAAAGATAAGATTCTGTCCTAATGGATTTGTAATAGCAAAAGCAAATTGACAATAACAGAAGGTGAGACAGACTGCAAGGAGAGAGTGTTCTGAATAAAGATATACTGTATTTTTAGCTTCATTCCATTTGCAAAGATGGGGGCTATTAATTTTAACCTCGACGTATGTAGTAGTAGTTGCTGTTGTAGTAATAGTAGTAGAAGTACAAAAGGTCAATAGGATTAACAGATAGTGAGGAGTACAGTAAGGAGAGCGTGTTCTGTTCTGAATAAAGATATACTGTATTTTTAGTTACACTGTATTTGCAAAGATGGGGGGCTATTAATTTCAACCTCGACGCATGTAGTAGTTGTTGTCGTTGTAGTAATAGTAGTAGAAGTACCAAAAGTCAATAGGAATAATAGAAAGTGGGGAGTACAGTAAAGAGATCGTAGGCGACAATCACGTGATTTAAAATTATTTCCTTTCAACCTATGAAAACATATTTTCTGCGCTTGATGCAGTATACTAGGAGAATTTTACATTTACCACCACCAGGTGTCGCACTAAGAAATCTAATATATTATTATAATCTCCAATAAGCAAAAATATAATTATTCTATCGGATTCCAATCCCAGATTAATTCCACAAAATTCAAATGAACTGAACTGGCAGCTATTTGCGTCTTTTAGAGAAATTAAAAAAGATAACGTTTTATTAAAGTTAAAGTAAATCAAACTGATTGGTCGATTAGGCTTCGAATACACTACTATTTAAGGCTTTTAACAACCTCGCCAGTGCCTAATTACTTTCTTTTATATTTCCCTTTGCTAATAACAACGAAATTGTCACCTTCAAAGGGGAAAGCTTTCTTGTATTCCACCCTCCCTTTAAAATCTGACAAAGCAATCGATTTTTTATGTAAACTTTCGCTTTGTTTCTAGCGCCACCTACAGTTAAACTATAGAAACTAAATATTAACAATTTCAGTATTTCACACATTTATGAAACGCTAAATATTTATGGATGGTGTTATTTATTTCCCACTGGAAAATCCGGGCGAAATAGCTTCGCGTATATTTATGTAAATTTTATAAAATTATTTAAATGTAGTTTTTGTTTTTGATTGTCCTGTTTATTCAAAAGCCAGTAATTTTCCATTATATTTTGATATTATATTCTATTACTTTTCAATGGGGTTTTTCCGTTGTTTTCGACGAAATTTAAAAAAACAACATATTATTATTTACACAGCCATACAGGAAATATCGATTAAAAATTTATTTTTTATTTATTTCTTTCAGTCAAATAATATCGTATTTTGATTCATTTTTTGTCATTGTTATTTGGGTTTAAAAATCACGTTATAATTTAACCGTATTTAAAATGTTAGTTTATTGACATAATTTAGATCAAAATAGACCTAAACCTGCAATTAAGTAAGTTGTGAATTTCGTCGAAAGGTGGCGCTGTATTTAACTCTAAGCGAATCGACGTAAGATATAAATCAACCAATCGATGAATTTCTTTGAGGCTTAAGCCACAGTTTGAACTTTGAACTTCAAAGTTATAAATAAATCTTATGGAATTTTGGAGTTTTTTTTTTAATTTTAACGTGTTTAAATTCCTTTTCGGGATTTTAAAGAAATTTATATTTTTTTAGTTAATTAAATTTATGTAATTTTATCAAAGGGTTAGTAAATTGTAGAAATATTTTTCAATTTAATGAAACTAATTTATTAGTTGATGAATCTTTACGTTTTCAAGTATTTAAAACTATCAAAATTAATAATAATAGTGCAGTGTTTGAAAAGTAGGCTTAAAATTACTTTGAAATGTTAAGCCTATTTTGGTATTTAATTAAACTAAATACATGTTTTCTCTTTTACGTTTTCAAGTATTTAAAACTATCAAAATGCCTCCCCTCTTTCTCGGCTTTAACAATAATAGTGCAGTGTTTGAAATGTAGGCTTAAAAATACTTTGAAATGTTAAGCCTATTTAGAAATATAATTAAACTAAAAACATGGTTTTTCTTTATCTTTAATTTTCAGGACGATCACGAGTTTAGAGAATCCTCTAACTTCAGTACCGGATCCGGAACGAAATGGGACTTGCAGGCGATGGAGCGATACATGCGTGAGAACCAACCCGAGACACACATGGCACTTGGTTTCTTAAGTCGTACTTCGGAGGAAGCTGTAAGTTCCTCGACCACCATGCCTTCATCGTCCGTCAGACGCAATCTTCAACCCAAACCGGGTCGATTATCAAGTACAAGTTCGGCACCCGTTAATGGGAACGATGGTGAGAGTGCCGGTGAAGAAAGTAGTCCGTCTTGGGGGTCAAGTAGCGCCGCTGAGGACACACCCTCCTACGGTACTGATGCCATGGCCTTTGAGTTTGAACGGAAGTGCAATGCGTTCGATGACATGGCGGCGAATGAAGGTGAGGGTCAAGTTAACTTGGCAATAGTACTGTTCTTTCTTACTAATCACGTGACATTAGGTGCGCGCCAAGGCTTAATGAATTCTTTTATTTGTTTGTATCCAAGCTTAACCTTCCTTAACAAGCTATATTAATACTTAAGACATAGCACACTCGATCACGCGCCGAACGACGCAAAAAGCTTGCGTGTTCGAGTGGGCTATGATTAAGCCCTCTTTTGGAAACTTGGAAAGGGTCTGTTAGTGGTTTCTACTGCGTTAAATAACTGTGACTTTGATCAAAAAAATTCTTTAAATTATTAATTGAAACGAATTTTAAAGAAAAATATTGAACTTAAAAAATAGGCTTAACACAAAAAATCACTCAAATTCCAGGTCAAAGGTTAGTGTTATTCCACTAAAATCCACTGGGTTTCTACTACATAAGGGTAGTTATGAAAAATAGCCATTAAATCATAAATTTATTGAATATATTGAAGAAAAAATAGACCTAAATAAAACAATGCCAAGGCCTAAAATTTTAGGTCATAGGTTAGTGTTATTCTAAGGTCATATTTCACGGTCACTGAGTTCGTGAAGAAGCATGCATTTTCTTGAATGAAATGTCGCATTCTCTAACGTATATATATTATTCTTGTTCATCGTAGGAGAAGTTGACCCGGTCATTCAAGTGAAAGGTAGTCAAAGCTCGGACGAACTAACGGATTTCGAGCGCCGAGATTGGCGTGCAGGAGGACGCAAAGGTTCCACCGGAAGTAACTCGGAACAAATGGCGGGAGACGGAACCGCGCCGGAACCCAAAAGCCGGAAGCTGACTCGTCTTTTGCGGCGTACCCACAGCGCTGGTTGCTCCAAAGAAGTTCCGTCGTACGCTCTGTTCCTCAAGGACAAAATCGTGAGTCTTTAAACCACACGTTTTTTACAAATCGCTTTACAAATACAATACGCCGCGTATCGTGAAGATTATTTTTGCAAAGGCCTACGGTTTTATTCACGCGGATAAAGAATGCGCGTGAGGAAATTTGTTTTCACGCTATAGGATAGGCAACTCCCTATCTCGGACGACAGCTTATTCTGTATATACTCTGTTACGACATCGGTTGTCAGCACGCGCAAAGCTAGGTCTCTATGTAACGTAGCTTTGTACGTGCTGTCAAGAGACGAAAAACTAGTATTTTAACTACATTCTGCGCCTCACTTTTTAATTACTTATAAAATCGTAGATTCCTAGCAGTAATTAGCAAAATAAAGCGTTTATATTTAGTACAAGGATCAATAGAACCAATTTTTGTGGCTTCCTGTGGAATATGCAATTTACAAACTTAGAACTATACCAGGGTTCATACAAACTTTGAAAACCTGGAGAATTTGGAAGTGTTGTGGAAGTAAATTGTTGGCTAAAAGTTCAGGGGGGGGGGGAAACTCCTGGATATTTATAATTTTTAGTAAAATTCATGGAAAACTCCAGGATATTTATAATTTTTAGTAAAATTCATGGAAAACTCCAGGATATTTATAATTTTTAGTAAAATTCATGGAAAACTCCTGGATATTTATAATTTTTAGTAAAATTCATGGAAAACTCGTGGATATTTATAATTTTAGTAAAATTAGGGGAAAACTCGTGGCAATTTGTGAGGCTTGAAAACAAGTGCCGTAGTTATCACTCCATAGAACCACTAGGTGGAGTTGCACCTGGAAAATTGGGGGAAAAAACCTGATAATGTGAGGGGAAATCGGTTTTCCAAACGTTATACGAACCCTGCATAAATTTTATTTATTTAAAACCAATAAAAACCAAAATGCACCAACCGGCGCATTTTGATAGCTTCCTCCAAAATTGGGATGAGCATAGCCATAAATGCAAATAAAAATCCAGTTTTGAAAACATTATTAGGGTATCTATCATTCAATGATAGCAAATTACATAATCATGATCCGTAATATGTTTATAATTATCTTCATTTAATTTGGGGGATATCCCGGTTTACGTCCTTACAAAATAGTCTCGTCTATATTTTATATATAAACTTTTACCGCGTCTAGTTTCGTCTTTATCTTCGTTCTTTTCTATAAGGGTGGATGGATATAGGCCCGCGACCTTTAGCGGGGATGATCGGATCGTCCTTTTGTAATTAGGTTTAATGATATTCCTGGAAACGAAAGTTCTACGTAGAACCGTCTATAAATAGCCACGGTATCTCTCCATTAAATCCCTCAGAGTCCTCCGAGTCGCCTTCGCCTCTTTAGGCTGCTCTAAGCGAAGATTGCCTATCGGCTTTAGACCGTTTTAGAATTTTCCTCGAATACCAAAGGACATTCTGATTGGAAAGGTTAAATATTAAAATGAGGTGGTGCATGGTTCAAGAAAGTTGGTGTGGTCGGACATTATCAGATGTCAGAGCCCCCCAATAGACATAAGGGTCGTCTATTTGATTAAAGGAACCAGTGTACAAAATATTAGTGAAATCGGTTGAAAATTTATTCCTTAAACAAGGGTATTTTACATTTTTGGCCGCCATTTTTCAAGATGGCGGCAAATCGAAACCCAAAAGCCATAAAGCCTGTCTATAGGGTATAGGTAACCAATGTACAAAATATTAGTGAAATCGGTTGAAACGCGAAATCAACGTTATTGTATAACAAAGGGTATTTTACACTTTTGGCCGCCATTTTTCAATATGGCGGAAAATCGAAACCCAAAAGCCATAAAGCCTGTCTATAGGGTATAGAGAACCAATGTACAAAATATTAGTGAAATCGGTTGAAACGCGAAATGAACGTTATTCCTTAAACAAGGGTATTTTATATTTGTGGCCGCCATTTTCCAAGATGGTGGCAAATCGAAATCCAAAATCCATAAAGCCTGTCTATAGGATATAGGGAACCAGTGTACTAATATTAGTGAAATCTGTTGAAACGCGAAATCAACGCTATTCAATAAAAAAGGTTTAGGTTACATTTCTGGCCGCCATTTTTCAAGATTGTGGCGGATTGGAAAAACCTTTCTTAGTGCTTACTACTTAAAATTTCAGCCTTTTAGATAAAGCGGTTTGGACTGGACCTTGATTATCAGTTAGTCACTCAGTGTCAGTCTGGACTTGGACTTACATAGCTTTGTCTGAAGATTAATTTCTAATTTCTGTATTTGCCTCAACCATCCCAACTAGGTTGAAATAAAAGCTCCCTCATTGCACTTTGGGCTTTCAGAAGGGCCAGGTGGGAAGTGCCCGTTAAATTTAATCGAATATTTCTAGCTAGGTAAAGTGTCAAAGGGTTTTAGACAATATGACGTCACCCGTCCCCGGGAACGATCCCTGGGAGGCTGCTGGGTGCTGGGAAAAAGTGATATTGAAGTTAAGCTGTTGAGAAATTGGTTTCTTAAATCCGTTTCTTTATTATTATTATTTGACAGTTGGGAGGGACTCAACGAAATGGTGGTAGAGATTATTTGAAAATATTGGCTTAGAAATATCTATTTTTCCCCGGGCATCTGGGATACGAGCTGCATTAGTGATTTCTTTGTCAATTTCCAAAAATATACAGGGTGTTTGGTTTCTGATAAGTCTGCATGCATAAATTAAGGGGATGTTCTTTGGAAAATCAATTTTCAGTCGAAAATGTAACTTCTATCTATGACATTTTGTTTGCCACAAGGGACACTGTTTTCAAGTTAAGATTGTACATAGTATTTTACGGATGACCCCTTAAATTTAATTAAGAAACTGATAGACAATGATTGATTGCTAATTTAATTAAGGGGTCATCCCTAAAACACTTTATCAAATCATAACTCGAATACATTTGGCCCGGACGGAAAAATATCATACAGCTATGAACTAGTGGCACCCCATGCTATTTTCCCATGCGGATTAATACAGTGAATCCTCGGAGACTGCCAATTCTCTATACTAAAGCCGTCCGTAACCTTTACTATACTGGTCTTGAAATGAATCATGACCTCTCTTGGAAAGGAAAATACGGATTAGTGGAAAATTCGGGGTTAATACTAAGGTCAAACGCAAATCCCATTAAGGAATAAAAACAGGTATCATCTGCCTAATACACGTGATACGGTTAGGGTCGTTACCTTGACCACTGGCTACTACCTCAGGCCAGTGTTTGTATCCTAGAGCTCCGAGCACGAGGTAGTCTTAGTTGGGTTAGTAACCTTTAAACTGTTATTTGAATTGTTTGAACTGTTGAACTTCGCTAGGATTCGTGGACGGTTGTTTTGATCTTGAGTCTCCATTCCATGGTTAAGACTTTGTCTTTTCTGTTCGTTTTTGATGGGTGTTATAGCTTTGTTAGGGTCATTACCTTGACCACTGGCTACTACCTACCTCAGGCCAGTGTTTGTTTCCTAGAGCTCCGAGCACGAGCTAGTCTTAGTTAGGGTTAGTAACCTTTAAACTGTTATTTGACTTGTTTGAACTGTTGAACTTCGCTAGGATTCGTGGACGGTTGTTTTGATCTTGAGTCTCCATTTCATGGTTAAGCCTTTGTCTTTTCTGTTCGTTTTTTGATGGGTGTTATGGCTTTATTACGGTCTTGCTTGACACTGATGTTTAAGGCTAGGTTACCCTGGTTTTTCTTATGTTAGGATTGCAAGGGTTAGTGGGTTTTTCGAGATTTGAGGGTTGCGGTCAAGGAGGCGTGAAAGAGGACGCTTAGTTCTGATTGTTGAGTTTGTTTTATTCTGGCGTTGATTGGCTTGTAGATTTAAGAACTACGAAACTTTTGATTGTGGATTTATTTACTTGTTCTATGAATATTTTTGAAAACTCGAGTTGTCTGACAACCATAGTGTTTTTGGCTTAGCATGTCAAGTTTAAACTTGGAGAATTTTATGTGATATTAACGGAAAACGTTTGGAAATTAAGTTTTCTTAATGAATCTAATTATTATTGTCTAGGCATTGCATTCTGTGTTTTATAAGTGTTTGTGAGAGGTTTTGGGTTCGAAAATGATCTATGACATCAGGGATAGATATATAATTTTACAAGTAGAATGGAGAACGGTTAGTATTTACTTCAGTCCGACTCATAGCCCATTATAGAGCCCCTCCCTCCAAAACTTAACATAAAGTTTAAATTATCTTATTGGCTCACTTAAACTACGTTTTGATGACGTTTGCTGACGGGGACGGCGAAAAATATGTAATTCCTTTTTACCTCTGTCGCTATGACCCTCCCGCCTCTTCTTTCATACCCCTCCGTCCCGTGGAAGGGGGTCCACATTACTCTGTTCTCCATTCCTACTTCTAAAACTAAATCTATCCCTGATGACATTTTGCTCTAAGAGACACCGTTTTCAAATAATGATTTGAGTGTTTTACGTATGACCCCTTAATTAAATTAACACTGTATCTCAGTTTCTTAATTAAATTTAAGGGGTCATTCGTAAAACACCTCAGTAATAACTTGTTCAATGTGTCCCTTATGGGTGAGCAAAATTTCATAGAAGTACGTTACATTTGCTGTTGATTCCCATAGAACCCTAATTACTTCGGTCCTATAATTAACCTTTTTGAAGTTCGTGCGCAACACAATGTATATTCATGGAGGAATAATTTTAATTCATCCCATGCATGGTACTTCTCTTCCGTAAATTTAGACGACGTAGTTTGTTTTGATCGCTGGTATTTTAATTTAAACTTAATGATGAGTGGGAGACCGAGGATATTATATATTGAAGGAAAAACATGTCTTTAGGGAAATTGTTTAACTTTTGATATTCAATGGCATTGGCAGTTGTACGGTTTCGGCCTTATTGCTATCTATGGGGATAATAACGTTGCTGTCACTAGTGTGTTTATTATGCTATAGCATCCGGGAATTGTTGTTTTCAAATATTTTCATTCAACGAACTCTAAGAAGAAGAGTGATATGATATTTCAGTTAATATATGTGTAAACATGTTTTTTCTCTCTTGACCTCGGATTTGTTTAGCGATTATTTTCTACTTAAATTCAATCAAGAGTTATTAATATGAAGTGAAGTTATGAAAATGGTTTTATTGACGGGATAGGTCTAGTAGGGTTTGATTTCGATGGGTTTGTTTTAATGCCTGAATTTGTATAATTGGACCAGGAAAGGGATAGTTTTGATAAAAGATAATGTTTGTACAAGAAGTGATATCTAGTTTATTAGGGAGAAGGTATAAATTCGGGCCAAATTTATAATCTAGCTTTATCTCCAGTCCAAACGTATAGTAGGTCCGGAGTTAATCCCCGCCGCCTCTAAATTACAACCAGCATCATCTCATTGGTTCTTGAAAACTCGTGTACGTCAGCGCGACGCGAATGACGAAAATTACTTGTATTTTCCGACTGAGGAGAGGCTGCGAAATAGCCCGGCCTCCTTTTACGTCCCCCCTTGTATTTTAAAAAGAGGGACTGGGACTATGGCGCGCGAATACTTAGGCGTCTTATACCTTCTCCCTAATAAACTATATTGTAATTTTAAAAGTTAGGGAAATTTGTAAACCGCATAGATTTGTGGCTAACCCTTGAGAAAATGCATAGTTTAGGAAATCTGTCACCCTTTGCCGAAACGGAAACGTTTTGGGGAAGCCCAACCACAATTTTGTTTATTATTTACTGTTCCAAACGCAGCTAGACGACTGTATTTATTCCAGACGTATTTCCCCTATGAATATTAAGACACAATAGGACTCGGCGGGCCTTATAAAAACTAGACGGATTGGAAAAAAATGAGACACAGGCGTCAACAAAAGGATTTCCGGTTTTTTCCTTTGCCTTATTTCCAACTCATTCTCTAGAATTCTCAGGAAGTAGAGTGTGAGACTTCGGAACTATCCTTTTCTACTCTCTATTATTATGTATGGAATGAAAGAGTACAAAAACCGAGGGGGTAACCACTCATCGTAATCGGTTTGCACGCGCTGTACCTTTGACTGTTCTAAAATATAAAGCCCTGCCATTTATAAGTGTAATTTGTAATCGGTGTGCATTGACTAGGAGTGATTAGCCCCTCGATATAAGCGTTAAATTATTCTCGCACCCAATTTAAAAGTTTACAGTTTCACTTTTTCTGCAGTTTTCTTTTAGGTACTATAACATAAGTTTATATCTTCCATAAGTTTGATATTTTTTACTGAAAGATAGTTGTGAAGGGACGTAGGTCTGAAGTACTGTCAGTGTCAAAGGCTTGGTAAAAATACCACAAGACCGTGTCAAAGGCTTAGAAGCACCAATTGGCACTGTCGAGAAGCAATTAAATATACATTTGAAATGCAAAGTTCTCCGCGTGTGGTCAATTATAGCGTGGTTTTCGAACTAGCTCAGTAGCTATCACTAACCCTGTATCATTACAAAGTGTAGAAAATGTCACACTTATTTAATATATATATATATGTCATAAACTTATGGTAAAACTAATCTAGACAGTGTATAAAAATACCTATCATGAATTTATCCAACTATCCCAAGAAAATATAATTTGAAATTAAATCTTGATCACACTGAAATATCTCCATTGTCCATTATCGCCATTTCTACCTTGATCTTTTAGAATGTGGATAGTTCTATATTCCTGGGGGAATTGCCATAGAGTAACTATAACCGAGCGCAACCTTTAACCTTACAACTTTTATTTTATCTCTATATAAAGCAGCGCTATTTCCAACAGTGTTCAAAATTTACAAAAGGCTTTCGAGCTATTTTTTCGAGAGCCACGTATCGCTTACAAATAGCAAAATTTTAGTCGAGGCAGGTCACTGAACTGTAAGGTTTTTAAGGCTTTCTTCTATTTTTCTTCTAAGTCCTCACCAATATTTTTTACACTTTTTACCGTTTACCGGAAATGTTTGATTTCAACTTTCGAATTTATACAGTTAGAATCGAAAGAAACTTCTATTTTGTTTGAATTTAGGCCTAGATGACGGAAGAAATCAGTTTACTGAACTGAAAACTTATGTAACTTACTTAGACAGCTGTGTAATTAGAAATAAGCTTGTAAGACGTATGCGCCTTGGATTTCATCAGTGTAGTTATCAATTATAATTTAAGATTTAATTAGTAATTGCAGTTAAATCAATTGTTAACGGAACATTTATGGGTATGTGAATCCAAGATCAGGAAAACAAATTTGGTGTTCACATACCGGACAGCAGGTGTTTAAACCTCAGAGTCTATTTACCACGACTTAATTAATTACTCATTGGAGATACTAATTAAGATAAAGGCTTGTTAAATTAAAGAACTTATTTTTAACTAGCAACAAAGAAACTTGGCTTTACCGCCATTTCAAAATATGGAGTAGGACATGTTAATGTTACCCCAAGGCAAGGGATGGTGAAAGGACAGTCCGAAGTGGTGTGTGGTTCTATGTGAAATCAATCAATTTTGAGTCGAAAATGTAATTAAAAGTTATAATTGAAGTAGTGTTTTACGGTTGACCCCTTAAATTTAACATAAGAAACTGCGAGACATTTCTAATTTAATCAAGCCCTTGTTTATGGTGACCCTTATAACATTAGTCCTACCCATCTCTCCACTCCAATAGAACTTGTAGATCCTTGCAGTATCATGTGATAGCTGATGCCGTTGACAACAGTTGAACAAAATGCCACCAAAAGGTTTCTTTCGTTTATGTAATCTTATTGGGAATTGAATAGAAAAGTTAAGAATGAAACTCCACTTAATTGAGAAGGAAATACTTAACGTTTCTAACTTATATAATAGAAATAAGTATTTGAAAAATTTTTATTTGATTTGAAGACGTGTGTACGTGCCTACTGTTCAATACTTGAGGTATGTCTTATATAGAAAATTCCGACTGCCACCTTTTTAATAAAATATATTGCATTCATCTCTAACCGAATTGCACAATTTTGGAATTGATTGTCCATCCTTTCAAAGGAATGTTTTTTTTATTATTATTTATTTCTTTTGCATCGAGATTTAAGGATAGTATTATAAAATAGTCTGTAGACAAGGAGGATTGATACCATTTACACCAGGAGGCTAGACTAAGTAGGCGGACACAGTACAGAGCTTACCAAGTAGCCTCGCCTCCTACCTATTTTCTGTTGTAGATTATCCACGTAATGATTTTCTTGACAGTTTTTAATGATAAAACTATACAGGGGGCGGGGCTATAAATTAATTTGCATATTGTTTGTGTGGGAGGTGCGGAATTTAAGGTATGTGTTATGTACGCGTCTTGTTACGTCATGATATGTATGTCAGGTCACTAACCGAAAGTTTAAAGGAATGGGTCACTTTTTCAATGAATTTCAAAAGTCAGGGAATTTCTTATTGGCAATTTAATTTTGTTATTGTAGTAATAATATGAATTAATATATTTACTTAGGAGTTAATTTTTGGTACTAGTCATGTTTAGATACCACAACAACGTTCGGACTTTTCTACGTCATAAGAAATAATAGTGGACACAGGTTAATTGAAAATTACTTTAGACGGTCAAGGGGAACCCTGGAAAAGTCATGGAATTTAAAAAAAAATAATTTTAAGTCATTAGTTGGATTAATTTTCCTATATTAGTACCAATATGGCCTTAAATATTTTTAAGTCTATGCTACCAGGCATTTTTCAACACGGTATTCCGACTTTTCAACATAACATAGTTAAAACAATCACAGAAAACACAGAAAAGTCAATTAAAATGCATCTTTAATATAGACATATAATTCTAATCGTCATTAGTTTTACATTCTTATAGGTCAAAAGTTATCCAATAAACAAATTTAGATTTTTAGTTAAGGCTATTTTAGATGAGTCAACTTGATTTGAGTGAACTAGTTGGGTCGTGTGTTTACAGAAGGTGGGAAAGTTGAACGACCAAATTAAAAATTGATCACTGACCAATTTCTGCTGACCTATCTATTTGATTCAAAAATTGAATCGTCTGAAAAGGCCTTTAAAATTACTTCCTATAGTTCTAAAGTCAGTCTTTTGTTTACCATTATATTTTGATTAGAATGACGTAAACCTCTATCTCGTGTTTCTGACTAATTGCTTTAGCCTTCGTGCAGAATTTCACGACCTCTATGAAATGCGATGAAAAAGTCTGTTATCTGAATATTGTGTCACCTTTTGTCGCCTAGGTCTTATCTCGAAAGCCTCTTCAACTTCTGTTACGCATTTTCCTTCTAGATTTTTTTACCTCTCCGAGTGACGATGGCGTCACGGAGAGGTATTACACTGGACATTTCTGTCTGTGTGTCTGTCACCGCGTTCGCAGTTCACAGAAAGCAATATTTGCTTCTAGTTCATTATCATCGTTAGTGTTAAGATGTACGCGGCGATCGGCTAAGGTTACGAGAAAAGTCTAGCCTCCCAATGGCAAAGATTCATGCAATTGCCGTTTTTCTTATCATTTACTCTGAACAAGTCAATCGCCTTATATGCCATAAATTTACAAAAATTGTGACAAAGGTGCTCGTTAGAAGTTAAACGTTAACAATAGCTATGTTTATAGTGATTTTAGTAAAACGACTTGACTAGAATTAAGGTAAATTACTCACGATTAATGTAATTAATATCAATTATATTTATTTAATTAATTATTTAACAAAAACCCTCTTAAGTTGGTAGATAGCCCTTGTCTCGACTAGGAGAGGTTTATTTTGGTTTCCCAACTGGTTTTCTTTCCCTTCAAAATAGCCCCATCATAAAAATTTCCATTTTTCCTCGTAACTCGATGGAATTTTGTACGGCGTTGCGTTGTTAAGTTTTTCTACTACGTTTTTTCAAAGAAGCCTAATTATGCCAAGATTACAAAGCTCGATAAGCAAAATGTTTTAGGGTTAAATATGTAAAAGTGTTTTGAAATATTTGACGTTAAATGTTTCGTGGGAATTGGTTTTAATTATTGCGATATTTTAAATAACTTTAAATATGGGGTTATTTTTTGTTACCGTTCTGGTTTAGAACTTGACATGTAATAAAATGTTAGCGTTTAAGCGAAGTGGTTGAAGATTCTTTCGGTCATGACGACGGCTACTGTTGCTGACAACAGCATGAAGAGCAAGTAGAAAGGAACGCCGACGCTGCTCAGGTCCAATTCAGTCGTGCTTTTCAGCGGTCTCTTCCACTTGATTTGTTCAATGTAGTGAAGCTTCTCAAGATCCAGATATTTCAATTCTTGCGTTTCGAACAATGGTACCACACTGTATTAAAAACAGTCGTCAAGTTTTTTAATCGGTTTACTGTAATAAATTAATACCGACAGCAGTTGGAGATTTTCTCGTAATTGCGGACTACTTCTCAACCAAGAGGTGTTGAAAACGAAGTGTAAATACTCGAAGCTAATTACGTGCTCCGAAAAGTCAAATCCTTCATTGTCCGAAAAGAACTTTTTACTCTCGGGATCTAATATGAGGAATTCTCCCGCCACCCAAGTCAGATATGTGTCCTCTACGATGACAGCTTTCTCCCCAAAAAGAACAGGCAGGTATCCATCACGTGTCATGTAATCAAAAACACTACTGAACATATTCTCGTGATCGAGTGCGTCAAACCATTTCTTAACATTTGGGTCCTGGGATGCCTGTAGATACGAAACCAGTGACGTCAGAAGAACCGAGGAACTTAACACTTGAACAACGCCTATTCACCAAATATTTCAGACTGTCGAAAGCTCCGCCATTTTTCGCAACTATAGGTGGAGTTCCCGATTTGATCAAGTCCGAGAGGGTGTCAATGCGATTGTAGCTTTCCGTCGTGAACTCCGTCCGCAAATAACAACCCAAGAAAAACAGAATGAAAGTCACTCCGATCAGCCACGACGAAGCCAGCAGACGACAAGTAATGTGGGGCAAAATGGAGGGAATCGCTGTAATAAAGGGAACATATTTATATCCGATTATTTAAAGCTATAGCCATCTCTCGTTATGAGAACGCAATTTAGGTGATTGGATCCCCCCATACAAAACTCTCTCGCTACGTCATAATGGAAAATATTCTTTTCTAGTGTAAGCGAGTACTCAATCGCTTACGTTCGGCGCACAAGAGCGACGCGTTGTCCCAAACATTTCCCAGGGTTTCTCGGGCCAGTTTCTTGACAACTTTCTTGGTGGGCACCGATTTGTATTTGTTGGTTACGATGGAGTGAAGGAGGAGTAAAAGTGACAGAATGAATAAGGTTAACCCCGTTAAAATCAGCACCTAATTGAGCCGATAATGGAAATTAATGAAAAAGGGGTTGAGGTTGTGGATTGTAATTGAGCAACATTTACTGGAGTGTCCATATTTAAGAAGGACAAGGAAGTGGACAAGACTCTCCTCGGGGGGCCGGACACGATAATCGTCCTGGCCGTTTCGTACACTGGAGACGGAGTGAAATATTCCTGTCGGCCATAGAATAGTGCACGTGGCACGGGAATCAGCATAAAAGTAGAATTCTAAAGCAAGATTAAGGATTATCAGAATTTTTTTCATAAGTAGACATAAATTTTGGTCCCGTTTCTCTTTCACTTACGCTGAAAGCATCAGATGTAGTAACAAATTTGGTCATGTCATCAAAATCCATTTTATTCCCTTCGTAAGTTACTCTAAACACCACCGACGAAATCATATAACATAACATAATATTATTAAATGTATTTGGCTTAATGTGAAAAGTTTCACCCTTTTACACGATTCTAATTTCAAGGAATACGAAAAATACTTTATGTTAAGGGATCTTTTCAAATAATCCGCCATGGCAGTGTATTGTAACACTTGGCTCTCCATCACCCACGTTTCCTGACAAGAAATATTAAAAGCTGAATTACCAAAAAAGAAAATAATTCTCAAATACACGCCGCTTAACTCACCTCCATAGTCGTCACGTTTACGGGAGTCTCTTGGGCGTACCTATAATTTTATTTAAATTTCAAATTGACAATTACATTTAAGATTTGAAAATGTAAATTGTACCTGTATTTAAAATATCGATTATTTCCCAGAAATTCCATTTCGTTCAGCGCCATTTTGGACTGAGCAGAAAATCCTAATGTTACTATCCTATACCTTCAAAGGCTGTAAAGAGTCGCTGATAGATTACCCATTTTTCATAAGTAAAAACGCAAGTTTATGAGATATGTTCCATCCATAAGTATTACACTTCCTATACTTCATAATGCTAGAGACTTACTAAGAGCTAGTTCGACGGAAGCGAGAATTTCCTGACTACACGCGGTTTTGCAGTCCGTCTTATTATTTAGTCACCAGGCGTCGGTTTACGAGAATCTACGACGTTTTACCGACGTCACTTCCATGACAAGCTCTCAGTAACCAGTGACAAAATTATGAAACGTATCTTATGAACTTATGAAACGTATCTTATGAACTTATGAAACGTATCTTATGAACTTATGAAACGTATCTTATGAACTTATGAAACGTATCTTATGAACTTATGAAACGTATCTTATGAACTTATGAAACGTGTCTTATGAACTTATGAAACGTGTCTTATGAACTTATGAAACGTGTCTTATGAACTTATGAAACGTGTCTTATGAACTTATGAAACGTGTCTTATGAACTTATGAAACGTGTCTTATGAACTTATGAAACGTGTCTTATGAACTTATGAAACGTGTCTTATGAACTTATGAAACGTGTCTTATGAACTTATGAAACGTGTCTTATGAACTTATGAAACGTGTCTTATGAACTTATGAAACGTGTCTTATGAACTTATGAAACGTGTCTTATGAACTTATGAAACGTGTCTTATGAACTTATGGAACGTGTCTTATGAACTTATGAAACGTGTCTTATGAACTTATGAAACGTGTCTTATGAACTTATGGAACGTGTCTTATGAACTTATGAAACGTGTCTTATGAACTTATGAAACGTGTCTAATGAACTTATGGAACGTGTCTAATGAACTTATGGAACGTGTCTTATGAACTTATGGAACGTGTCTTATGAACTTATGGAACGTGTCTTATGAACTTATGGAACGTGTCTTATGAACTTATGGAACGTGTCTTATGAACTTATGGAACGTGTCTTATGAACTTATGGAACGTGTCTTATGAACTTATGGAACGTGTCTTATGAACTTATGGAACGTGTCTTATGAACTTATGGAACGTGTCTTATGAACTTATGGAACGTGTCTTATGAACTTATGGAAAGGCGTTGTTTTAAATCGGAAGTTGTTGTGCGTTCTTGCAGACAACAACAAGAAGCGTCCTCGGACTGTCCAATCTCAAACAGTAATACAAATAAATCCTCATTGTTTTTGTTACGTAACGCAAATTATAATAACAGCCACACAAAGTGTGTCTGCAGGATAGTAGTGAGTACCCTAGTTCTGATCAGTTACTGTGTGAGCGACTAGGGTTACGCAATATTGAAGTGATAGGTGATGAATAGTGGAATTAATTCAAGTTAAGGTTCGATGTAACTAAGTGCGAAAGACACGGGAGGTCAGGCTTTTCCTTCCATCTCGCTTTTTGGCGCATGCGCTGTAGTCTTTTTGTATCATGAAAGTACACGCTCAGAGACGATTGGCGATGTATCAATGAACCATTCAACCCCCATGTACGTCCCGATACTCAAGGTTGCCCTTTTTACATCGAAAAGGTCTATTATGTGATACATAATTATGAACCCACCCTGAGTAAATGTTTAACCTTATGCAAAATTTGGAATTTTAATCGATTAGAGGTTGAAAGAAACAAACAAGCCTGGTACTTTAACGGTAATAATCGAAGAGAATCGTAAGAATTGTATACTTGCCTTTGAAAGGTTGGAATCGTGTATTTCTTCATAAGTAATATTTTGTAATTATCTCTCAGGATTTGAGTAATCCGCCATTATCACCGTGTTAACCGCGCTTCTCGTTGACCACTCTCTTTCCGAACATTAAACTGCGTCTGGAGTGTTAATCAAAATGGCCGTATTGGGAGAAATCTTTAGGCTTGACTCGATATAGAAGTACAACGTTAGAAGAAGTGGAGTTTTAATATAGGAAATAACGGGTTTTCTATGGGAATATTTGCCCCTTCTAAGGTTAGAAACGAGCAAGTGTTTGGGAGTTTTTCTTCTTTGAATGTAATGGTAGAACGTGGGAATTACTGGCACATGGCAGTAATGCATATGCGCGTATAAGCGTTATGTATTGATTTGGCATAAATAATTGGGGTCATGTTTTGAGTATTGCATTTTAGACTTTGGTACATTTTAATCTCCAAGAACTTGAACAATTTGAAAGATTTGAAAATGCAAATTTTGTTAACAAGTACTTCAAATTTAGTTTTTTGTCATTTTCCAAGTTGCAAGCGGTAATTGTAACCGTAATTTTACTGATCGAGTCAAACTGTTCTATTATGTTTGTTAATGAAACGAAAACACTAACTGTTATATCTTTGACAATTTTAAGTTCACAATAGAATGCAAATGTTTGACATCATAAGTGCATTACTACACCCTATAATTTAGAGTGGATTATTAGTTATATAACACGCGTATTACAATATGATGCTGAAATGTTTGTTTTCTGTTTTCGCAAAATTCGATTTCGTGTGGTGACGTATTTAATTTTCATCTTTCAAGTTAATTAGTAGAAGATTATTTCGGTGATGACGACGGGTACTGTTGCTGACAACATCAAGAAGAGCAAGTAGAAAGGAACGCCGACGCTACTCAGGTCCAAGGCAACCGTGCTTTTCAACGGTCTCTTCCACTTGACTTGTTCAATGAAGTGAAGCTTCTCAAAATACAGATAACTCAATGCTTGCGTTTCGAACATCGGTTCCAGGCTGTAATAAAAACAGTCGTCACGCCCCTTAATCAGTTTACTAAAAGAAATCATTACCGACCTCAGTTGGAGGTTTTCTCGTAATTGCGGACTGCTTCTGAGCCAAGATGTTTGGAAAAGGAGGTGTAAATAATCGAAGCTAATTTCGTGATCAGAATAGTCAAATCCTTCATTGTCCGAAAAGAACTTTCTACTGTCGGGATCTAATTTGAAGAATTCTCCCGTCAGCCAAATCAGATACGTGTCCTCTACGATCGCAGCTTTCTCCCCATAAAGAAAAGGCAGGTATCCATCACGTGTCATGTAATCCCAAACATCAGTGAGCATATTCTCCTGATCGAGTGCGTCAAACCATTTCTTAACATTTGTGTTCTGGGCTGCCTGTAGATACGAAGCCAGTGACGTCAGAGGAACTTAACACTTGAACAACGCCTATTCACCAAATATTTCAGATAGTCGAAAGCTCCGCCATTTTTCGCAACTATAGGTGGAGTTCCCGATTTGATCAAGTCCGAGAGGGTGACGATGCGATTGTAGCTTTCCGTCGTGAACTCCGTCCGCAAATAACAACCCAAGAAGAACAGAATGAAAGTCACTCCGATCAGCCACGACGCAGCCAGCAGACGACAAGTAATGTGGGGCAAAATGGAGGGAATCGCTGCAATAGGGAACAAAATTATATCTGATTATTTAAAGCTTTAACCATCTCTCTTGTTATGAGAACGCGATTTAGGTGATCGGATCCCCCCATACAAAACTGTCTCTCGCTACGTCATAATGGAAAATATTCTTTTCACAAATCTAAGCGAGCACTTAACCGCTTACGTTCGGCACACAAGAGCGACGCGTTCTCCCAAACATTTTCCAGGGTTTCTCGGGCCATTTTCTTGACAACTTTCTTTGTGGGCACCGATTTGTGTTTGTAGGTTACGATGGAGTGAATGACGAGCAAAAGTGACAAAATGACCAAAGTAAACACAATTAAAATCAACACCTAATTGAACCGAGAATGGAAATCAATGAATAGGGTGTTGAGGTTGTGGATTGTAATTGAGCAACATTTACTGGAGTGTCCATATTTAGGAAGGACAAGGAAGTGGACAAGACTCTCCTCGGGGGGCCGGACACAATAATCGTCCTTGCCGTTTCGCACACTGGAGACGGAGTGAAATATTCCTCTCGGCCATAGAATAGTGCACGTGGCACGGGAATCAGCATAAATGTAGAATTCTAAAGCAAGATTAAGGATTATCAGAATTTTTTTCATAAGTTGACATAAATTTTGGTCTCGTTTCTCTTTCACTTACGCTGAAAGCATCAGACGTAGTAACAAATTTGGTCACGTCATCAAAATCCATTTTATTCCCTTCGAAAATTACTCTAAACACCACCGACAAAATCATATAACATAACATAATATAATTAAATGCATTTAGATTAATCAATGTGAAAAGTTTCACCCTTTTACACGATTCTAATTTAAAGGAATACGAAAAATACTTTATGTTAAGGGATCGTTTCAAATAATCCGCCATGGCAGTATATTGTAACACATGGCTCTCCATCACCCACGTTTCCTGACAAGAAATATTAAAAGTTGAATTACCAAAAAGAAAATAATTCTCAAACACACGCCAGCGAACGTTTTATAAACTCACCTCTGATGTCGTCACGTTTACGGGAGTCTCTTGGGCGTACCTATAATTTTACTTAAATTTCAAATTGACAATTACATTTAAGATTTGAAAATGTAAATTGTACCTGTATTTAAAATATCGATTATTTCCCAGAAATTCCATTTCGTTCTGCTCCATTTTGGAATGAGCAGAAAATCCTAATGTTACTATCCTATGTTACCTTCAAAGGCTGTAAAGAGTCGCTGATAGATTACCCATTTTTCATAAGTAAAAACGCAAGTTTATAAGATATGTTCCATCCATAAGTATGACACTTCCTATACTTCATAATGCTAGAGACTTACTAAGAGCTAGTTCGACGGAAGCGAGAATTTCCTGACTACACGCGGTTTTGCAGTCCATCTTAATATTTAGTCTAGACTAAGCCTTTGGCTGCGCCTCACCAGGCGTCGGTTTACGAGAATCTACGACGTTTTACCGACGTCACTTCCATGACAAGCTCTCAGTAACCAGTGACAAAATTATGGAACGTATCTTATGAACTTATGAAAAAAGCGTTATTGTCCGTTCTTGCAGACAACAACAAGAAGCGTCCACGTACTGTCCAAGCTCAAACATTAATACAAATAAATCCTCATTGTTTTTGTTACGTAACGCAAATTATAATAACAGCCACGCAAAGTGTGTCTGCCAGATAGTAGTGAGTACCCTAGTTTTGATCAGGTACTGTGTGAGTGACTAGGGTTACGCAATATTGAAGTGATAGGTGATGAATAGTGGAAAATACAAGTTAAGGTACGATGTAACTAAGTGCGAAAGACACGGGAGGTCAGACTTTTCCTTCCATCTTGCTTTTTGGCGCATGCGCTGTAGTCTTTTTGTATCATGAAAGTGCATGCTCAGAGACGATTGGCGATGTATCAATGAACCATTCAACCCCCATGTACGTCCCGATACTCAAGGTTGCCCTTTTTACATCGAAAAGGTCTATTATGTGATGCCAGAAGTGAGATGAGTCCAGAAGTACTGAGGTAATCAAATTCTTCACTCGGCGAAAGTGAATATTCTTGATAACACACCAACGGTTGGCCCTCTGGCGGTTTCAGAATTTCCCCTCCAAAACGTGAGACGCTCGCGGTGGTAGACGGCCGAACTAGATTCAAGCACCCGCGTTCATGTTCCGCGGCTTTAGGTTGAGGGGAAGGGGGTAGCAAATGTTTTTGGAACTCGACCAATTTTTTTCTCTCTAGTGTAGGCGCGATGGAAGCGGCATAAAATCCTCAAATTTGTTCACTAGTGCCAGGATCTACTATCAATGCTAGAGCCCTTCACTTCTAGTCTCATCTCACTTCTGGTGATACGCAATTATGAACCCACCCTGAGTAAAAGTTTATCCTTATGCAAAATTTGGAATTTTAATCGATTAGAGGTTGAGAAAAACAAACAAGCCTGGTACTTTAACGGTAATAATCGAAGAGAAGTTGTAAGAATTATATACTTGCCTTTGAAAGGTTGGAATCGTGTATTTCTTCATTAGTAATATATTGTAATTATCTCTCAGGATTTGAGTAATCCGCCATTATCACCGTGTTAACCGCGCTTCTCGGTGACCACTCTCTTTCCGAACATTAAACTGCGTCTGGAGTGTAAATCAAAATGGCCGAATTGGGAGAAATCATTAGGCTAAATGACTTGATATAGAAGTTCAACGTTAGAAGAAGTAGAGTTTTAATATACGAAAGAACGGGTTTTTTATGGGAATATTTGCCCCTTCTAAGGTTGGAAACGAGCAAGTGTTTGGGAGTTTTTTCTTCTTTGAATGTAATGGTAGAACGTGGGAATTTCTGGCACATGGCAGTAATGCATATGCATGTCTGAGCGTTATGTATTGATTCGGAAAAAATAATTGGGAGACAGGTTTTAGGTATTGCATTTTAGACTTTAATCTCCAAGAACTTGAATAATTTAATAACATTTAAGATTTGAAAATGCAAATTTTGTTTGTATCTATCGTTAACAAGTAAATAAAATTTAGTTTGTGACATTTTCTAAGTTGCAAGCGGTAATTTCAACCGCAATTTTGCCGTCCGAGTCAAACTGTACTATTACGTTTGTTAATGGAACGAAAACCATTACTATTATATCTTTGACAATTTTAAGTTCAAAATAGAATGCAAATGTTTGACATCATAAGTGCATTACTACACCCTATAAGTTAGGCTGGATTATTAGTTATATGTTTGTTTTGTGTTGTCTCAAAGTTCGATTTCGTGTTGTGTAATGCTAGATATTTAGCATTTAAGCAAAGAGGTTGAAGATTATTTCGGTGATGACGGCGGCTACTGTTGCTGACAACATCAAGAAGAGCAAGCAGAAAGGAACGCCGACGCTACTCAAGTCCAAATCAGTCGCGCTTTTCAACGGTATCTTCCACCTGATCTGTTCAATGAAGTGAAGCTTCTCAAGCTCCAGATATTTCAATGCTTGCGTTTCGAACATCGGTACCACACTGTATTAAAAACAGTCGTCAAGTTTTTTAATCGGTTTACTGTAATAAATTAATACCGACAGCAGTTGGAGGTTTTCTCGTAATTGCGGACTGCTTCTGAGCCAAGATGTTTTGAAAACAAAGTGTAAATACTCGAAGCTAATCATTTGCTCAGAAACATAAAATCCTTCATTGTCCGAAAAGAACTTTTTACTCTCGGGATCTAATTTGAAGAATTCTCCCACTAGCCAAATCATATAGATGTCCTCTATGATCGCGGCTTTCTCCCCATAAAGAATAGGCAGGTATCCGTCACGAGTCATGTAATCCCAAATATTACTTTCCTGATCTAGTGTGTCCAGCCATTTCTTAACATTTGGGTCCTGGGCTGCCTGTAGATACGAAACCAGTGACGTCAGAAGAACAGAGGAACTTAACACAGAAACGAATATTCACCAAATATTTCAGAAAGCCTAAAGCTCCGCCATTTTTCACAATTGTTGGTGGAATTCCCGATTTGATCAAGTCTGAGAGAGTGTCGATGAGATTGTAACTTTCTGTTGTGAACTCCGTCCGCAAATAACAACCCAAGGAGAACAGAATGAAAGTCACTCCGATCAGCCACGACGCAGCGAGCAGACGACAAGTAATGTGGGGCAAAACCAAGGGAATCGCTGTGGGGAACAAAATTATGTCCAATTATTTAAAGCTATAGCCATCTCTTGTTATGAGAATACAATCTTAGTTAATTGGATCCCCTTACGAAATCGTCTCTCGCTACGAACTGACGTCATATTTGATAAATATTCTTTTCAGATGTAACCGAGTACTTAATTGCTTACGTTCGGCGCACAAGAGCGACGCGTTGTCCCAAACATTTCCCAGGGTTTCTCGGGCCATTTTCTTTACAACTTTCTTGGTGGGCAATGATTTGTATTTGTTGGTTACGATGGAGTGAACGACGAGCAAAAGTGACAGAATGACCACAGTGGATCAGCACCTAATTGAACCGAGAATATAATTCCATGAATTGGGTAATAGTGAGTAGAATGTATTTGAGCGAAATGTACTGTAGTGTCCATATTTAAGAAGGACAAGGAAGTGGACGTGACTCTCCTCGGGGGGCCGGTCACGATAATCGTCCTGGCAGCTTCGTACACTGGAGACGGACTGAAATATTCCTGTCGGTCATAGAATAATGAACGTGGTACGGGAAACAGATAAAAAGTAGCATTCTTAAACAAGATTAAGGATTATTAGTGAATGTAACATCCGTAGACTTAAATTTTGGTCTCATTTTTCTTTCACCTACGTTGAAAACATCAGCCCCAGCAATAAATTTGAAGAAGTCATCAAAGTCCATTTTATTCCCTTCGTAAATTACCCTAAACGCCATCGGGAAAATTATATTACAATTAAGATATTATAAATGATCCTCATTAAAAAATAGATTTAATTATTCGAATGTTTAACAAAAAAAAAACCAAAACTCATCGATTAATGATTATAAATTTCGAATAATCGTATGATGTGGCCCTGTTGTCGTCGTCGTCGTATGTGGCGTGCCAGAGAACTACCTTAGGCAGTATAAAAGTTTTCGTTCGTCATAGAAGGGAGAGTGAATGGGAGAGAATTGAGGTGATATTTTTCACTCGTGTATTTCAAAAGGAAGGGGATTATAATAGTAAGTTTAAGCTTAGCATTAATTGTACTAGTAAGGTTAAGCATTGTGAATCGCGATTTTCGTTTGCTCGATATATTTAAAGCGAGAGAGAGAGAGAGAGAGAGAGAGAGAGAGAGAGAGAGGATTATAGTATTGCCTTAATTTAAGCGGAAGGTGTAATGCTACCTTTAAAATTCCTCTCACCCGTAGACAATAAGGATTTCACGCTTTCAATCCCGCTCCCCTATTTCAACATTCAAAGAAATCGAGGGGGATTATAAAAGCAAAAGAAAGTATATCGTGTGACCCGGGGATATTACAATTATAACATATATATACTAGCTTGTGGTTACTTTCCAAGTTTTTGTCCCACTATTACAATTATAACGAAAGTAAATTTTTGAAGTAAGGATTGCGCTGTTAAAGGCTTCTCAAACGAGGGACTACTCCCTCAACTTTTCTATTATAATTATAACAGAAGTAAATACATTGAAGTTAGGATTGCGGGTATTCATTGTAGCAAAGTTAAAGGTAGCGCATCGAGGGGCTATTCACGCGAATTGCCTGTACGCCTGTTACGTACGCTACGATGTGCCTACTTTTATGAGCCCTGTCCTTGGGCCATCTTGTTTACTTTTCAAACGAAACTAGTCACTATAAACCCGCGAATAATATTTAAATTCTCGAATATTCGCTCAATCATTTGACCGACGAGAGTGAGTCTTTCCCGTTTCACTCAACTACTCGAATGTAATTTCAAGGAATGCAAAAAATAGTACTTCGTGTTAAGGGCTCGTTTCATATAGTTCGCAATGACGGTGTATCGTAACACTTGTTTCTCCATCACCCACGACTCCTGATGGCAAGAAATATTAAAAGTCAAATTACAAAAATGAAAAAAATTCTCACTGACACAAATAATTAACTCTCAAACCTTGATAAACTCACCTCCAGTGTCGTCACGTTTACGGGAGTTTCTTGGGCGTACCTTCAATGTTAATTACATTTCAAATCGACAATTACATTTAAGATTTCAGAATGCAAATTGTACCTGTATTTAAAATATCGATTATTTCCCAGAAATTCCATTTCGTTCAGCGCCATTTTGGGCTCCACTTAAACCCTAGTTTTTCCAATGCTAAAGGCGAAGACGAAGTGTAGATTAATTCATTAAAATGTCGAGTGTCTCAACTTTTTGTGCCATCTTAATGTAATAGAATATTAAGAAAATTAAGTACTCTCCTTCGAGTACCGTTTTGGGCTCGTCTATTTCAAATCTGGTGCGATACAGAAATCGGGTAACGAGTCAATAATAACATTTTAACAGCTATTTTTGCTAACCACAAACTCACGCTAATGTTTCAGTTGCCAGGGTAACTGAAGTGAAGATTTTGTAACATATTTTAGTAAACGACCCGTACAATCTAATCAATACTTTTATAATAAATAAAACTCAGATTTGAAGAGTTGGAAATGGAAACTTTTACTATAAACTAGAATCAGTTTTACGTAGGAATTTTACCCTTTCTAAGATTGTATTCTCCTATAACCAGTTTCGTAAACAAAGATAAGGGCATTACGGTGTTTCGGCATTTTAACAAACATGTACTTAGACCTAATAATTTTCGGGAAACGCTTTGCAGTCTCTACCTTTTTATTGACTTTTCTGGACCTCCATTTAACAAGAAGGAAAGTGGTGTTAGTAACTTCGATGCAATGTTGCACTATCTATTTAGAAAACTCTTACTTCTAGTCTCATCTTACTTCTGGTGTTAATAAAGTGCCGTACAACTTCGATGTTTTGTTGCACTATCTATTTAGAAAACTTTATAATTGACTGAACGATAAAATTTTAGATTTGAAAATGCTAATTTCGTTTGTATATATCATAACCAAGTGATTCAAATTTACTTCGTGCCATTTTCCAAGTTTCAAGCGGTAACTACAAACGCAATTTTGCAGTAGGCCTACTAGAGATGATCCAATATCAGTTTAAACCGATACCGATATATCAGTTTAGCCAAATATCGGTGCCGATACCCATGCCATATCGGTATCGGTATCGGTCCATCTCTACGAACTATTATATTAAGTATGTTGATGAAACGAAAACCATAACTACATCTTTGACAATTTTATTTAAAGCAATTCAATTAATTTAGTCTTATTTCGAGTGCTAATTAAGTTCACAATATAGTGTTAATCTTTGACATCATAAGTGCATTACTACACCCTATAAGTTAGAGTGGAATATTAGTTATGTAAGATGTGTTTTACAATATGATGCTGAAATGTTCGTTTTGTGTTTCCTCAAAATTCGATTTCGTGTGGTGTAATGCTAGACTTTCATCTTTCAAGTTAATTAGTAGAAGATTATTTCGGCGATGAGGACGGGTATTGTTGCTGACAACATCAAGAAGAGCAAGTAAAAAGGAACGCCGACGCTACTCAGATCCAAGGCAACCGTGCTTTTCAACGGTCTCTTCCACTTGACTTGATCAATGAAGTGAAGCTTCTCAAGATCCAGATATTTCAATGGTTGCGTTTCGAACAATGGTACCAAACTGTATTAAAAACTGTCGTCAAGTTTTTTAATCGGTTTACTGTAATAAATTAATACCGACAGCAGTTGGAGATTTTCTCGTAATTGCGGACTACTTCTCAACCAAGAGGTGTTGAAAACGAAGTGTAAATACTCGAAGCTAATTACGTGCTCCGAAAAGTCAAATCCTTCATTGTCCGAAAAGAACTTTTTGCTCTCGGGATCTAATTCGAGGAATTCTCCCACTATCAAAATCAGATACGTGTCCTCTACGATTATAGCTTTCTCCCCAAAAAGAACAGGCAGGTATCCGTCACGTGTCATGTAATCCAAAACACCAGTGATCATATTCTCCTGATCGAGTGCGTCAAACCATTTCTTAACATTTGGGTTCTGGGCTGCCTGTAGATACGAAGCCAGTGACGTCAGAAGAACAGAGGAACTTAACACTTAAACAACGCCTATTCACCAAATATTTCAGACTGCCGAAAGCTCCTCCATTTTTCGTAACTATAGGTGGAGTTCCCGATTTGATCAAGTCCGAGAGGGTGACGATGCGATTGTAGCTTTCCTTCGTGAACTCCGTCCGCAAGTAACAACCCAAGAAAAACAGAATGAAAGTCACTCCGATCAGCCATGACGTAGCGAGCAAACGACAAGTGATGTGGGGCAAAACGAAGGGAATCGCTGTAGGGAGCATAATTACATCCGGTTATTTAAAGCTTTGGCCTCCCCCATAAAAAACTCTCTCGCTGCGTCATAATGGGAAATATTCTTTTCAAATGTAAGCGAGTACTCAATCGCTTACGTTCGGCGCACAAGAGCGACGCATTGTCCCAAACATTTCCCAGGGTTTCTCGGGCCAGTTTCTTGACAACTTTCTTGGTGGGCACCGATTTGTATTTGTTGGTTACGATGGAGTGAACGACGAGCAAAAGTGACAGAATGAATAAGGTTAACCCCGTTAAAATCAGCACCTAATTGAAACCAAGAATGTAATTTGATGAACTGGATATTGAATTGATTGTAATTGCAAAGTTTACCGGAGTGTCCATATTTAAGAAGGACAAGGAAGTGGACAAGATTCTCTTCGGGGCGCCGGACACGATAATCGTCCTGGCCGTTTCGTACACTGGAGACGGAGTGAAATATTCCTCTCGGCCATAGAATAGTGCACGTGTCAAGGGAAGCAGCATAAAAGTAGAATTCTAAAGCAAGATTAAGGATTATCAGAATTTTTTTCATAAGTAGACATAAATTTTGGTCTCGTTTCTCTTTCACTTACGCTGAAAGCATCAGACGTAGTAACAAATTTGATCACGTCATCAAAATCCATTTTATTCCCTTCGTAAATTACTCTAAACACCACCGACAAAATCATATAACATAACATAATATTATTAAATGCATTTGGTTTAATGTGAAAAGTTTGACCCTTTTAAGCGAATCTAATTTCAAACAATACGAAAAATACTTTATGTTAAGTGATCTTTTCAAATAATCCGCCATGGCAGTGTATTGTAACACATAGCTCTCCATCACCCACGACTCCTGATGGCAAGAAATGTTTAAAAGTTGAATTACTATAAGGAAATAACTCTCAAAGATACGCCACTTAACCTTGATAAACTCACCTCCAGTGTCGTCACGTTTACAGGAGTCTCTTGGGCGTACCTTCAATTTTAATTAAATTTCAAATTAACGATTACATTTAAGATTTGAATATGTAAATTGTACCTGTATTTAAAATATCGATTATTTCCCATAAATTCCATTTCGTTCAGCGCCATTTTGGAATGAGCAGAAAATCCTAATGTTACTATCCTATACCTTCAAAGGCTGTAAAGAGTCGCTGTTAGATTTCCCATTTTTCATAAGTGAAAGCATAAGTTTATAAGATGTATGACTCTCTCTATATATACTTCGTAATGCTAGAGACTTACTAAGAGCTAGTTCGAGAACGACGGAAGCGAGAATTGCCTGACTACACGCGGTTTTGCAGTCCATCGTAATATTTAGTCTGGACTAAGCCTTTGGCTGCGCCTCACCAGGCGTCGGTTTACGAGAATCTACGACGTTTTACCGACGTCACTTCCATGACAAGCTCTCAGTAACCAGTGACAAAATTATGGAACGTATCTTATGATCTTATAGAACGTATCTTATGAACTTATGGAGCGTATCTTATGATCTTATGGAACGTATCTTATGAACTTATGGAACGTATCTTATGAACTTATGGAACGTATCTTATGAACTTATGGAACGTATCTTATGAACTTATGGAACGTATCTTATGAACTTATGGAACGTATCTTATGAACTTATGGAACGTATCTTATGAACTTATGGAACGTATCTTATGAACTTATGGAACGTATCTTATGAACTTATGGAACGTATCTTATGAACTTATGGAACGTATCTTATGAACTTATGGAACGTATCTTATGAACTTATGGAACGTATCTTATGAACTTATGGAACGTATCTTATGAACTTATGGAACGTATCTTATGAACTTATGGAACGTATCTTATGAACTTATGGAAAAGCGTTGTTAAATCGGAAGTTGTTGTCCGTTCTTGCAGACAAAAACAAGAAGCGTCCTCGGACTGTCCAAGCTCAAACATTAATACAAATAAATCCTCATTGTTTTTGTTACGTAACGCAAATAACAGCCACTCAAAGTGTGTCTGCCGGAAAATAGTGAGTACCCTATAGTTTTGATTAGTTACTGTGTGAGTGACTAGGGTTACGCAATATTGAAGTGATAGGTGATTAATAGTGGAATTTATTCAAGTCAAGGTTCGATGTAACTAAGTGCGAAAGACACGGGAGGTCAGACTTTTCCTTCCATCTCGCTTTTTGGCGCATGCGCTGTAGTCTTTTTGTATCATGAAAATGCATGCTCAGAGACGATGTATCAATGAACCATTCAACCCCCATGTTTCGTCCCGATACTCAAGGTTGCCCTTTTTACATTGAAAAGGTCTATTATGTGATGCCAGAAGTGAGATGAGACCAACACACCAACGGTTGGCCCTCTAGTAGCGGTTTCAGAATTTCGCCTTCAAAACGTGAGACGCTCGTGGCGGTAGACGGCCGAACTAGATTCAAGGACAGGCGTCCGTGTTCCGCGGCTTTAGGTTGAGGGGAAGGGGGTAGGAAATGTTTTTGGAACTCGACCAATTTTTTTCTCTCTAGTGTAGGCGCAGGGATGGAAGCGACATAAAATCCTCAAATTTGTTCACTAGTGCCAGGATCTACTATCAATGCTAGAGCCCTTCACTTCTAGTCTCATCTCACTTCTGGTGATACGTAATTATGAACCCACCCTGAGTGAAAGTTTAACCTTATGCAAAGTTTGGAATGTTAATCGATTAGAGGTTGAGAAAAACAAACAAGCCTGGTACTTTAACCATAATAATCGAAGAGAATCGTAAGAATTGTATACTTGCCTTTGAAAGGTTGGAATCGTGTATTTCTTCATAATTAATATTTTGTAATTATCTCTCAGGATTTGAGTAATCCGCCATTATCACCGTGTTAACCGCGCTTGTCGTTAACCACTCTCTTTCCAAACACTAAACTGCGTCTGGAGTGTAAATCAAAATGGCCGAATTGGGAGAAATATTTAGGCTTGACTCGATATAGAAGTACAACGTTAGAAGAAGTGGAGTTTTAATATAGGAAGGAACGGGTTTTCCATGGGAATATTTGCCCCTTCTAAGGTTGGAAACGAGCAAGTGCTTGGGAGTTTTTCTTCTTTGAATGTAATGGTAGAACGTGGGAATTCCTGGCACATGGCAGTAATGTATACGCGCGTCTAAGCGTTATGTATTGATTTGGCAAAAATAATTGGGGGCATGTTTTAAGTATTGCATTTTAGACTTTGGAACATTTTAATCTCCAAGAACTTGAATAATTTAATAACATTTAAGATTTGAAAATGCAAATTTTGTTAACAAGTACTTCAAATTTAGTTTCAAATGTGTCATTTTCCTATAGTTGCAAGCGGTAATTGTAACCGTAATTTTGCTGATCGAGTCAAACTGTTCTGTTACGTTTTTTGATGAAGCGAAAACCATAACTATTATGTCTTTGACAATTTTAAGTTCAAAATAGAATGCAAATGTTTGACATCATAAGTGCATTACTACACCCTGTAAGTTAGAGTGGATTATTAGTAATGTAAGATGTGTTTTACAATATGATGCTCAAAATGTATGTGTTGTGTTTTCGCAAAATTCGATTTCGTGTGCTGACGTATTTAATTTGCATCTTTCAAGTTAATTAGTAGAAGATTATTTCGGTCATGACGGCGGCTACTGTTCCTGACAACAGCAAGAAGAGAAAGTAGAAAGGAACGCCGACGCTACTCAAGTCCAAATCAGTCGCGCTTTTCAACGGTCTCTTCCACTTGACTTGTTCAATGAAGTGATGGTTCTCAAAATCCAGATAATTCAATGCTTGCGTTTCGAACATCGGTTCCACGCTGTAATAAAAACAGTCGTCAAGTGTTTTAACCGGTTTACGGTAATAAATTAATACCGACAGCAGTTGGAGGTTTTCTCGTAATTGCGGACTGCTTCTTAGCCAAGATGTTTGGAAAGCGAAGTGTAAATACTCGAAGCTAATTACGTGCTCCGAAAAGTAAAATCCTTCATTGTCCGAAAAGAACTTTCTACTCTCGGGATCTAATACTCTGCGATCATAGCTTTCTCCCCATAAAGAATAGGCAGGTATCCGTCACGAGTCAGATAATCCCAAACACCAGTGGCCATATTCTCCTGATCGAGTGCATCAAACCATTTCTTAACATTTGGGTCCTGGGATGCCTGAAGATACGAAACCAGTGACGTCAGAAGAACAGAGGAACTTAACACTTAAACAACGCCTATTCACCAAATATTTCAGACTGCCGAAAGCTCCTCCATTTTTCGTAACTATAGGTGGGGTTCCCGATTTGATCAAGTCCCAGAGGGTGACGATGCCATTGTAGCTTTCCTTCGTGAACTCCGTCCTCAAATAACAACCCAAGAAGAACAGAATGAAAGTCACTCCGATCAGCCACGACGAAGCGAGCAAACGACAAGTGATGTGGGGCAAAACGAAGGGAATCGCTGTAGGGAACATAATTACATCCGGTTATTTAAAACTTGGCCTCCCCCATAAAAAACTCTCTCGCTGCGTCATAATGGGAAATATTCTTTTCAAATGTAAGCGAGTACTCAATCGCTTACGTTCGGCGCACAAGAGCGAGGCGTTCTCCCAAACATTTTCCAAGGTTTCTCGGGCCAGTTTCTTGACAACTTTCTTGGTGCGTAACGATTTGTATTTGTTGGTTACGATGGAGTGAACGACGAGCAAAAGTGACAGAAGCACCAAGGTTGACCCCATTAAAATCAACACCTAATTGAACCGAGAATATAATTCAATTAATTTTGTGGTGAATGGAATGCTTATTTTATTTATTTATTTAAATGGATTTCACTAGTCCACCCAACTAAGCTTAAGCTTGTGTTTGGGTGGATGTGTTGAAGTTTGAGGGCAAAATTTACTGGACTGTCCATATTTAAGAAGGACAAGGAAGTGGACAAGACTCTCTTCGGGGCGCCGGACATTATAATCGTCCTGGCCGTTTCCATCGCTGGAGAGGGACTGATATATTCCTGTCGGCCATAGAATAATGAGCGTGGCGAGGCAAACAGCATAATAGTAGAATTCTAAAACAAGATTAAGGATTATTAGAAATGTTTTCTTAAGTAAACAAAAATTTTGGTCCCGTTTCTCTTTCACTTACGCTGAAAGCGTCACGCGTAGTCATAAATTTGGACATTTCATCAAAATCCATTTTATTCCCTTCGTAAATGACCCTAAACACCACCGTCAAAATCATATAACGTAACATAACATAATATTATTATATTAATAATAATAATATTTTGTTTGATGTGGAAAGTTCCACCCAACTACGCGAATATAAATTCAAGGAAGACGAAAAATACTTCATGTTAAGTGATCGTTTGAAATAATCCGCTATGGCATTGTATTGTGGCACTTTGTTCTCCATCACCCACGACTCCTGATGGCAAGAAATGTTTAAAAGTTGAATTACCAAAAAGAAAAGAATACTCAAAGATACGTCGCTTAACCTTGATAAACTCACCTCCAGTGTCGTCACGTTTACGGGAGTCTCTTGGGCGTACCTTCAATTTTAATTAAATTTCAAATTAACAATTACATTTAAGATTTGAAAATGCAAATTCTAGGTGCCTGTATTTAAAATATCGATCATTTCCCATAAATTCAAATTCTGTCTGCGCCATTTTGGGCTCCACTTAAACCGTAGATTGTTCAATCCGAAAGACGAAGACGAATTGTACATTAATCCTTTAAAATTTCAAGTGTCTCAACTTTTATATCACATTAATATAGTAGAATATTAAGAAATTGAAGTACTCTCCTTTGAGTACCATTTTGGCTTCGTTTATTTCAAGTCTGGTGCGATACAGAGTTCGGGTAATGAGTCAATAATAACATTTTAACTACTCTTGTCGTTAACCACACTCTGCCGCTAATGTTTCAGTTGCCACGGTAACTGAAATGAAAATGATGAATAATTTATTTAAATTTTATTAACATAATATAGTCCAATCAATATACCCAGATTAGAATAGTTGCAATTGGAAACTTTTACCATAAACTGGAAACAGTTTTATGTAGTAATATTTACCCTTTCTAAGATTGTATTCTCCTATAACCAGTTTCGTAAACAAAGATAAGGACATGACGGCGTTTTGGCAATTTAACCATGATGAATAATTGATTTAAATTTGTTTAACATATTTTAGCCAACGCACCCTACAGTCTAATCAATACTTTTTGTAATAACTAAAACCCAGATTAGAAAACTTTTACCATGAAATAGACTATGTTGTCTGTAAATATTTTACCCTTTCTAAGATTGTATTCTCCTATAGCCAGTTTCGTAAACAAAGATAAGGATATGACGGTGTTGCGGCATTTTAACAAAATTATTTTCGGAAAACGCTTTGTAGTCTCCACCTGTTTATTGACTTTTCTGGACCTCCTTTTAACAAGAAGGAAAGTGGTCTTAAGAGAAGTGAGATGAGACCAGAAGTACCGAGCTAACCAAATTCTTCACTTGGCGAAAGTGAATATTCTTGATAACACACCAACAGTTGGCCCTCTGGTAGCGGTTTGTGAATTTTCCCTCCAAAACGTGAGAGGCTCGCGGTGGTAGACGGCCGAACTAGATTCAAGCACACCGCGTCCGTGTTCCGCGGCTTTAGGTTGAGTGGAAGGGGGTAGGAAATGTTTTTGGAACTCGACCAATTTTTTTCTCTCTAGTGTAGGCGCAGGGATGGAAGCGACATAAAATCCTCAAATTTGTTCACTAGTGACAGAATCTATTACTGCCAATGCTAGAGCTCTTTACTTCTAGTCTCATCTTACTTCTGGTGTTAATAAAGTGCCGTACAACTTCGATGTTTTGTTGCACTATCTATTTAGAAAACTTTATAATTGACTGAAAGATAAAATTTTAGATTTTAAAATGCTAATTTGGTTTGTATCTATCGTTACTAATTAGTTTAAATTCAGATTAGCAAACTGCGAACGCGGCGAATAACAAATACAAATACGTACAGTGAACAATGTTCACTTGGCGAGTTAATAAGACAAAATTCAAATATTTTATTTTATTTTATTTAAGTAACATCTTGGGAAATGAATACATTGCAACACCAATCGGTTTAGCCAAGTTTGACACACTATTGAAGAAATAGATATTATCAGTTTTGTAGAAATAGAACACTTTTTTCCTTATTACGTAATTACTTCCGAATTTATTGATTTTTGGGCTGAAAGCATTGTCACATTTGTTTTCTGCGCTTTGACTCCCCATGCTCTAGTGACGCAACAAATAGCCTGTTTCTAAACAATATGTAGGAATAGGAACAGAAATTCAGTACAAGGAATATACAGGGTGTTTCTGAAAAGTCCATCACAAATTAAGGGGCGTGTTTATGGGACCAAACTGAGCGGAAAGTACCAAAGAACATGGGGTGTACAACATTTTGTTACGGAGATATGGCCTTCCAAACATTCGCCCCTAAAACAAGGAAATATCCAAAAATGAGGAGTAACACTTAAGACCGACTAACCAGCTTGTTTAAAATTACTAGACAATTTCAATAGCCTTTAATCGAACAATTGATTTCTACCTTTACTAATCAGAAGCGTATAAATGAGTAGAAGTATGCCTACGGTGGTAATGTAAAATTAATCCCAAGTGACATGATGTTTCAAGATCTTCCCAGCACCAAGTAAAATGGTTCTGATTGAAGGGACTTTTATTAGCACAGCGTAAACAACGTTATTTTCAGGAATTAGTCCAAATGTCCACGGGCGGCATTACAAAAACGAGGCAGTCTTTCGAATGATACTTGGACATGTTGGAAGATCCCTGGCTTGTTCCTGTTATCTCAAACCGTAAAAAGCTACGCAAATCTTCATCATCACGGACAACACTCTTGTACGTTAGGTATGACCTTGAGAAAACCTAAAAGGACATCTCGAATGTATTTGAAAAACCCATCTCCAATTAAGGGGCGTGTTGTTTGTTTCCAACAGAGTAAACTCGCCCAGAGAACAATTACAATGCAGAGCCACGTTTCGGCGTTAATGGCCCACAAAGGTGGTCCCAAAAACAAGAACAAACTTTAATTTGTTTCGTTCAGTAAGTGTTTCATGTGTCATAGATAAAACGCCATGATTAATGCACGAAGAAAATGAATTTATTGACAAGTTTTAACATTTAATTGCAACTAGTTACAAAAATTGTTCAAAGTGTTCACCACCCGCGTTAAGGCACACATTAGCACGTCTTACAAATGATTCCCTTACACGTTGAAAAATGCCTGGAGTTTCGCGAATTGTTTGACAGCCGTGAATTATTCGTCGACGTAGCTCTTCAACATCGGGCACTTCAGTCTGATAAACTAAGCCTTTCAGGTGGCCCCAAAGAAAGAAATCACAAGGGTTCAGATCGGGTGATCGAGCAGGCCACTCCACAGGTCCACCTCGACCTAACCACCGCAAAGGGAAGGTCGCGTTAAGATAATTTCGGACCGCGATGCTGAAATGTGGTGGTGCACCATCGTGCATGAACCACATTCTGTTTACCAAACCTAAGGGTACGTCTTCGAGTAGTTCCGGTAAATCGTCCCGTAAGAACTGCAAGTAAGCCACACCGTTTAACCTGGGCTCTAGGAAATATGGCCCAATTAAATTGTCACCCACAATACCACACCACACGTTTAAACTGAATTGTACTTGGTGACTTCTAACGCAAGTTGCGTGGGGGTTTAGCTGGGACCATTGATGTTTATTATGTAAGTTAATAATACCATCCCGTGAAAAGTTAGCTTCGTCAGTAACCAACAAATCCCGTGGGAAATCGATATCGTTTACTTTAGCCAGAAACCACTGACAAAACGCCGTGCGTCGTGGGTAGTCCGCTGGATTCAAACCTTGAACTTTTTGAACATGGAAAGGATGAAACCGGTGGCTTCTGAGGATTTTCCACACGAGCGTGTGGTTTACGCCTAATCGGCGACCAACTTGGCGGGTACTTGATTCAGGCTCGTCCTCGAAAATGGTGAGAACTTCGTCTTCTACGGCCTCTGGGATGGCTCTCGCTCTAGGTTGAGGTCCAGCCGGTTGGATTCGTCCATCTTGCCTCAAACGTCTGTCCACAGCCTCGAACGTCAGTCGATTTGGTAGTCGCCTCTGCGGAAATCTTTCCTGATACAAGCGTACAGCTGCAGCGGCATTCCCCTCGGCTAGTCCATACATTAGGTGCATATCCGCATATTCGGCATTTGTGAAGAAAGGCATTGTAACAGACTTCGTTGAATTATGAGTTTAATAAAACAAACACATGTACGTGAAACCTCTTTTATTCCTTTCTTAAAAAACATAGTGCTCTGTTTTAGTGCTCTGTTTTTTAAGAATAGGCGAAGTTCTCACTATTTTCGAGGACGATCCAAAAACAAGCAGCCGCCAATTGGTTTGCTGATTAAGAAAAAACCACACGCAACTTGCGTTAGAATTCACAAAGTACAATTCAGCTTAAACGTGTGGTGTAGTATTGTGGGTGACAATTTAATTGGGCCATATTTCCTAGAGCCCAGGTTAAACGGTGTGGCTTACTTGTAGTTCTTACGGGACGATTTACCAGAACTACTCGAAGACGTACCCTTAGGTTTAATAAACAGAATGTGGTTCATGCACGATGGTGCACCACCACATTTCAGCATCGCGGTCCGAAAACTTGTCAATAACATTTTCTTTGTGCATTAATCATGGCGTTTTATCTATGACACATGAAACACTTACTGAACGAAACAAATTAAAGTTTGTTCTTTTGTTTGGGACCACCTTTGTGGGCCATTAACGCCGAAACGTGGCTCTGCATTGTAATTGTTCTCTGGGCGAGTTTACTCTGTTGGAAACAAACAACACGCCCCTTAATTGGAGATGGGTTTTTCAAATACATTCGAGATGTCCTTTTAGGTTTTCTCAAGGTCATACCTAACGTACAAGAGTGTTGTCCGTGATGATGAAGATTTGCGTAGCTTTTTACGGTTTGAGATAACAGGAACAAGCCAGGGATCTTCCAACATGTCCAAGTATCATTCGAAAGACTGCCTCGTTTTTGTAATGCCGCCCGTGGACATTTGGACTAATTCCTGAAAATAACGTTGTTTACGCTGTGCTAATAAAAGTCCCTTCAATCAGAACCATTTTACTTGGTGCTGGGAAGATCTTGAAACATCATGTCACTTGGGATTAATTTTACATTACCACCGTAGGCATACTTCTACTCATTTATACGCTTCTGATTAGTAAAGGTAGAAATCAATTGTTCGATTAAAGGCTATTGAAATTGTCTAGTAATTTTAAACAAGCTGGTTAGTCGGTCTTAAGTGTTACTCCTCATTTTAGGATATTTCCTTGTTTTAGGGGCGAATGTTTGGAAGGCCATATCTCCGTAACAAAATGTTGTACACCCCATGTTCTTTGGTACTTTCCGCTCAGTTTGGTCCCATAAACACGCCCCTAGAAGCTCCTTTAAACGCATAATTTGTGATGGACTTTTCAGAAACACCCTGTATACATCTAATATAAATCATTGTGTAGGTGGAAACCATTTTCACTCAAAGTATCTAATCATTATGTATGACGAGTTTTACCTCGCGAATAATCTATCTCGCTACCTGTTGCACCTAGGGTGAGCGCCTGACCTCGCGTTACAATCAACCAATGAAAAGACAGTACTTGTCGCAAGCTCGTCATCATTTGTATGATTCAAAGCTCGCGTAATTGTCTATTGAGTTGTCAGAATGAAAGAACGTAGGATGATATCTGTCATAGCATAATGGTTTTGTTTTTGAAATTCTCGTAATGGTACTTTTTTAACGAGTACTTGAGACGCGTTTGAAAATTCGCCGGAAGTAACGTGGAAACTGTCGTCGGAACTAAATTATATATATTTAAAAAAACAACATTACATAGCCTTCAGTTGGGGCTTCACCTTATAGTTCTTTGTTCTATAACGGCAGTTCTCTACCTTTAACCCCATTAAACCCAAGGGGGTAAAATATGTCTGATGCCTTATCCTTATTGAATCTCTGAATGGCACGTAGGCTTAGCAACTATGGATGGAAGTTTTTTTGTCTGGAGGAATTCGCCCCCGTCATTAGAGTAGTGACAGGTTCCTTACCTTCTGTACATTAAAACCTATAGGGAGTTATTATAGAGTGCTATATCCATGTTTTTGCACGAACTAAGAAAATTTTATTTCCAGGGCTTCCTTGTCTGGTGGATTTCTATATTTTTTTCTGTCTCGAACAATTTCCTTGGTAAAACGGAGCTTTTAGGGCATAGACATTTTTCCTAAGAAAAATTCCAATATCCAAGGATAAGCCCGTATTACAGGATCGTTTTAGAAATGGTTAGGGGTAAAAATAGATGATATCTCTAAAGGCCCATTCAGACCATTGACTAAAATCATACTTTCACGTTTTTGAAGTCGTTTTGCTCGCTTAATTTAACGACTACTAAATGATTCGCAGCGGGTTTAGTTTGAAAATTTGTTTTCAGTTTCGTCTTGCAGTGACTCTTGAGATGGCGCCACCTCGTTAGTTAGCGCCTTTTCTTAGCCATAGCTCACTTGATCGTGCCCTTACTGACGCGTGAATGATCGAGTGAGCTATACGCTTTAGCAGACGATATATGAAAAGTTTTAGGATTCTTGGTCTGGTATTTGAAATTTATTTCGGATGAGCAGCTATTTTAGTGTTCAAAAGTCGCTTGCAGTGTGGGAAATAAGGCACTTTCACAGGCCAATAGCCAGTTTAAAAATTACCTGGGCCAGTTTAAAAATTAAACGCTTTGGGGTCTACTGGCCCTGGTGGCCACTTAATTAATTCAAAGTTTTCCCCCTTAATATTTTGGATTATTAAATAAATAATATGTTAATCCCTAAAATTGTCTCGTCTTTGCTTCTATGCTGTTTGCTTGCTTGGCCTGAATTGTGTATGTGGGAGTGGGATTATGGGTGGGTTTCGTATGTCTGTCTACGCTATACACAATGTAGAATCTGTAGATGAAGTGATTTTTGCAGTTAGCTAAAGCATGGCTAAAGGGAAGATAATCTCTCGGTAGTCTTGTTTGGGTCTGGTCTCTAGGGAAAAGCAGTCTGCTGCCTTTGACTGTATTATGGTCTATGGGAAGATAACAATGGAGTGTCAACTCCCTCCCTACGGGCCGAAGTTTTTAATTTAGTATTACTCAATAAAGACTTATAGTTAAATACCCATACCTATAAAAACTAACCTACTAAGCCTACGCTCTAGCAAATATTGTCCAGAATAGATAATTTGCCCATAAATTAGGAAAGCCTGATTTTTGAGGCTAAAAGTGGTAGGTGGCACCGTGGCCAGTTTTTTAATTAAAATACCTAGGCTCTACTGGCCACAGGTCCAGTTTTAAAAAAATCCTTATTTCCCACACTGGTCGCTTGGTTGTAAAAATCACACCATATACGCGGCTCCGTTTAAGTCGTCTGCTCTGGCGTCTGAACAGGGAAATGAACGAAAGGAAACGAAATTAACTGCAGGCGACCGACTGAAAAGTAAGATTTTACTCTGTCTAGTCTGAATAGGCATTAACGAGATGGTTCATTAAATCACTAAGTATAGGGTTATTTTTATCAAATGAAAATAAAACTTCAATTTATTTTTAGTTAATGCAGGATAGAAAGTGACCTATCCCTCGACGATGTCTAGTTTCTCTTAGGTTCATCCTTTTTCTGACCATTCTTAGCCGGGGTCAATACCTTTTCAGATTTTTATGGTTAGCTCTTAAGGAAACGTAATAAAGGCTCTAATTACTTAAAACAACAATTACTATTAATTAAAGTAGAAGCATTATCGCTTCCTGATTAAGAACATTCTCTTTTCTTTCTCTATTATCCAAGCTTTTACATAAAGGGAGGGTGAAAAGGAAAATAAAGTGATTTTTTTTTATCGATTCTTCTACTAATTATAAGACCAATCTACATAGGGAAATATCCAGGAAATGCCTACCTCCGAATGATTTAAAATTCTAATTAGTTGAATTAGATTTCTTTGTAGATAAATTGAAATTTGCACCTCCAACCAATCGCGTAACGCCCTGCCTTCTTGTTAACAAAATTTCCGTTTCACGTGCTCCATGCACGCGAGATTTGATAAAAATTGCACGCGATGTGCACACAATAATGGCGGAGGTGCAAATTTGAAACTATTTATAATGAAATCTAATTTAACTAATTTGAATTTTAAATCATTCGGAGCTGAATAATAATTTCCTGGATGTTTCGCTATGCAGATTGGTCTGATAACTAATCAATTTTGAAAAATCACTTGATTTTCCATTTCACCCTCCCTTTAAGGACAGCCTTGATTATTGATTATATGGTATTATAATAACGGAAGCCTTGGAAAGCATGGTCAAAGACATCTTGAATAAAGTAACTTTTTATAAAGCTTGGAAAAGAAAAATAATATATGAACAAGATGGCCCAAGGGTTGGATAATTTGTGCTCCCTGTATTCATACGCCAGTTTATTCCTAGTATATTGCAGAGGCAGTAAATATGTTTTCGTCTATAACTGAGAGCCAATGATTTTGAATCACGTGAGTGTCGCCCACGATCTTCTTACTGCACTTTCTTTTAATTATATTGACCCATGATACTTCTACTACTATTACTACTACGACAGCTACTACAACATACGTCCAGGGTGATAGTAATAGCCTCATCTTTTGCAAATACAATGGAACTAAAAATATGTATCTTTATTAAAATAAGCTAAAAAAGATGCAATATCGTTGCTTTAGATTATGATTAAAGTTCAATATCCTCGAACTTGAAACATGGACCTTAACGTCCTTAGAACAACAAACTACAGTTTTTTTTTGTTAAGTTGTTTTTTTATTCGCTTTTTCTCATTACGTTTTTAAAGTTCAGTAAACAAATACTCGCAGCCTTCATCATCGTTGACAGAAACTTTCCAGAAGTTATGACTTGGATTCAAGAACCTTAATTAATTTTCTACTCGAATTTTCTTTCAACAAATTAGAATGGTTTTATTTTAAATAATTATTTAATTATTTATTATTTTAGTTTCTTAAATAAATATTAAATGTAATTCGAAATTAACATGTAAAAGTTTGCTAAAAATACTTTGAGATAAGTTCATAAGATATGTTCCATCCATAAGTTTGTAATGTCTGGTAACTTAGAAACTGGAGCTTGTAATTTTGAAGCGAGTGAGGTAGGTCATAGATTCTGGGTAAAGCGAAGACGTCTGGTGAGGCGCTGTCAAATTAGGGCTTAGTAATGCAGACTAAATAGGACCTAGATGGAAGTCCTAGCTGCAAAATTAACTGCACCGAGTGTAGGACTTCAATTCTCGCTTCGTCGTTCTGCTAGAACTAGCTCGAGCTGTAAGTCTCTCAGTAGCATTACGATGTATAGATAGTGTCATACTTATGGGAATATATCTTATAAACTTATGATATTCCCTATAAGGGAATTTCTTCACTTTCTTACTTACCTCACTTAAACTATAACTTCTAAACTGTGACCCTTTGGACAAAATCGGTCGTAGTAGTGACATTTGTGACTCAAAATTGATTTCCAATTGTGCTTTGTCCTATAATTACCCTTTTGGGAACACCCTGTATATTTCACAGAGTGCCACACTTATTATTATTATGTTACTTATACGTTTAAACCCAAAAGAAAATCATTTTTCTCGGAAAAAAATGTTTTTATAGAGAAAATTAATCCGATTAGCTTCATCTGTTTGAAACGATTTTTCTTTTTAATTCTTTTTTGTGATGGTGACATTTACGTGTGTGCACCTGTTATGTCAAGGTAACCACGTTCAACCTTTGCACGTGAATCGATTTCACATGGAATAGAAAGTTAAGAAACAACTACAACGTCAAAATCGAAACGAAATAAAACAAATAAAAATATAATAATGATAAAATGGCGGCAAGAATTGTGAGAAAAATAGTTTTTTTATTGGTATGGAGACAACCGCGCGAAAGTATATTAATTCAAAGCTATCAAATAGTTTCCATAAGCGCTGTATTTCAAGGTTGGTTGCGCATTTAAATATTTTAATTCAATTAAATGCTTGTATTGAAATAGTTAAACAGTTTACAATTTTTGGATATGAAATAGAATATGAATTTGAAAGTCTTTGACGTGGAAATAACGATGGGCGACCTACGGAATGCACTGAAATTCTCCCAGTGTACCTTGCGCACGCCCCTACCCTTTGGGAGGCAATTGTTATTTGTTAAGTGCTGCCTCGTAGCGTCATTGTATTTGTATGAGAACTAGCTTCTATTTATGAGACACAGGGGGCGTCCTATAATATTCCTAACGAGGCAATGTTATAGGTATGGGGACCAAGGCCGGAAATAAGAAAAATTTCCCGCGTAAGAAAATTTGTAAGACATTGTCCACTGAAGTGTGCAAAAATAGTGTCGCTTCTCCATAGTCAAGCTATCAAAACTTCGGAAAATTTATTGGTCAAACTGTCCAGTTTTTAAAAAATATTATGGGACATTTTAAAATTTTATTGAACAATGTCCAGTATCCTTTGCATATTCCCGGCCCTGATGGGGATTACTAGTCCATCCTTCTGTCCTTTTTTTTTTTTTTTTTTGAGATATATCACCCAAAGATGGCCCATGTTTTCCCCAAAGACTTTCGATATATACAACGATTTAAGTTACTAATTTTCACACTTGCCAGTATCGAAACCTTGTAGTACCTGAAATTAAACGCTACCTGGAGTCCATCACACTTTATGTTATGGGGTTATGGACTGCTGACGCTACCTATGCCTTTGAAACTTTCAGCTCTTGGACATCCAGCAAAGAGCACACACCGGAAGTTCAAAATTAGATTATTGTAAACGTCTTTTGAAGGCTTTGAGTGAATCTACTTCAGGCACGGTATAAAACTGTTCTAGGTTTTTCTCGAACATTATCTAGCCGCGTTATTTACCGTTCCACCCGTTAACGTTACGATATTGTTGTATAAGGTCAGAAAATGGGTTTGTCGGTGATTGAGTTAGTGAAACACGCGAATTGGCCATTATTACAACATGCCACGCACGCTTTTTCTCTTGCTTTTATTTATTCTCGTATTTGTTACGTCGACGAGTACACCCACCAACCTTTGTTGAACCGGTAATAACCGACTCTAGTCTTTTAAAACGATAGCACGAGAGTCCCAGCTAAATTGGACCTGGCTGGATGCTTACAAGGATTATGACAATGTTCTTGTAACTGTAACATCTTGAAGGGAGAATGAATAAAATGGCTTGAGAACCATTTTAATTCGCTTTAGATTCATAATAGACCAAATGTTTCATTAAAGCAATTAAAGGGTTGCCTCGTTGGTGCCCCTTAAAGTTAACCTTTCTACTACACAGTGTCCAAGCTTGGTAAAGGCTAGTTTAACCAAAGGCTCGTACCATTCGGACCTAATTCATTATGTCTGCTTGGCATGGCTTGAGAACCATTTTAAATCTCTTTAATTCATAAAAGAGACCAATGTTTCATTAAAGCAAAGGGTTGCCCCGTTGGTGCCCCTTAACCTTAAAGCTGACCTTTCTATACTACATGCAGTATCCAAGCTTGGTAAATGCTAGTTTGGCCAAAGGCAGGAACCATTCGGACCAATGCATTACGTCTGCTTGGTTCCTAAAACTAATTTTTGATTCATAAACCGTCTTAGTAACCAATTAGTAAGTTCCGTAGCATCACGTGACGCTGACAGCGTTTGCTAATTGGTTTGAAAGTTAATAGTTGCCATATCACTCCATCCCATTTGCGAATACTTTTAATTAGGGGTCAAGAATCTCCACCACGTGATCTATCCCCTGAAACGTGGAGAGAACGATTTTTGGATTTATAAACCGTCTTAGTAACCAATTATCAAGTTTCTTAGCACCATGTGACGCTAACAGCGGTTGATGATTGGCTTGATAGGCTATGGCTTTACTAGTTGGCATATCACTCCATCCCATTTACGAATACTTTTCTTTAGGGGTCAAGCATCTCAGGCACGTTGAGAGACCATTATTTGTGAGTTTACTCTATACCCGGGTCTTTACACGCGACTGGATAACAGATATTTGTTCACCTTTATGTATATACTTCTATGTTGTTTACTTTCATTCAAACATAATCTCGTTTGCAGTATGTAATAAATCGGTTTTTATGTTAGCAGGAATACATAACAGTTAATAGGAATACTAATTTCTACGCTGGTTTTGTTGGTATACCGGGCTTGAGAACTTACCATCCGTTACGCCTACTCATAATTCTGATGGCGTCTTTATAACTGTTGTTTCATTGGTTGGTAGGAACGCGAGGTGAGGCGCATGCGCAGGTTAAAACGCGTCATACCAAGAAGTGATATCTAGTTTATTAGGGAGAAGGTATAAGCTCTTCCTACAATATCAGCCTAGATACGTTGAGTGAAAATGGATACAGCCTACACAATGATTCCTAGTAGCTGTATTGTATCCCTAATGTTAGACATATTTGCTTAGCTTTTATGCCTATGACGTTAGTCTCAACAATGGACGTGGTCTCTCACGTGGCGTTCTGCACGAGATATATTAGGGTCTAGCCATTGTTACAAGGGATTAGGCAATAGTGATACCACCAAGGGTCGAGCGGGGTCAAGGGTCAAGAAGAATAGGTTTCGAATGTATGTTTAACCCTTGGCTAGTTAGCTTTCAAGGTTAGGTTGAGATCCAAACTTTATATGCTCGGTTTCGAGCGCGGTCAAGGGTCAAGGTTTCGAATGTATGTTTAACCCTTGGATACATAATCTTCAAGGTTAGGTTGAAATCCATTCGTTTGATGCTCGGTTTTCACGTAGACTGGATCCTTTATCGATGAAGATGAGACTTTAACCGAATCTGTTTTGCCTTTTTTGGGATTATATCATAGTTTTAGCGGGGTAGACGCAAGAAGACTTGTTTTGAATGAATCACAACATCCTGAGTTGTCTCTGTCTGTGGTTGTTAATATCCGTTTTCGGTTTTTAAAAAAGATTAAGTCTTTAAGTAGCTTGCTATGCTTAAAATTTTAAATTTAAAACGGGTCTTTCTGTCGACTTTCAAAGAAAAACCAAGAGGCACAACAGCTATGTTATAGATAGAACATAATATTGATGATTTTGTGTCGAAAAATTCGAGGGTGTTATATGATATGTTTTTCCAAGGAAATATGGAATTAACATTTCATATTTTTTAAAAAATATTATTAGATTAACTTATAGACTCGTTATCTGTCTTATCGGATACACATTATCAATATAGCTAAGCCTAATTTAACAGAAATCGAACGTTAATATTAAGTAATTTGGGCCTTGGACATGTTAAGCCTAACTTTTAAATTTAGGCCTAATATTTTCACTGTTTCTTTAAAACCTTCTTGGTGGTTTATTTTCGGCTCTTCTTGACACATTATCAAACTGATAATGGGCCCGCCAGTGTATAATTAAGGCTTTATTATTGGTTCATATGGGTCACGTGACATTTTAAACGATAGTTTCAATCTTGTCTAAACATTTACTTCGAATTCGGAGGAGTCTTTTGGTCGCGACCGCGAAGGTTTTTCTTAAAACCATGTTTTGAATGGATTTCATTTTGTCTCTGTTTATAATATCGCAAGTAACATTATAAAAATAAGTGTGACACTTTCTGTTATGATAAACTAGCTGTTATTCCCTCGGCGTCGCTCGCGTGTAATAAGAACTTCCATGAAAATGATATAAAGAATGGGTAGATTTTACTGATGACTAATATTTTTGTAGCACCCTAGGAGCGAAGGCACTCGGCGTTGCCCGTCAGCCCGTCGGAATGCATTTTTTATTACTTTTCACGCGGACATTATTCCATAAAGAATAATTTTAATTTTAATTTCTGGACGCCATTTAAAAAGATGGCAACAAATCGAACCCGAAAGACCATTCAGCCCGTCTATAGGTTAAAGGAAACCAGTGTGCTAAATATTTATTAAATCGGTTGAAACGCGCCGACTTTGTTGCATAGAGAAGTTATTTTACATTTCTGGTCGCCATTTATTAAGATGGCGGCGGATTGGAAAAACCTTTCTTGGTACGCGCCTACTACTTACGAGTAACGTTCTTGCAAATTTTCAGGCTTCTAGGGCAAGCGGTTTGGGCTGGGCGTTGATTATCAATCAGTCAGTCAGGGCTTTGATTTATATAGATATAGATTGCTAAAGAAATTAAGGTTCGCAATCATGAAATTTCTTTAACTTAGGCACGTTGTCAACACATTTCATTGAGAACATATCATACTTATCGTTGATAAGTAACTTACAATAATATTAATTTTTAAAATATCAACCGTCTTACAAATCCGGATTGGAATTACTTGGAACCGGTTCCGAATTATTTGGGAATTTTTGTTGATTTGTTTTTTGATGTCAAAAATGTCGGATATTTTATATAAATGTTATTATGAGTTTGTCAGCGAGCCCCCCCCCCCCTGCAATAATTCATTCATTTCCGTTTTTGGATATGTTTTTGACTTCGTGTAGAGACTAGGCCTAGAGAGTGTTTCCATTTTTCCATAGTAATTTAGACGGATATCCTATAGTGTGTAAAATGCGTATTGTATTACGTTGATGTTGTTACGTGTTGTCAATAATAAAAATAAGCAACCAACGCTGAATTTATTTATATATTAACTGGAAATTTGGAACGGATTCTGAAATAAAGGTTTATGTCCGGATTCTTATATACAGGGTGTTTTTAAAAACGGAAGTATTGTGGGATGCCTCGGTTCTATGGGAAATCAATTTTGAATCGAACTTCTATGACCGATTATTACCCCTAAACAAGTTATGATTGGAATGGTGGTAGATACCACAGTACCACACTGGTATATGAAGGGCTCCCTATTTATCCGAAGTCTTTGAATCCACATACCGGATATTAGGCTTAACTCTGGTAACTATCAAGCAGCTTGAAGGTGACAGGGGTGAAGTGTAAACCCTTATACTTAAAACGTTGCCTCTTTATCCCCACCAAGAGGTGATATCTAGTTTATTAGGGAGAAGGTACATAAATTCGCCACATTTCCAACTTTATCTCCAGTCCAAACGTATAGTAGGTCCGGACTGTTAATCCCCGCCGCCTCTAAATTACAACCAGCATCTCATTGGTTCTTGAAAACTCACGTCAACGCGACGACGCGAATGACGAAAATTACAGTCATATTTTCCGACTGAGGAGAGTGTAGCGAAATAGCCCGGCGCCTCCTTTTACGTCCCCCCTTGTATTTTGAAAGGGGGACTGGGACTATGGCGCGCGAATACTTAGGCATCTTATACCTTCTCCCTAATAAACTAGATATCACTTCTTGCCCCCGACCTACAGAACGGTACCGAAGTCCTCCCAGCATCCCCAGCGTTTAGGTAGGGTCGTACAGTACGGAATCGTAATGGGTAGGGGCGTGCGCAAGGTATACTGGGAGAGTTAGGAACCGGTGATGCAGGTCGCCCATCATCATTTCCATGCACTCCATTTTACCTTATTTCTCCCTGGTTTTATTAATGATCTTACACAGCGTTTATGGTAATTTCGATGACGTATACTAAACACAAATCACAACTTTCCAACCATATAGCCTAATTATCGTTTGACGATCAATCTTTAAAATGGTGGATAACCGAGTGTTTTCTTCATAACACAATCTGTAGTTTTCAAAGCTCGTAACAATAGTTTGACGTAGGTCTAGGTGACTCCATTCTGAAACGTTTGAAAGGGACTCTAAATTCCCTTGGGGGAAAAACAAGGTGTATTTCGATCCCGAAACTCTCAACAATATTTTCTTGAGATTTTTAAAAGACATGGCAGTGGGGTGCTGTTAAACAGGACCACTCTTGAAATCGGGTTTACAAAATTTTTGGGTGTCAAGAAGTCCATTGAAACTCTCTTTAAAATGAAAGGGATTATGGCGCACAGTGACTTTTTAAAATTTTGGGTTTTTAAACTTGTTTTTTTCAGGCTAGGAAGGTTAATACCATTTACACCAGGAGCGTCTGCTTTTGTCCTCCATGTACACCTTCTGGTGTAAATGGTTTGAATCCTCCATGTGTGTAAACAATATAATTATCTCACAAATCATAGCTTCTTTCCCAACTGAAAGCTTTCCATAACGACACCGTTATTACGTCACTCTATGGTAATAGGTTAGCGTCAAACGCTGCGTTATCTATGGGAATGGGACAACACCCTGTCGCGCGAGCCTGGGAATTAAGTTGGGATCTTTGTGGATGTCCTTAAAAAATTAAACTAACTTATCAATCAAATACAATACTCGAAATTAAATACTATTATCTCTGTGAGAAAAAAATGTCTTTAAATTTAAGTGAATTGAAGCCTTTAAGATAAATATTATCAAAAACCAAAAAAATACTATGACAATATTGCCTACTTGATGTGTAAAAATAAATACGTATTAAAACTTTTTAGAGATTAGATTAAATATTTGTTCAATACGTAGTTTCCCCGCCTGAAGGTAAAAAGAAGGCGCGAAACTCGCACGTGGAATTCATCCTCCAAATATTTCGCGCGCGTATCAGCTCAAAAACAAAGGAGTAATAATACACTTCCTATTAAATTTCTTTACGTAATTCGCTGAAATTTAGGCTTAGGTTAGAAGATGTACTGTATTCGTGATTAAATCGGTATGCATCACGGTGTTTCGAGATTATTTGCAAAGGTACCTGCGTTACCCCACGTACTTTACCTTCTAAATATGACAAGAATTTTAGTATTTTTGCAAATCATGTAGAAATATTTCATTAATTCTTCCTTCTCATTTCCTGAGAAAAGTTTGAAATCGATTCGTTCAAAGCGTTTGTTTCCTCTTAAACTGAAAACGAATTTTTGGGGTTTTTTTTAAATTTTTCTTTCCGTGAGGGTTCTATAGGTTTTTGGGTTGAATTAATAGAATATTGACAAGAATATTGGGAGTTATTTTTGGGGTCACAGGTCAAAGGTCATAATGTTTTTGGTTTTTTGTTTTTGTTTTTTTTCCTTGAGGATTGGATAAGTTTTTTGGGTTGAATTAATAGAATATTAACAAGAATATTGGGAATTAATTTGGGGTCAAAGGTAATAATGATGATTGCAAAGGTTAATTTTCAGTGACTGATTTGCATAATTATTTTTTAATAATTAAGGATGTTTTCCCTTGTGGGTTGGATAAGTTTTTGGGTTGAATTTTTGGAATATTAACAAGAATATTGGGAATTCATTTGGGGTCACGGGTCACAGGTAATAATGATGACTGCAAAGGTTAATTTTCACCCACTGATTTTGATAATTATTTTTATTAATTAAGGATGTTTTAAAGGTCAGACTAGCTGCGTTGTTAGGAAGCCCGATTTCAAAGTTAATTAATAAGGTTAAAGGTCAACATCACATATATGTCTATTTCAAATGACATAGGCCTACACTTTTCGAGCTCACCTGGGTCTAGAAATTGTTTAAAATATAAATAATTAAACTAGTTATATTAATTGCATTTTGATTTTGGAATTTTAAGGTAAAAACCAAACTAATTTTCAAAGTTTAATTAATAATAATTGCAATTAATCATTAAATACAAAATAGCGATTGAATTGCGCTCGCAACACTCGTCCGCACACTATCAGTGCAATAGATGCAATATCTTTGCAATAATTCAATATTCAGGGTAAAATTTAATAAATCATTGCATTAAGTTACGTTAAACAATAAAATAAATTATATAATAATGTTAATTTAATTTAATTAATTCCTTTATTGTATATTCTGGTGCAAAAAATATATACACCATAATTTCCTGCTATAGGATCCGCGACTCTCTGAACTTCTAAAGTCCTCGGGAAAATGGGTTCGTCCTCAATCCTACGTCATATCTCAGACGTCACTGTGAGAGAAAGGCTTAGGAGTCCAAAGAGTAAGGTCTGTTATTGGTTAGATTTTGGTTTGACGTCACACTTCCGTACAGTACGTAACTAAGGTTCTAGATTTTTAGGAGCTCCTCTCTCTTATCTGAGTTGTATATTAGCCGAGGTTCCCAAGCAGTTTGGAATCAGAAATCGTTTGGCATTCGAGCTATCCGCATCTTCGTTGATAGAATCGTCTGCTATTGCTTTTAAAGAAGTTGAAAGTGTTTATTATAAACCAAATCTTGAAGTAGACAGTGCGTTGACGTGTTGAAGTTTTGATTTGAGATACATTTTCGGTGGTTTATTAAATCGAGTTTCTACAACGCTTTTTGTGGAACATTTTGGAGAACATTTTACGTATTTTTCAAACCTGCAAACGTTAACTTAATGCGTGTATTAAATAAAGCTCAGACGATGTTACAGTTGATGATTATGGTGAGCGTTATTTTATATTTGTTTTAAACGTGTTTTCTATTGGTTTAATTACTTGAATTTACTTTGTAATTAATTATGAAGGCAATCAAGTAATTTATATTCATTTAGAGAACACGTTTCTTTTATGGTTTATTACGTTTTCTGGTGATAGGTTTTTAATGCATGCCATAAGTGCTTAAACGCGTGGGAATTTGTTATGGGTGTGTTATGTTATGGGCAAAAGAACTCACGGAAATTTCAGGGAAAATGGTAATTGTTTTCAAAAAATACGCTTGGGGTAAAAAGATTCAGGGAAATATTATGGAAAAATACCTGGAGAAATTAGGGAAATATTATCGAAAAATACCCTGGAGAAATTAGGGAAATATTATTGAAAAATACCTGCAAAAATCATGGGAAATATTATCGAAAAATACCTGCAAAAATCATGGGAAATATTATTGAAAAATACCTGCAAAAATCATGGGAAATATTATCGAAAAATACCTGCAAAAATCATGGGAAATATTATCGAAAAATACCTGCAAAAATCATGGGAAATATTATTGAAAAATACCTGCAAAAATCATGGGAAATATTATTGAAAAATACCTGCAAAAATCATGGGAAATATTATTGAAAAATACCTGCAAAAATCATGGGAAATATTATTGAAAAATACCTGCAAAAATCATGGGAAATATTATTGAAAAATACCTGCAAAAATCATGGGAAATATTATTGAAAAATACCTGCAAAAATCATGGGAAATATCATTGAAAAATACCTGCAAAAGTCATGGGAAATATCATTGAAAAATACCTGCAAAAGTCATGGGAAATATCATTAAAAAATACCTAGAAAAATTAGGAAAATCTGTGTTCAGGAAGTTATATAGACACACCTTAAAAAATTACGTAATCCATTCCCGTTAGTTAAGTGCCTCTCGGTGCGTATCGTTTTGGACCACTAGACCTTGAGGTTTTCTTTACACCAACTAAGATTAATGGCAGTTCTTAGTTCCTACCGTATAATGGGGCTATTTGTAATTAGAGTAAAATATGACTCATGTCATTACCCTTGTCCCAGTGAATAGAAATTAAGGCACGATCTGACGAAATATTACACCATATGACTTTTGAACCATAATGAAGAATTGAAGCCAAGTAGCTATAGTTTTATAGTATTACGTCTAATTACTTAAACAAAAATCTTAAGTGCGTGGCCGCGTGTAATTAAAACTTTCTTTCATTTTAAATGACGTCTCGAGTTATTAATTGCTTAGTAAATATATTTTCTTATCTTCAAATGAATCTAAAACTGGCTCAAAAAAGATTAAATATAAAAAACCTTCGTAGACAAATTAAACGGATGAACATTGCGTCACTCTTTGCGGAATGGAATTTTTCCATTTCAATTATAGGTCTACGGAGTGTGTTTCTGATTCTGATAAGTTTGCATGCATAAATTAAGTGAGATATTCTTTGATTTGTCGATTTTGAGTCGAAAATGTCATAACTTCTATCTATATGACATTTTGTATGCCCTAAGGGACACTGTTTTCGAGTTAAGATTGCATCCAGAGTATTTTACGGATGACCCCTTAAATTTAATTAACTGGTTAAGACAATGATTTCTTCTAATTTAATTAAGGGGTCATCCTTAAAAAACATTTAAAATCATAATTCTCGAAAACAGTGCCCCTTGTGGCATCAAAATGGAGATAGAGCCAGACAAGAAGCGATATCTAGTTTATTAGGGAGAAGGTATAAGATGCCTAAGTATTCGCGCGCCATAGTCCCATTCCCCCTTTCAAAATACAAGGGGGGGACGTAAAAGAAGGCCGGGCTATTTCGCTAGCTCTCCTCAGTCGGAAAATATGACTGTAATTTTCGTCATTCGCGCGTCGCGCTGACGTGTACGAGTTTTCAAGAACCAATGAGATGATGCTGGTTGTAATTCAGAGGCGGCGGGGATTAACTCCGGATCTACTATACGTTTGGGCTGGAGATAAAGCTAAATAATAAACTAGATATCACTTCTTGTGTAGCAGACTTATATACGTGAAAGCACGATATGTTCTTAATTTGTCTCTGTACGTTTCCTTGGACTCTCATCTTGTCAACCTGAATATGCCAAATTCCATTAAATCTTTTCCCAGCGTGACTTAACGCTCACTGTCAAACGCGACTGTCTTAGACGTTACTTTTAGAAGGTTTAATGTCAATTAAACGAGACCAGAGTTTTTTTTTTTATTTTCTAACGAGTCCCGAAATAAATAATTATAATTACTAGTCTTATGTTTAGGGGAATATATTTCTAAAAATAGCATAGCAAACGAGGTAGTTTTGAAAATGAGTATGCATGGCAGTATATGCTAATTTAGTATCAAGTTTTATATTAATTAAGGCTCACAACTGTCATTAGCTGTATCCGGTTTTAATTGAAAGCGTTTTTTATTCTTTTCATTAGGGTATTTCTAATATTAGCAATAAGCGTGTTAAATTTTGTTTCTAAGTTATTTTTAATGATACGTCAGTTAATGATAATTTAGTACGCGGTTTAATACTAGTTAAGTTAGCCTAGTAGTTAGCAATTTAGTAATATTGTTTTTCGATGTCAAAAAATTTAAGTTTAACTTGTCAAAAGATTACGACAAATGACAAATTTTCACCTAAAAACAAACATTTGTAAAGTAAACACAAAACTCAAAAAAACAATTCCGTAAATTAGGCTTAATCATGATACCTGCATTGGTTGGAAAACAACCAATTTTTTCATCCCACGCTTCTAAAAATAACCCCAAACCCTTCACATAATTCTAATCTATAACTTATTTGTGGAGCTAAAAAACATACCAAACCACTTAATAACATATGACCATAAGTTTATAAGTGATGTTCCTTCCATAAGTATGACTCTTCCTATACTTCGTAATGCTACTGAGAGACTTACAGCTCGAGATAACTAGTTCTAAGGGGAACGACGGAAGCGAGAATTGAAGTCCTACACTCGATGGTTAATTAATTTTGCAGGCAGGACCAAGTTCCATCTAGGTCCTATTTAGTCTGCATTACTAAGCCCAAATTTGACAGCAGCGCCTTACCAGGCGTCTTCGCATTACCCTGAATCTATGACCTACCTCATTCACTTCAAAATTACAAGCTCCAGTTTCTAAGTTACCAGAATTTACAAACTTATGGAACATTACTTATGAACTAAAAAATGACTAATCCCTGTAATCCATTCAGATTAGAGAAAGTGTTCAATATCTTAATTTCTTGAAGTGTTTTCCGTAATTCTATATGACCTTCTGTTTAAACACACTTAAGCCTAATTGCATTTAGTCGCTAAAAAAAAATCCCCTCTAAATTTACGGTACCATCTGTTGTTGTTTGGGTGCACTATATATTTTTAACAGTAAATTCCAATTAGTGCAAGTCGACTCGCGATAAGCCGTCTTTGCTTAAACGTTCCTAAGCCTAATCGAATTTATTTATCCCGACGTTGGTTGACCTCTTTGGGGGACGCGTGAACCCGGATGTGATGTAGTTAATTTTAAAGGTGCCTGGGAAAATATGAAATTAATTTGAATAAATATATAGTTGAAGTCGTCCGGAGTTAAATTTAGATCTTTTGAATTGGACACGTATTTCTACATAAGTACGTGATTTCGAATCGTTGAATGATGTTTAGTTGTTTACTTATAAAGGCTAGTAACCTCTCTGCATCTTTTGAAGAAGTACTGGCTTTTGAAATATATATCTCTTTAAACATCAAATTCGCCGCCATTTTTCCGATTTTCTACTGCTTTTAGAGTGAAAATCGCTTCTTAAAAGGTTACTTCCAGGCTTCCTGCACCCTCTCAATGTTTCCCAGTGGATAGAGTGACATTTGCAACGTTTTAACTCGCGTTAGGCTTAGCATATATGTATAAAAAGCGCGCGCTATAAAAAACCCGGGAAAGTGTTTCCAAAAATAGCCCGCCATATTTTTTTTTCCTGATAATGTAATCCCGGGCCATCTTTCTCCTCCTCTCTCTTTGGTTGGTTCAGGTCACGCCATTTCATCCCAGAGAGACGATCCGTAGCGTTTTGCAATCTGAGATTGGGTTCCATTTATAAAAGGCCTTAGATAGAAAATGTCGTATTTCTTAGAGTGTAACTTGGTGGGAAGCGTGTTCGCTATGATACTGCGAATTATGGTACGCCTTTTTAGTGTGTTTAGGGTTACGATAGTTACTGCCTTTCTATTTATTAATTTAGGGTTTGCGAATGCGTTGGATTAGGTCCAAGACGCGATGTTTCTGAAAGGATGACGTGTTCTACGAATTTTTTTTTTATAATCGTTTCCGAGGTTATTCCCGGATTAATTTTAGAAAACAGTCAATGACATCTCGTTCGGTTTTGGATAGCCCATTTTTCCAATCATGGTGCAGCGGGACATCCTTTACCATATCACAAGTTTATAAGATATGTTCACCATAAGTTTGTAAATTCTGGTTACTTAGAAACTGGAGCTTGTCATGAAGTGAGTGACGTAGGTCATAGATTCGAGGTAAAGCGACGCCTGATGAGAAGCTGTCGAAGGCTTAGTACAGACATAGGCACTCAGATGTATTGACCTTTAGCTATCACTCCCTCCGCTAGGATGGCCAAAAAAATACTTCTGGTCTTTAGACTTTCAAATTTATTTGTTGAAATTACCCGCTAACCTAATTCATAAACTGGACTATATTAGCACCTCCATGTTATTGACCTATTTTCTTCAATACTGCCAAACGTAAACAGGTGCCAAGTGAATAGAAGAAGGGTGTGGTTTTAATGTAACGATCCTTTGGGAACAGAAAATCTTCAATGCGTCGACATTCACTTCAGAAATTTGTTGATTTAACCAAAGTAGACCAACCACCATTACGTTTATTGAATTTCACCTTCCTTCTCTGTGCTAAGCCTATTTTGGGTGGAGATTTAATAGAGCAGACGATATTCATGATTATCCAAGCGGAAAAGAAAACTATAAAGTTCAAGGGTCAATTAAGGAAAGGTATCCATACATGTATTAGGCTTAACAATTATATTAGGCTTAATGGTTAAGTTTTCCATCATCTACTTTAACAAACCAATTAAGCCTTGGTCGCTTGGTGACACGAAGAAAGAAACTGAATGGGATTGGGAACCAAAAATAGGGTTACCAGGATGGCAAGGCTTAACGTTTTATTAGAGAAGTATTTGCTTGGTTACTGCGGATGCGGATCTAGTAAAAGCTTTTTCGGTCCTCATCCTCAACGTGTTCGGAAACATTTTCTTACTTCCTTTTTTTTCTGATGATGTTGTAACAACTTCAAAAAGAGTTAACGGGAAATGTGTATGAAGGAAGAAGCCTGGGGAAAGACTGATATGCCTAAAAAAAATACATTTTCCGTGGCGAAAATGGCAACAAGCTGTCTGCCATTGCACATCCGACTCAGTCAGAGATCCGGCCTCTTTTTCCGTTTTTGAAAAATGAATGTTTATCTTGAAATGAAAAATGACTTTTCCCGGACGTGTTACATATTATTTTTTAGTTTTTTAATTTTAAAATAAAATGTTTAGTTACTATGATAATAATATTTAAGGGTTAAAATTAAACTCAAACTCAAACTATCCTGATTAAGATACTCTAATCTCTAAAAAAAAATTTAAAAAAAGAACTATTTCAGTTTTCAAAGTAAGAGATGTTTTGCTATCGCTGGCAATTTTTTTTTCTATTCTTAATGTTATGATTTAGAGGAAATTTAGACTGTATGAGAGGACTTCATCACGTCCAAGTTTTTTTCTGTTCTGCCAACTAGAGTGGGTGCCAAATTAGGCTTTATGAAACAAAGATGGTTCATTCATAATTTGGGTTTTCGTCCCGTACTTGTACAACTCTTTTTTTCTCTCTCACACCACTTCTGGGTCTCTCTAAGAGATGAGAAGCTATAATCCTTCACTTCCTTCGTTATGATGGTGTAACAACATAGAGTTAAAAGATTTGAATCAAGAACTTAAATGAACAAGTTTAGTTTTATAAAAGGATGATTGCAACTATGGTGAATTATGACTCTATATCTCAAAACCAACCAAGAACTGAAAAACTTTAAAGATTGCGATAAACTTGTGAAATAAATTTCATAGAATCTAAAATAACTTAATTGGTTTGGTTAAGTTTAGTTTTAGTTTACTGTTAAAAGAAACGTGAATTACGTTAATGGTTTTTAACTTAATATTGAGATTGATTCAATTAAGATGCTTGAATGAAAGATTAGGCTTAGCATTTTCAAATTTAATCATCTTTTAAGCTTAGGGTTTAGGTTAGGGTTAATGGGAGAAATATCGTCTGCTACTGAAAACACATTGCCATAGAACAGGTGTTTTTGTAGGTTACTAGGTTTAGCACATAAAGGTAGGGGCATGCGCGAGGTACTCTGGTAGAATTTAATTACCACACATGACCCACCATCGTTTCTACTTCATCTCATCACCTCTTTCCTCCAACCAAGATTATGTGTTTAAAAGGAAATTGGCGTTCCTTTATCAATAGCAGACGAATCTTCATACCGGATAGGCCTAATTTAGCGAGTGTTATTATTATTATTATTATAGCATAAGGATCGTTCCCACGACTTTTCCGCGAAACCCTAACTCGAATTGAAGTTCTTGACGTCAAAGTGACGATTCCTCATAAATAAACAACACACGAGGTCTCTCTCTCTCTCTCTCACGGGTTTTGTTGTTAAAATATACTAAGGCACTGATAGCTTTAACCCTTCCGTTCCTTTTGGCTGCTATCATCGAATATGGCGTAAAAAATCAAGCTTCCAATGTTTACGTTTTTCAAAAAAAGAGGCCATGTGCACTCTGTGATAATGATATACGTCAAGGAATTGAAAACAGTTCTCGTTTGGTTATATTAATATACATCCGGAGCTGCGTTTGTAACTCGGCCTCGATCGTCCTACAAACCTCCCAAGCTAATGAATAAGCATATTGATGATTCTCTCTTTTTTTTACTCATTGGTAGTCGTAGACCATTTCAAGTTCGAACTGTCAGTTTTGGCGGTCGTTGAATTGAATTGAAGTATTATTTATTTTAACCCTAAATAAGTAAGCTTACTTATCCCTCCCACGGTTTGAACACGTTAGGCTTAGCTTCTGGATAGGGAATGGTGCTGGTGTCTCTGCTAAGAGTTAACAGAATGGTATAGAAATAACAATCAGGGATAGATTTAATTTTAGAAGTAGGAATGGAGAACGAACGGTTAGTATTTATTTCAGTTATTCCGACTCATAAGCCCCAGTATAGAGCCCCTACGTCCAACACGTAATAACGAAAAGTTTAAATTATCTTACTGGGTCGCTTAAACTACGTTTTGATGACGTTGCTGACGGGGACGGCGAAAAATACGTAATTCCTTTTTACCTCTGTCGCTATGACCTGTCCGTCTCTTCTTTCATCCCCCTCCGTCCCGTGGAAGGGGGTCCGGGACTTTGACGCGCGCCCACATTACTCTGTCTGTTCTCCATTCCTACTTCTAAAATTAAATCTATCCCTGAACAATCATTTAGGTTTAAAAACTGTCCCTAAAAATCAAAATTCAAACTGAGACACTATCTCCCTTAAAAACTCGGAAATTCAAACTAGGCTTTGACATTTAGGCTTAGATATTTTTAGATACGTGTCTCTCAAAGACTCAAATGTATCAACTTCTAATAAGGAAGTTTCAATTCAAATCAACCAACCAGCCGTCTGTCTGTCAATCGGGACAGAGTCAAATCTGGGCCCATTAAACCCGCGCAATTAAGTAATTTTCCAATTGAACCCAACCCCCGCGGTACGTACTTATTCACTGGTCACAGACCCAAATCTCTTCATTCAATTATAGGTTTCTTTTAACACTGTAACTCCATTTCCATTACGACACGGTCGAGAAATCTCTCAAAATGCTTGGCGTGCCAAGAAATTCCAGGGGACCCTTTGACATTTAGGGAGACAAGAGACAGAAAGAAAAAAAAATAGGCCTAGGCCTAAAACAAAGCTCGCGCTCCACGAGATAACGGCGGGGTTTTACGAGTTTGAACGAATCTAGGGAGCTGTAGGAAGATAATGCATTACGGCGTTAATCCATTAAGGCTTAGGAATTAGGCTTAACTGTTCGACCCTCTTTTTCTCATCTTTCACCGCGCGTGCGCCATGGATGACAATAATGAAACGCATACGCCCTCTTACGAGTTACGCAAACGTTAGAAGAAAATCTCCTTAAAATAACTTAGCGTGACGTGTCATGATGAGACCATTGATCATGTGATCAAGGTGAAACTATTTTAAGATCGGACGCGCAAATTGTCGCGTGTATTCTTTGGGTATTTGTTTGTCTACCTGCGCAAGCCTATTCCTATAGCTTTATAAGCCTTTATAGAGACCTTGGAATTTTTGGCGGGAACCTACTTTTCCCGCCTAAAATAAATATTTTTATATACCCTCTAAGGATGTAACCTAAAATAACGAGGCTAAAAGTTAAGCCTTTTCCAATGTGTATGGACGGACTGCGTATAGCGTGATTTCTAAGTAATCTTTTCCCAGAATAAAAAGATTATATTTAGACGACGTTCAAAGCCCAGTCGTGTTTTTGTCCACGGAATTCTATAGAAAAAAGGGTTTATTTTGGGATTTTAATTCATTAGGGTTCTTTTATAATATAAGTACATCGAGCTGCTTTTAGTGACCAATCATTAACTAAGGAGATAAACGAGATAAAGTTTTCTTATTACAGACAAAAATAGAGATTTTATTCTTCCAAATGAAATCTCAGATTGCTTAGTAATTATTTAATATTTTATTACTTTTATCAGAAGTGAGGTGAGACCAGAAGTACTGAGCTAACCAAATTCTTCACTTGGTGAAAGTGAATATTCTTGATAACACACCAACGGTTGGCCCTCTGGTGGCGGTTTCAGAATCTCGCCTCCTAAACGTGAGACGCTCGCGGTGGTAGACGGCCGAACTAGATTCAAGCGCCCGCGTCCGTGTTCAGCCGAAAGGGGAAAGGAAATGTTTTTGGAACTCGACCAATTTTTTTCTCTCTAGTTTTAGCGCGTGGGAAGCGGCATAAAATCCTCAAATTTGTTCACTAGTGCCAGGATCTACTATCAATGCTAGAGCCCTTCACTTCTAGTCTTATCTCACTTCTGCTGGTAGCTATGATAAAATAGATAGATAAATCAATTCTAATTCTCGAGTGACATAAATATTACACTCGTTATCTGTCAAACTCAAACCAGAAAAAAAATCTATGAGATTAATTCGGGTTTCGAGCACCTGTTTGACGCATAAACGTGACTGTATTTTAAATAAATTATATACTTCACCCAAGTTCTGTGACACTTATCTACCTGTATTTTTATTGAACGCGTGTCGAGGCAAGGTCAGGTTAACACGTTTTTCAATTGCTAACCTTGAAGACACGAATGGAATACTAATATTGTATGTGAAAAAAAAAATGTCATCGAAAAATATCAAAACCATCATCATCATTACATTACTTGAAGTAGAAATACATAAAGCTACTAGGAATCATTGTGGCTCCAAGTTATTTTCTATGCGGATTTTGTGGGCGGGGCTTGATAACTTAGTATAAGTCACGCCCATTAATAATTCTGATGGCGTCTTTTAATCTAACTGTCGTTTCATTGGTTGGTAGCAACGCGAGTTCCTAGGCGCGCGCAAGGTGCAACGCGCATGCGGCGAGATAGATTATTCGTCATACATTCGTCTAGCTAGCTCTTCCCACAAAATCCTCCTAGATACGATGAGTGAAAATGGTTTTCACGTACACTATGATTCCTAGTAGCTATATGTATTCCTGGTAGGATTCAAAACTATTAAATACTTTCATTTCTAATTGAAAAATTTATGGGCTCCTTTCGCGTCTGTTTGTGTTGATCGTCTAGACTTATGACGCAATGAGACGCAATTTTTATGAGTATATTATTCAAATCATCTTTAAATTATCGGTTTCACTAATGATTCCAGTATATCGTTTTAAGGAAATAAATATTTTATTATCAAATTTGACTTTATCACGTGCGTCATAAGTACACCTTAAATTTAACTTAACTGCTCATTATGTACTTCTTAGCATGCTTATTAGTAATAATATTATTTCTTTAGGCTTAACAGAGAAAAACATAGGAATGCGATAGAAAAGTTTGCTTTGTTTTTTTTGTGTTTTTTGCGAAAAGCATAAGTGATTATTATGCGCAAGTATGATGTGCCTATCTCCATTATTCAACAAGGTATGAATGAGTAATTGAGTCCATTATCGGAGCCTGATTGCATGATTAGGCCCTTTTGTCTGGAAGGTCAGGGATTTTGACTTGACAATAATTAACAACTCTTTAATTTGTAAATCATGTTTTAAAACTTATTGATTGTAACGTGAAACGCTGGAACACGTGTTCAACGTTTCGTTATAAAACATAAATTCCTAATTAAGAGTTGCTAATTCTTGTTTATAGATAGTTTACAAAACATGGAGGATTCGTACCATTTACACCAGGAGGCCGGTGGCTACCTGGAGGAACAAAACCAGTCTTCTTTTGACCTCCAGGTAGCCTAGAATAAATTCTCCATGTGTCTAAACTATCTTTAACAAATATACCGTTAACATACACACCTAAATTTAACCTTCTTTCTGAAACGACCAGAACAGCACAAATTATAGAAATAATCAGGGAAAATTCACAACCCTTGGTTACTACCTAAAAAAAGTCAGGGAAAAATCCCTACAAATAATCAGGGAAAATTCACAACCCATGGTTACTACCTAAAAAAAAAGTCAGGGAAAAATCCCTACAAATAATTAGGGAAAATTCACAACTCTCGGTTACTACCTAAAAAGGTCAGGGAAAAATCCCTACAATTAATCAGGGAAAACCTTGTTAAAGGAGTTTGAACCCGAAAATTTATGACTAATCCTAATTAGGCCCAGTTCTAATAATTATTTATAGCTCTTGAAAAAGTAATGTAATGGGTATTTGATACACGATGTAGCAAACCAAACGAAACCGTCAGAAAGAATTTTAGAGTGGGCTGTAATGGTGTGATATAAATCAATATGACTGTCACTTTTGTCACAGCGAACCCCTTTTTTTTTACTAATTCTATTCTAGCGTAGAATATATAGTTTTTCTTTTGAAAATGCCGCGCATCATTCAATTTTGTTGAATCCTCTTTCACTTCATCTTCATCTTGAGCTTCTTCTTCTTTTAACCCATCCCATCCCACACTTACTCCTACTCCTACGGAGACACTGGTTGGCAATGCTATAGATGCAGAACCAGTGAAATCCGGAGACGTGTGTTGTGTGTGCCTTGGCCTAGCAAAGATTGTTAGCGATTGCGTTTGCGAACTCCAGTAGCTCGGCGTTCAGTTGTCTCTCAGACGTTAGTTGAACGTCACCGTTCAATTTTCGAAGGTTCTTTTATACCTACCTACGTATTAGGTAGTGTTATATACCTTTTTTCTGTGAAAGAAGTATACAGTGTCGTTTATTATCGATGAAAATTTAACCTCCAAAAAATACAAATTTTAAAAATGAAGTTTTCTAGAATTCCCGCTGCGGTAAGTTTAACGTTTTTATTGACGTAGGGAATTGAGATTTGACGTTTGAAAATGTTATGTATGTACTTTGCGTACTAAGAACTACTTATTTGAAGGAGTTTAAACAAAAACAGTGGGATGCTCGAATGTTTAAGGGAGTTTTTTTATTGCAGGGGTTTATAATTTTATGCGTATTTCATTGATTTTTATTTTTATGTTTATTTATTTATAGTTATTGTAATTAATTTAAGGCTAATTTTTTCCGTTTCTTTTTTATCTTTTCGTTTTTTTAGCCAGTAACAAAAACTAAGTCTGCCGATTGTGGTACCGCTACCAGAGAAGGTGAAGAGAAGACCCCACGAAGGAGCAGAAAGACATTGTAAGTGTTAATTGATTTTGATTAAATGTTTTTAATTAGCGTTTGAGGGATTCATATTAATAAATTAGAAAAAATTTAGTTCGGTTTTTTTTAAATTATTTTTAAGTCTAGACATTTTTTTTGCAATTAATTTTAGCAAGTCTTGTAGGTATTTTAGAGGTGAATTTTAATGTTAACAAATGCAAATGTCTAGGTATTATAAAGTTTGAAAGAACCTTTAACTAACCATCGATGTTTAAAGTATTTTTTCTTAATTTAGGGGTCGCTTTTAGCTATCTTAATTTATTAATAAACTTTAAAGAAATAAGTAGTTCCGTTTAATTCAGTTTTACAAAATTTAGGCGTCGCGATTGGGGACTAATTTTAGCTAATATTTACATACAGTCTAACGAGAGATATTTAGCAAAATTCTTTAAAACGTTTTGTGTTCCCTCAAAATATTACGAAACCTGGCCTCTATATATCTAACCACCACGTTAATTTTAGTCCCGTTATTTTTAGAGCGCAAGACATGAAGCTTCGACTAAGTTTTCTTCGGCGTCGTAACACGGAGACCAACTTGCAACCTCAACAGTCTGTACGACCTAGTACCGAAGATGCCATGAAATGGGCTGAATCTTTCGAAGAATTGACCAACAGTAAATGTAAGTATCGAGACTACACTTCAATTGCACTTGTTTAGTTTCGAAACTCCTGGTTATTATAAATAGAAATCCGGGGATAGCTCATTTCCGAGAAAAATCCCGCAATTTGGCACGTGTGTTTTTCTTTTAAAGACTTGTCTAATATTTCTCTTCGTTTTCTTTTTCTCCATTAGACGGTTTGGCACTATTCCGAGCTTTCTTGTCCAGAGAATTTAGCGAAGAGAACATTGATTTCTGGCTAGCGTGCGAAGATTACAAGAAAAGCCGCCCTAATAAACTACAGACAAAAGCCAAAAAGATTTATCAAGATTATGTCGCCGTACAAAGTCCCAAAGAGGTAAGCTTAATTACCAAAATATTACCATAAGATATCTTGCATAAGCATAAAAGCATGACACTTTCTATACTTCGTAATGTTACTGAGAGACTTACATCTCGAGCTAGTTCGAGAACGACAAGTCCTACACTCGTTGGTTAATTTTGCATGCAGGACCAAGTTCCATCTAGGTCCTATTAGTCTGCATTACTAAGCCTAAATTTGACAGCAGCGACTCACCAGGCCTATGTTGTTTTACCCCGAATCTATGACCAGGGTTCATACAAACCTGGAAAACAGGGAAAACCTGGAATAATCAGGGAAATAAATAGTTGACAAAAACCTCAGGGAAAATTCAGGGAAATTTATAATTTTTAGTAAAATTCAGGGAAATCAGGGAAATTTGCGTCAAACAGGGGCCAAGTAATTAAGCAAAATGTTCGTCAACATACCGCCCTCCATAGGATTAACATTACACTAAACTTTGGAGGCCCATAACTCTGGTTCTACTAGAGATGCGGGGATGTCCTTTGAGTATGTTATAGTCCAATTTGTCCCCCATCCAACCATACTAAAAACTTAGGGCTATGACAAACAGGGGCCAAGTAATTCAGCAAAATGTTCAAAAACATACCCCATCTATAGGAATAGCATTACACTAACTTTGGAGGCTCGTAACTCTGGTTCTACTAGAGATACGGGGATGTCCATTGATTATGTAGTAGTCCTATTTGCCCCCCCCCCTTCTTCGTTAACATTTGCTCCATAGGATACTCCACATACGGGAAAAACCTGGAAAACTCAGGGAAGTATATGGGGAAAAACCTGGAAATCTCAGGGAAATTAGTTTTCCAAAAGTTGTATGAACCCTGATGACCTACCTCATTCACTTAATGACAAGCTCCAGTTTTTAAGTTACCAGACATTACAAACTTATGGAAGGAACATATCTTATAAACTTATGATATAATTCGTAACTTTGACATTTACTGCTGAGAGCTAGTCGTGCTTAGACTATAGCATTACAAAGTGTCACATACATTTATTACGTATTTACGTTAATGAACTCCGACTAATTTAAGCGTAACTCTCTCGTTAAAGGTTAATTTGGATCCCACGATGCGTAACTCGATATCCAGTTGTCTGGTGAACCCTGAAAGGTCATCATTTGACCCGGCGCAACGTCGTATCCAAGGCCTATTAGAACAAGATGCCTATCTTCGATTCTTACAGAGCGAATTGTACTTGGAATTAGCTCGTGCCTCGTCCAACAATTCCACGAATAACAGCAACAGTACCTTAAGTAGCAGCAGATGAACTAAGTCACCCCAATCCCCTCTTCCAACGTTTAAATCTAACGCGAGTTCGAAGTTCCATGGACAATTGAACCCAAATATTTCAAGATGGCGGCGGTGTTCTCTTCGTTTACGAAAATCCTCGAGTTGGGATGTCGGAACGAAGATATGAGAACACTTTTATTCGCGCTAACAATTATCGATAAACAAGTGAGTGTTTCGAAAATTAAGTACAATTACTTATGAAATGACAGAATGTGGGTCCCCGGGAATGATTTTTTCCCATAACGGATCTGGTCCTGAAAAACCGGATGACAGGACACTGAAAAAAAAAAAAAAAATACCCCCAATATGGCGGACGCTATTAGGGATAAAGACATCCCTTCAATCCACCGAAACCCCTTCCCTTAAATTATTAACAAGTATTTCTCAAATACCTTCCCATCATGCACTGAACTTTGGAATTGAAACTCTTTAATAAAATAAAAATCTCTCTAACAAACAATCTTATGAAATCATATCTATAAATAACAATTAAGGGAAAACAATCTCCGTTTAACCAACAGACTTAACTAATCTTCCTTCCTAACTTTAAATTATTATTACAATTAACTAATGTAATATCATAACTAGTCAAGTGATTCTTCCAACAAATCGTGGTGGCTAATAACTCTCGTAATTTATTTGAGCATTCATGACCATTTAGGCCTAAAAATTGGGCCTAATTTGAACTTTTAAAAAAAGCAAACGAAGCTTTTGACAAGCGAAACATTCCATTAATTGACGAACTGAAACGGATTTTTCAAAATACTAAAAGCTTTAAAAAGATAAATAAATAAACGTAGTGCTGGTCGCTACGACTTTTTCGAAAAACAAATCGAATCGAAGTGTTAGCTAATTATCGTTGTTATATTTTTGTTTTTCGTCTTTTTTAGTTATTTAACTATAACTAATTACTAAATAGTAAAGCCTTATAGGATATTTATTATGAATACTATGTGTCTATAAAGAAAAAAATGTTTGTGTTAAAATTTTACTGCTGTCTAAAGCAATATTTAAAATAAAGCACTTTTCTCGAAGCTAATACTAAGAGTTCCAAATGTTTATGGTCTCTGAATGAATAATTGGAATTAAATGTTCTATTTTTCTTTGTCTTCTAAAACGTGTAACTTCGTTTACTTTAAACTGAATAATTGTTTATTATTCTTATTTATGTTAAATGTCGTTCGCAGAATGATTAAGTGATCTGAAAATTTTTCAGAGCATTATGTAAAATAAATCATATTTCAACCTATAAATTTGACTTCTAATTTATTTTTCTTAATTTGTGTGGGCTTAGTGGGCTAATATTTTATCGAATATCATGTTCAGTAATCTGCGCTGTTATTCTTTCAATTATCCATCACGTACTTTCAGTTTCAGATTTTGTCGAGCCTTAAATGTGCTTCTCAAGCCAGGAAAACATTCTTGATATATAATCGAATATTGTCGAATATAAGAAGGTATTTGTTAAAAATGCTACTTTCCAGTTTTAAATACTTCAATTAATAAGTGATGAAAGATATTGCTGAAAAATATTTAAACTAATCTGATATTTTAACCTTTAATATTTGAGTTTTTGCTCAAATTATAATAAGCAGGAGACGCCTTATTCCCAAAGACTAAGAATTCTTACGACGAGAACTTCTATAATCTATAAATGAAACAAGTTGAGTTCTCAGTAAGTTGGAAAGAATTCTTAGTATTTTGACTCAGCGCTGGCCAGAATGCCTAGCCCTAGAATATATTCTAGCCGATTCTAGAAGCGTTGCCTACGTTAATCAAGGCCTGTGCGCGGTAGTCTCGAAGGGGGCGACTTTTAAGAAACCCGACTTCTTATTTTCTCCCTATTTAACCGCAAGATTTCATAGATAGCTTGACTTTTGCGAAAATGAGCATTTAAAATTCCAAGCGTGAGAAAATGAACATTTCAAATTAAATTCAAAGCGCGAGAAAATTAACATTTCAAATTATTTAGGTCCAGCTAATAGCGCCTCAGGTGAGAGAATTTGGCAACTTAAATTTGCCAAACAAAAAATAAAAATCGGCACCGCGCACAGGCCTTGATTAACGTAGGCAACGCTAGAAGCATCGAGTAAGACCAGGTGGTAAGCATGTGCTTTCTGCGTTTCTCCTCCAGGCTCCTAATTGGATGAAGGAAAACCTGATTGTCTTTGTTGCAAGGCGCACGTTCTCATCGTAATATAAATTTGCTAATAATTCGTTATAAAACGAATAATTATAAAACATTTAATTAAATATAGGAGTGTTTGCGTACCTTCAAATTTACTGTAATCATGGCATCGATCGACGAAGTAAGTTCTTACTGTTCTTTTGATATAATTTTAGACCAAGGCTTAAGCCTTGTCACCTGAAGTTCAATTACAACTTTCTGCTTAATCATTGTTATTTTGCAATTAATATAATTTGAAAATGCGCTGTTTATTTTCAGTTAAAGCTGGATTTGGAGGAAATGAAGAGTTTGAAAGATAAAGCAACCAGAAATCGAGTACAGTCTATTTTAATTAAAGAAATTGGTCAAGTTGAACGTGAAATTGAAGCCAAATTAAAGGCCTCTCAACCTTCTCAAAGCGGCAGTGGTGCTTGTGCCTCTGGTGGATCTAATTTATGCGTCGTTAAAATAATTAATTACGGTATGCTACTAATTAAATAATTTAATTTAATTTTAATCAACTCAAATTCATAAAAAATAAATAAACAATTAATTAATTAATAGCGTGGGACCAATCCGACAAATTTGTGAAACTTTACGTAACCCTTGATAAAATTCAAACACAACCTCAAGATGCAGTTTCCGTATCCTTCACCCAAAGGTAACCCTTAAAGCATTAAATTTTAATTAACAAAAGTTTTAAATAATACTTAATTTTTATTTAAATTTAAAAGAACATTAGAATTCCAAGCCATTGTTGAAAACAAGGTTCACTCTTTAAAAATTACAAATTTAGCCTATGATATTAAACCCGCTGAAAGTCATCACAAAGTAAGGTTTTAATTTAATAAATTATAATTAATATTGATTTTAATTGCTTAATAATTAAATTCTAGGTGAAATCAGATATGGTGATTTTATTTCTTCGTAAAGATCAACCTAAGAAATGGGCTTGCGTTACCGCAATTGAAGAAAAGGCGAAAGAAGCTAGAATGCCCAAACCAAAAGATAACGAAGATCCCAGTCAGAGTATTATGTCATTAATGAAACAAATGTATAATGATGGAGATGATGAAATGAAGAAAACGATAGCTAAAGCTTGGACCGAAGCCCAAGATAAAAAAGAACCAATGGAGCTGTAATTATTAACTAACTGTTTCTTCATCATGTTTCTTCATCATGAAAAAATATTAACACATTAAACACTTATTTGTTTGTCCCAATTTTATTTAATAAAAGATAAATACAAATAGATTGGTATCGATAATTAATTCGTAATCAAATTAAATTGAAACTAATTTTAATATTATTTATAAACTTCAAATTTCTCCCCATAGATGGCGATAAGTTTAATATTATTTATAAACTTCAAACTTCTCCCGATAGACGATAGATGGCGTTAAGAGCAAAGGTGGGTAAACGAGAGTCACGAGACCCGCCAAAATTGAAGTATTTTCCCTCCCCATAGATGGCGATAAGAGCAAAGGCGGGTAAAGAGACAGAATAAATCTCCCGCCAAAATTGAAGTATTTTCCCAGGTATTTCAGTGATGGCATATTTGTGTTTTAAATTAGTTAAGTAAACTACTAACTTTACACTCAAAAATTGTTTAAAATTAATTATTCTAATTTATTGAATAATTTTTTGTTGAAAGAAGATGTCAAAAAAGGTAGGAAACAAGTTTTAATAGATGGCGGTAAGTTGTGACGGAAAACCGCGCCAAATTAATAAATTTTTCCCGCGTTAAATCGGTTTACTTGTAAAGCTACTAGCATGGATAAAGAATGCGCGTGCGGAAATTTGTTTTCACGCTATAAGATCGGCATCTCCCTATCTCGAACGACAGCTTATTCTGTATATACTCTGTTACAACATCGGTTGTCAGCACGCGCAGGATCTTCAGGATTTAAAATAGTTTAAAATATCCTGAAGTTTTTTGTCTCTTGTCAGCACGCGCAAAGCTAGGTTACATCGAGACCTATGTTTGCGCGTGCTGACAACCGATGTTGTAACAGAGTGTATACAGAATAAGCTGCCGTTCGAGATAGGGAGTTGCCGATCCTATAGCGTGAAAACAAATTTCCTCACGTGCATTCTTTATCCATGCTACTAGTTTTACATTTTTAACTAACAGAAATACCATGTATAAATGAATCTAATACCTTCAATCAAAATAGTTAATATCCATTATTTTTATTAGGCCTAAATCCACTTATTATTGTTTTGATTTCCCATTCGCGAATATGTCACTGAACTTATCACAAATGCAAAAACCAATTTCCTCCTGAACATAACATCTGGCGTTGTTTATTCATAAAATTTTGAAACGCGCCTCTTCCCAAACATTTATGTTGACATAACTTTTAAACCTGGTAGCGTCATTCATGTCTCCCTTTAAAATTCTAATATTCTTTCCCATAATTCCTTTCGTCTTCTGTAACATTTTGGAAGCTACTCTGAAATCAATTCAAGCCACGATTGAAAATACTGAAGAAATTTTCAGTACCAATATTAATGATCCTGATTTTGACCTTGGAATTGTAAGTGTCAAACAAACAGAAAAAAAGGTTTAATTCATTTTAGTTTAATTAATTTAATTTCAGGAGGGATTAATTACGCGTAAAGGTTACCCCTTTGAACTGCACAGAGTTTCAACTCCGGACGGATATTTATTAGAAGTTCATCGGATTCCAAAAGGAATCACAAAATTTAACGAGTCTCACGAAAGACAAATTGTTTTCTTACAACATGAAATTTTTACGTCGAGTACTGATTGGGTTATCAATTTTCCTTATAATAGTTTAGGTAAGTAATTTTATTTTATTTATTTATTTATTTGTTTGTTTCTTGGAACACAAATATAAACACTGAAACGGCAGAAAGTGTCAAAGTCGTGGTCTGGTGGCACTTTTGTCCTGGAATGAGAGTTTACCTTCTTTGAAAAAGAAGGAGCTAACCACTGAAGGGAAGACTACCTTCTTTAGAATGAAACCGACTGTCCTCGGAGCAGATTTTCCCTTCTTTGAAAAAGAATGACTTTGCCTCAGAAGCAGACATTCCATTCCTTGAAAAAGAAGGCGCTAGCCACTGAAGGAGAGATTCCCTTCTTTAGAATGAAACCGTCTACCCTGGGAGCAGACATTCCCTTCTTTAGAAGGAAGTCCACTATCCTGGGAGGAGAGTTCCCCTTCTTTGAAAAAGAATGCCCTAGCCACTGAAGGGAAGATTACCTTCTTCGAAAAAGAAGGCGCTAGCTACTGAAGGAGAGATTCCTTCTTTAGAATGAAACCGACTATCTTCGGAGGAGAGTTTCCCTTCTTTGAAAAAGAATGACTTGCCACTGAAGTAGAGATTCCATTCTTTAAACAAGAAGGCGCTTGCCACTGAAGGAGAGATTCCCTTCTTTAGAAGGAAACCTTCTATCCTCGGAGGAAAGTTCCCCTTCTTCGAAAAAGAAGGCCCTTGCGAGTGAAGGGAAGATTACCTTCTTTGAAAAAAGAATGCGCTCGCCTCGGATGGACAGATTCCTTTCTTTAGAAGGAAACCTTCTATCCTCGGAGGAAAGTTCCCCTTCTTCGAAAAAGAAGGCCCTTGCGAGTGAAGGGAAGATTACCTTCTTTGAAAAAAGAATGCGCTCGCCTCGGATGGACAGATTACCTTCTTTAGAAGGAAACCTATCCTCGGAGGAGAGTTCCCCTTCTTTGGAAAGAAGGCGCTTGTCTCTGAAGGAGATATTCCCTTCTTTGAGAAAGAAGGCGCTAGCCACTGAAGGAGAGATTCCTTCTTTGGAATGAAACCGACTATCCTGAGAGGAGAGATTCCCCTTCTTTGAAAAAGAATGACTTTCCACTGAAGCAGTGATTTCATTCTTTGAACAAGAAGTCGCTAGTCACTGAAGGAGAGTTTCCCTTCTTTGAAAAAGAAGGCGCTTGCCTCGGATGGAGAGATTCCCTTCTTTAGAATCAAGAAGTTATATCAGTATCTCAGAGAGAAGATATAAATTCGCCAGATTTCCAGCTTTATCTCCAGTCCTAACGTAGGTCCGCAGTCAATCTCCGTCTCTAAATTACAACCAGCATCTCATTGGTTCTTGAAAACTCACGTCAGCGCGACGACGCGAGTGAGGAAAATTTCCGACTGACGAGAGCGAAATAGCCCGGCGCCTTCTTTTACGTCCCCCCTTGTATTTTGAAAGGGGGACTGGGACTATGGCGCGCGAATACAAAGGCATCTTATATCTTCTCTCTGAGATACTGATATAACTTCTTGTTAGAATGAAACCGACTATCCTCGGAGGCGAGTTTCTCTTCTTTAAAAAACAAGGCGCTTCTCTCGGAAGGACAGACCACCTTCTTTGAAAAAGAAGGTACTTCCTCTGGAAGAGAAATTACCTTCTTTAGAAAGAAACCGACTATGGTCAGAGGGGTAGATGAAAATCATTGTCATTGAACCAACAAATTAATACTTACTGTCATATTCTAACACATTCCCAGATCAATGACTCAAAACTTGTCGAATTGGCCACTTATGTCCAAAATGGCCTATTACTTTCATTCATTTCTATTTGCTTTTGCTTGTAGGTTTTATTTTAGCCGATGCTGGTTACGATGTTTGGATGGGAAATTTCCGCGGAAACATTTACAGTAAAGAGAATATTTTTATGCAAAAAGGCGATCCGGCTATTTTTAATTTCGCTATTGACGAAATGGCTTTAACTGACTTACCAACTATGATTGACTTCGTCTTGGACTTAACTTTCTCTCAAAAATTGTTTTACATTGGTTATGGAATGGGAAATACCGCAATGTTTGCCTTATTATCTGAACGACCTGAATATGGAGAAAATGTAAGACATTTCCTATCCAGTTTAATTAAAATTAACGTTAATTAATATCAGATTTAAACTAGAAACTCCACGCGGTAATTGCACTGGCACCCATGACTAAAATTCCAAACTTTGATACTCCAGTTCGAGTTTTATTGCCGTTATTCAAAGATGTGAAACTTTTACTTCCGGTATAACTTTATCATATGTTTATAAGATATGTTCGCGAAAATCCAGTGACAAACTTTTGGGAACATATCTTATGAACCTATGATTGATATTACATAACTTTTTAATTAATTTCCATTCTCGTTTAGATGTTTACGGATATATTAGGAACCAAAAATGAAATTTTCCCTAATTATGAATTTTTTGAAGTAACTACAAAATTATTTTGTCAAACTGGAATTGCTCGCGAAATATTTTGTTCATCGAGTATTTATTTTTTATTGGGTCCTGAATCGAGTCAAATGTTCAACGTGGTAAGCTTAATTTTGATTAAAAATAAGTCAGTATAACCTTGGATTAGGGAGAGAGCTAGAGAAAGACCTACTGTGGGTTACATAATGCTCTAAAGTTACCTTGACTTATTGTATTAATTTTCGATAAGAATTCATAGTAACTTCACACTTGAGACTTAGCTACAAGATGGCATATGTAGGCTTACTAGTGCTCTAAAGTTAAGTTGAATTTTCAGACAAGAGTTCCTGTTTATTTATCACATGCTCCGGCCGGTACTAGCGTTGATACTTTACTACAATATATTCAGGTTAAATTAAATTAAATCCTTTTAATTTAATTTACATTAAATAATTTAAACTTTAAATATATTTAGAGTTTTAATGGAAATTTTCAAAAATTCGATTTTGGATTCATAAAAAACAACGAATATTACGGACAGGTTAGTGCGCGCGCATTTAATTAGGCCTAATTATTAAGCCTAATGTTTATTTGGAATTCGTAGGCTTATCCTCCATTATATAACACAAGTCACGTGACAACTCCAATTGCGTTATTATCGAGTTCAACCGATTATATTTCAGTTCAAAAAGACGTGGATTTTTTGCGGGAAACTTTGCCAAATATTGTACTTGACGTTATCGTTGATAAATTAGCGAAAGTGAAAATATTTTCGCACATTGATTTCGTCTACGCGATTAACGCTGATAAAATTGTTTATAATCACGTGTTAAATTTTATGAACACGTTTCCCGTTAGATGAGGCTGCTAGCAAAGGCGGGAAACTATTTTAAATAGATGGCGCTAACTCACAGCGGAAGAAACCGCATTAGAACAAAAACTTTCCCGATTAAATTGTGTTAACAACAAGTTCAATAAACTAACAATTTTACACCCCAAAGTTGTTTATAATTAAGTGCTAAATTTTATTGAAACAATTTATTCGTGTATCAAGTTACATGAGGCTTGAAAATTAATTTTAATAGATGGCGCTAAATCATGGTAAGAGAAAGCGCGCCTAAACTTAAAAAGTTTCCCGCGTAATTGGCGTTTCCCGCAAAAACTAATTTTATACTTTAAACTTATTAGAAACTGTTTTATTCGGTTAATAAACTTAATATATGCAATCTAGCAATTTATTACCACTTAGCAATATTTAAGGAGACCTAACTGCACTCCAATAAAACTACACCATGAAAAAATTGCATTAAATTTCACTGTTGAAACCTTGATTAGTTTGTGTACATTTAGGCCAACCGTATCTTATCTCTTAGAAATTTGTTTAGATTTCCAAAACTGACCCTAATGACCTCCATAAATAAAGATAAAATTAGACTAAACATTATTCATTATCATTCACACAAACACACACCAACTAAATTAGTTTTCCTTCAAAGTAGGCAATGCATAGGTGCGGTTTAATTTAGCAAAAATATATCCCAGACAATGTTTGTGTCTCTTCATCTGACTTCTAGGCCTAGCAGCGGAGTTGTTTAGAATTTTTTCGGGCGTTTTTCGTGAGAAAATCCCTCTCGCGTTTTTCCATAGTCCCGTATTTATACTCCCCTTGTGTTTTAAACCGCATTTGATGGAAGTTATAATTTACACGATGCCCCTTCGGATCGCATTCCGCGTTTTATAAAAAAGTCCTCGAACTTAAACGTCATAAACCTACGCGTTCTCTGAGTGGCCCGCTGCTTCTTTACCCCTCCAGGGGTTACGAGTTTTGCGGGAAAGTTAACATTCGAATACCAAGCGTCCGTGGTGATAGACGCGCCCGATCTACTATTCTAGTATATGAAAAATAGTCCGAGGTAAAAAGCCTAAATTGTCAAGGTTTTATATATGCTTTTGTTGATAATTGCGTAATAAATTAAGAAATAGATTTTATTTATACTATTTTATACGCTTATCGTGTTTAATTAAGTTTTATTTAAGTGTTATTCCGCTACGGGACGTTTCGCGGAGGGATACAACACCCCCCATTTTCGAATAGAAACTTTTCTGCCACTTTAGCATCGTGCGCCGCGTAGAGAACAACAGGTCTCGGTGTCGATATGGGACCACGATGTTTCGGTGTACGAGATTTTTAACGTTTAATTCCTTTTTTAATCGGTGTATTTAATTAATTTAGTGTTTATTAGTTAACGCGATTAACATTTAACCGGATACCTCATCAAACCGTTGGATTACTCGTCGTTTTGAATGTGTTTTGTGACTTAAGTAAACTAGAAGTCCTTTGAAGTGCGTCGGGATAATTTTTTCGTTCCATCTCGACCACGGTGATTCTTCCTTCGACATGCCGCGATTTCGGCATTTTTGGCCGATTCTTTTAATCGCCGTTCTTGGATCATTCTTTGATTTAGTGCAAGGTAAGAAAGACGCTGCAATTTAATTTAACAATGGAACGTATTTATCGCCGATATAATAAACCTACATAATTTTATGGAATTTCATTGTTTATAATTTGACAACGGTCGTTTTGCATTAAGCCTCGGTTTCGTAGGCAGACTTGATTGACCCGGGATACCTTAATGGGTTTCGAACAATGTTTAATTATAGGGGTTAACGTTTATTTCAATTATATTAAGTGTCTTTAATTAATATTCAGGCTGATTTTGAATGAAAATAAGCGTTAATTTGAGTTTAATCATCATTAGGCCCATTCCCATACAAGATTCTGGTCTATTTTAGGCCTACTTTAGAATAATTGAATCAACTTATCCAAGTAATTAATGTAAAACAATCGTAACATAAAGTAAATAAACATTAATTTAGCATTAGGCTTAGCGAAAAACATGTCTGACCAACCATATTCACATTCCATAAACATCCCGTCGAACAACTTCTTAGGCCTACATTGTTTTAAGCCTATCTTAATTGATTTAAAAAGAAACATACAGTTAGCTGACAAGGCTTATTTAACAAGTGTCTCTTAAAAGTAAAAGACCATACGGAACGGCAAACTTGTAAGCGGTAAATCTTAGCGTTAACTATGCTTAGCGAGAGATCAAAGAATCCGCGGTTCTAAATTTAGTTTGTTGAAAGAGGGAATCCCAGATTTTTCTCTAGTGTCTAGAACCGTGGGTTAATTTTAGGTTCACACTCCCCTCAACCGATTATTTAAACAAATACGATATAGGCCTAACAAGCCTTAATTTGCGAGAGCCGTTTAACCGCTAGATTGATTATTAATAAGGGCCCCCTTTTTTATACGACTTTGATTTAAATCATTATCATTTGAAGATTTCACGGTTCTTTCGTATCTTTTTTTCGAGCCTTGATTTTATTAAGTAATATTTCGTCACAGTTCCATATGAGTGCGTTGAAAAGGTAAAGCATATATATTACTTTCCTCTCGCCCCCCCCTTTTAAGTCTTTATCAATGGGAAATTAAGCATCCGAATCGTCTTTTTATTATGAAAATAGCTGTTTTTGCAAGCTTTTATTGAAGTTGAAAAGGCATAGGAAATTAATACGCGTGTAAACGATCTTTTTAATGTTCAACAAAGGCTTAAGTGAAATTTCTTGACACTTGTTTTCTTTTGTGAGTTTTTAGCCCCCTTTTTTTAACAAGATATGTTTATTCTATTATAATCATATCAAGTCTTATTTAGAACTAACTAAAACAGGAAAAAAACACTCGTTTTTGTTACGAATCTAGCATGAAATATGTCAAACTTTCAGTATTGCTAAGCCTAACTCGTACGTGGGCTTAATTTGTAGTCTGTCAGTAAATGCTAAGCCTAACTCGTCTTGTACTTAAGCCTAAACATTTGAAAAAGTGGGCTTAATTTGTAGTCTATCAGTAAATACTAAGCCTAACTCGTCCTTTAGCCTATTTTTTTAGAAAAGTAGGTCTAATTTGTCTTCCGTCAGTATTGCTAAGCCTAACTCAAAAGCTAAACCAACTTCAAACTTCCGCCTAAACAGTTTTAAAAATAGGCTTAACTCATATAATTATGCAAAATTTATTATTTATATTTTAGCCTAAAATACTTTAAAATTAGGCTTTAACTTCTTTTAAATCTTAATTAACATATTTGTTAACTGTAATTATTTCAAGGGGTTTAATTTTATTGATATAAAGTTCAAGAAACCTCCGAAACAAAAGTTCCTAAATCAGGATATCAACAGTTGACACTTCTTTAAAAATAAAAGAATGAGGGGTCAATCATATAGATCTCTATTCCTAACCCCCCCCATTCCTTCTTCCCCCTTGAGTTATGTTGTGTGTGTATATGTATGGATTCTTTTGTCTATTTTTCTACGAAAACTTTTTATACATTATTCCATAAATTTTTTCATCTCATCGGTATATTTTCTTACCCCCTCCTCTCTCTCTCTCTCGCGGTCCCGTCCCGCTGAAATTTCTCCTCGGATCCGCTTTTTAGTTGGCCCCCTTTTGTGTCGGTCACGTGCTCGAGGAGCTCCAATGGGACTAAGCGAAGGCTAGGCGCGCTTTTTTCTCGAGCTCGGTTCCCACGCTCGTGGCTGCGGCAATGCTGCCTGCTAGATTTTCAATTTTTTTCTTCGCCCGACTGCTCGGCCCGAAACGACAGCCGGCTCAAGGGGAAATTTCTGTTTCGCGTTAACGAAGTTTGTAATCTGAAGTTACGATTCCGAAGTTGGTTGGAGGGAAAATATGATAAGGTAAACGTGAACAGTGGCAGGGCTAACCGTGCTTGCGGTGATTTGTTTGTGATAAGGGAAGGGAGAGATTAGACGACTTTCACGGTGTTTTGAAATATTTGCTGATTATTTTATCGAGTTTTAAAGAAATGAACGCATATTTAATGGTATTTAAAAAGTGCGTAAATTTAATTATTTATTTATTAGTAGATAAATTGAAATTTTAAGTCTTATAAAGTTTATATTTTAGAAATTACGATGTTTTAGAAAATATGCTGGGAATTTACGATGTTTTAGAAAATACACTTGGGAATTTGACATTTTAGAAAATACACTTGAGAATTTGTGACATTTTAGAAGAAAATACACTTGAGAATTTGTGACATTTTAGAAGAAAATACACTTGAGAATTTGTGACATTTTAGAAGAAAATACACTTGAGAATTTGTGACATTTTAGAAGAAAATACACTTGAGAATTTGTGACATTTTAGAAGAAAATACACTTGAGAATTTGTGACATTTTAGAAGAAAATACACTTGAGAATTTGTGACATTTTAGAAGAAAATACACTTATTGACACTTTAGAAACAACACTGAATTTATTGACACTTTACCAAATGCACTAAGAATTTATTGACATTTCAGAAAATACACTAAGAATTTATAACATTATAGAAAATACACTAAGAATTTATAACATTATAGAAAATACACTAAGAATTTATTGTCATTTTGGAAAATACACTAAGAATTTACGATGTTTTAGAAAAGAACATTTAGAAATTTAAAATAAAAAAATAAAAAGTCAAAAGGTGCTTACTTCTGGTTAGGAGCTTCTCGCTAGATATAGGGAAGTTTGCCTCGGGGCAATACTTTTGAACTACGTCCGTGGGGGGTGGGATTAAAGGGGGATTAGGGGCTGATGGTGGTGAGCCTTTTGCTGGGCGCTCTCTCTCCTCGATCTGTTCGGTGCTGGTGTCGGGGGTGTGAGGGGTGCAAATCCAAGACGCTCGAGGGAGTAAGAGGGGAGACAGAGAGAGATCTCCCATATACTTGTTGCTTCCAACAACCCCAACAAGACTAGCTTCTTCTTTCAAACGCAAAAATCCACCATCTTTCTTCTTCTTCAAAATTTCGTCTCAGTCTTCTTCCTTACTCAGTGTGTGACTGTGTATGAACTCGCCAAAAATTGGAATCACATTTTTTTCTTAAGCCTAACGTCGAATTTACGAAGGAATTTAAAATTAGGCTTAAGGATTTACTTACCTCTGTTATGCAAATAAGAAATATGATTTTTTTTTTTTGAATTCTTGAATTTTTTTAACCTGAATTAGGCTTTGCTACTGGACCTAAAATGAATATTATAGTTTAAAATTTACTTAAGGCCTAACGACTAACTTAGGTTCTTACCTTTGTTAGGTCCTACAATGCTTTGAAATTAAGCTTAAATTTCTTACCTGTTTTAGGCCCTACAATACGGAGAAACATTTTTTGGAAAACTTGGTTATAATTCAAAAATAGACACGTTAGGCCTAATTTTTATGTTATGGTGAAATTAGGCTTAACGATTTACCTATGTTATAGGTCTAAAATAGACTTAAATGATATCATAATTATGCTAGGCCTAAAATAGACTTAAATAATGTCATAATTATAATAGACCTAAAATAGACGTAAATAATGTCATAATTATAATAGACTGAAAATAGACGTAAATAATGTCATAATTATAATAGACCTAAAATAGACGTAAATGATATCATAATTATAATAGACTTAAAATAGAGTAAATAATATCATAATTATGCTAGGCCTATCGTTCAAATTATGGAGAAATTAGGTGCTTAATTATGCACCATTGTTAGGTTTAAAATGTATATACATACAATAATAATTAGCTTAAAATTAATAATATATTAAAAATGTGTCAAGTACCGCTATTCTTTGACAAAGTCCGACTCGCTTTCAAACCGGATGTACTACTACCTACTTATAACGCTGTGACCCCGTTTGACCCTGCTTTTGTTAGAGCTAAGCTTAACATAACCTAACAGAGAAATTAGGCCTAAAATAAACTTAATATTGAATAGAGCGATTAACATTAAATTCCATAGATTATAATATTAATTTCGGTTTTGTTTTAATTAGGTTTGGTATCTTGTTCACCAAACCCTTGCAAAAATGGTGCGTCTTGCGTTTCAAATCCACGAGGAGAATCGTATTGCAAGTAAGTTGAAATCTCAATTATCTTCCCGTCACTTCAAAATAAATTAATATTTTGTATCTGGTCTAACCGTGGGAAAATAATAATTATTAACTTATTAAAAAAATTTCCCTCTTAAGTATTTTTACAATTGTAATATTTTCCTCTTGAAAACCACTTGAAAGGAAAAATTTCGTAATTAATTTTTGAAAGCTCAGATCTTGCTTTATAATGAATAAATTAGCTTGTTTTAAATGGGGGAATATATTAAAATCTAGACATGAATATTGCGTGAAAGTTACCACCGAGATGGGAAAACCACAGACGTCAATACAAGGAAAGTTGTCGTATTGAATTTAAAATATCGATAAATTAAAGTCTAAGATTTTGGAAGTAAATATTGGCCTTGTGTGATGTCACACGCGGTTGACGTTGGAGTTATAATCAGTTAAGTCGTTGAAATATGTATGACGTCAGTTTTTGAAAGTTAGTCCGCAATCAGTCGTTAATTTTGAACAGTTTGAAAATTGAAATTAATTGTTTATGCAATTATATAGTGTAAAATCAGGCGGTAGTTTTGGACAGTTATAGTTCATTATTGTTTTGAAATCAGACTTTAGTTTTTAACAAAAATAGTATGAAATTAAGATCCTTATTTCACAATGATTTTATACTATTTTTTGAAATCAGGTTTTCAGGAGCAAAATTAACACAAAATCAGTCTGAAATCCGGATTTCAGGCGTTAATTTTGATCAAAAATGGCACAAAATTAATCTGAAATCAGATTTCCAGGCCTTGGTTTTGAACAAAATTAGCGCAATCAGTTTGAAATCAGGATTTCATTCCTTAGTTTTGAACAAAATCTGTTAGAAATCAGGCTTAGATTTTTGAAGAAAATTATAACGAGTGGTTTCTTTCTCCGAAATTATAGTAAGATAAACAATTAATTATGATATTCCTGTCGTAATTAAATTATCTCATTAGTAAATTTAATCGACAAGAAAAAGGTGCTAGATGTTGTTTACAACTGTAGTAGTAGTATCACTTAATTGTTCATTCATTCCCCGCGGCTATGGGTCTATGCCCCTGTCAAAAATTACCTCCCCTAGACTAAACTGAACTGATTGCGGATGTTCAACTGAAAACTAACTTTGTTACGGTTTATTTTCTAACAACCCCCATCATCTCATCCTCCGCGTTAAGCTCCTTTTATTTAATTGCTAGCTGTTCCTGCCGCCTTTCATTGTTTCCTTCCTATAACTTTTGCGTCTTTATACCCCATTCCCCGAAAGACACTAACCTCTCTTAAAGAATAGTAATCCCCCCCATAGCTCCATCTTGGCGAAGAAAATTTAATTTGGGACCTTTTTGACATGAATTCCACCAAATCCATTGTCCTATTTTATAATTATCCTAACGGGTTACCTATGGATAGAAAATAGAGCTTTGATGTTTAGGGGTTTTTAGAGGTGGTAGCTTTGACGTTGTGGGTTATTTAGAGGCTGTAGCTTAGACGTTATCGTCGTTACGGGTTTTTTAGAGGCTGTAGCTTAGACGTTACGGGTTTTTTAGAGGCTGTAGCTTAGACGTTACGGGTTTTTTAGAGGCTGTAGCTTTGACGTTAGGGGTTTTTTAGAGGCTGTAGCTTTGACGTTAGGGGTTTTTTAGAGGCTGTAGCTTTGACGTTAGGGGTTTTTTAGAGGCTGTAGCTTAGACGACAGGCGGTAGCTTTGACGTTAGGATTTTTTAGAGGTAGGGTGGTGGCTTGTAATTCCGAACGCTTCTAATTCCGAACAGTTTTTTTAAATTGATTTTTCTTTTACTTGCGAGGCTTTAGACCGTGAAAAATAGGCTTAAATTATGCCTTGATTCATTGTCTATCCGAAAAACATCATTTCAAATCCATATCTAAAAGTCAGGGAACGATGTGACACGAAATAAAAATGTACCTAATTTGCGAATTTAATTTAATGTCAATTAAAGGGAATGCCGACCCTGATGCCTCCGAAAATAAGGTTTCATTTTCTTCAGATAAATCAGAGGCAAATAAACTCAATTTCAGCCAAAACGTCAAGTTTTCCCCCACAAAATAAGCATTCGTAACGAAATTTTGGCTCAAAATTAAATTAATAAAAGAATATTTATAAAAACCTTTGCGAGCAGCTAATTCCGACCACTCGAAACAACACTCCATTAATCATAAATTATCGACAGTAAAATTAAATTTAACGCTATTAAACGACATGGTTTAACAGATTAGTTATCCTCGATAATACGGCGATACGTTTTCCCGGGCTTTTCAAGCAGACAACTTTAGTTTAACCCGGCTAGCGTAAAGTCCCTGTTTCCTTCCCTCCCCGCCGCGGCGCCGTCACTCGTACTCGTACACTATTCCGCGATAAAAAAAAATAACGGTTCAATCTCGCGCCAAGTTTGAAAATTTGCGTTCGCGCGTTTCAAACTTTTGCATAAACGGGTCGCTAAAGGTTTATACCTACTTGAATATGGAATATGACGATCAAGGTAATGTAAATCGCTGTTGCATTTATTAATAATCTTTTTTATCCTATTAACCTACGAGAGATTTAAAACTTGAAAGCGAAATTTATTATAGAATTAACGTCCCAAAACTTAAGCCTTGGTTAGGGAATTTTATCCCGATTCACCTAATGAAAAAAATATTTCAGTTTTAGATAATCCCAATTTAGCATACAAATGAGATAGGCGCTGAAGTTTATTTCACCATAGTTATACCACATTACAGGTGGTGGTGTTAAAAAACCACGTAAAATATCCGGCTTAATTATGAATGGGGAAAAATCTATTTTGTGCCATAAAAATAATTAAAATACAACCAGAAACAAGGGAAAAATATATGACGCGACAACTAAAGATTATTTATTATAAATGATAAAACTAATAGTTATGTTACCGGTTACTGTCCAGTTACAGCTTACAATATTTTTCCAGTATTACTCGAACTTAAAGCATAGCGTTGGTTCCAGTGGACAACTTGACTTTCCTTACGAACTCCAGTTTTGGCTTGGGAAAGCTAGAGGCATTTGTGGGCGGAATTTGTACGTGCATGTATAAATCCCGCCCACTAGCCTTTGCCAAGCCAAACCCGGAGTTCAGAAGGAAAGTCCCCTTGTAAGGGATCCACTGGAGCCGCGCTAGTGTTAGGTTCGTGCACTCAGGAAATAAATTGATTTCATGAAACATTTTATCAGTTAAACTAGCAGACTATTTTACATTGGAATCGGGGCTAGGGGTCGGGAAGTGCCCCAAAACTAAAATAAGAGCTACACAGAAGTACTTTGCCTTCAAAAAACCCTAAAATAACTCGTGTTTTTAAAAAATCCGGTTTAATCCAATAAAAACCACTGGTCTGGATTTTATTCAAATTATCCGGATTTTTGCCAACCCTGTAAGCAGGTTCGGTAATTAGAAGCGGGGGTTCGGAAATTAGAAGCGGGGGGTCGGAAATTAGAAGCGGGGGTTCGGAAATTAGAAGCGGGGGGTCGGCAATTAGAAGCGGGGGGTCAGAAATTGGAAGCGGGGGGTCGGAATTGAAACCCCCTACGTCGGAATTACAAGACATCAGTTCGGAATTGGACGCCACTACTAGAAATGGGGAAATAGATATTTCTCCACAAGTTACCGGTAATTTTGGCTCAAAATAGGCTCAAAAGTAGCGCAAATGTTCAAGCTATTTGGTACAATATCAAATATTTCTCATAACATTATACGTGTGTCATGTTTCAATCGATTTTAAAAAAGTGTTCGGAATTACAAGCTACCACCCTACATCTATTTATCTAAATTATCAATTCGGAGATTGGAGTGCCACGTGCGTTTAAATGAATGAATTCAAAAGCACGTGGAATCCATTTTCTCGCGCCAAATTTGAATTATAATTGCTTTTTAGAGCGCGCTAGACCAGGGTTCGTACACTACCTGGAAAACCTGGAAAAGTCAGGGAAATTGAAAATGGGCCTAAAAGGTCAGGGAAATTGAAAATGGACTTGAAAGGTCAGGGAAATTGAAAATGGGCCTAAATGGTCAGGGAAATTGAAAATGGACTTGAAAGGTCAGGGAAAAATATATTAGAGGGAAAGTAGGGTGACCAGAAAATGTGTGTCTGAGATTTGACCAGAGCCCCAAATTCGCGGAGCTCGCTTCGCTCGCTCTGGTTATTTATGATTTGCTTAGTTAAAGTTAAATTTAAACTAAATAGTTTTTGACTTAGGGTGGTAGCTTGTAATTCCGAACACTTTTTTAAAATCGATTGAAACATGACACACGTATAATGTTATGAGAAATATTTGATATTGTACCAAATAGCTTGAACATTTGCGCTACTTTTGAGCCTATTTTGAGCCAAAATTACCGGTAACTTGTGGAGAAATATCTATTTCCCCATTTCTAGTAGTGGCGTCCAATTCCGAACTGATGTCTTGTAATTCCGACGTAGGGGGTTTCAATTCCGACCCCCCGCTTCCAATTTCTGACCCCCCGCTTCTAATTGCCGACCCCCCGCTTCTAATTTCCGAACCCCCGCTTCTAATTTCCGACCCCCCGCTTCTAATTTCCGAACCCCCGCTTCTAATTACCGAACCTGCTTACAGGGTTGGCAAAAATCCGGATAATTTGAATAAAATCCAGACCAGTGGTTTTTATTGGATTAAACCGGATTTTTTAAAAACACGAGTTATTTTAGGGTTTTTTGAAGGCAAAGTACTTCTGTGTAGCTCTTATTTTAGTTTTGGGGCACTTCCCGACCCCTAGCCCCGATTCCAATGTAAAATAGTCTGCTAGTTTAACTGATAAAATGTTTCATGAAATCAATTTATTTCCTGAGTGCACGAACCTAACACTAGCGCGGCTCCAGTGGATCCCTTACAAGGGGACTTTCCTTCTGAACTCCGGGTTTGGCTTGGCAAAGGCTAGTGGGCGGGATTTATACATGCACGTACAAATTCCGCCCACAAATGCCTCTAGCTTTCCCAAGCCAAAACTGGAGTTCGTAAGGAAAGTCAAGTTGTCCACTGGAACCAACGCTATGCTTTAAGTTCGAGTAATACTGGAAAAATATTGTAAGCTGTAACTGGACAGTAACCGGTAACATAACTATTAGTTTTATCATTTATAATAAATAATCTTTAGTTGTCGCGTCATATATTTTTCCCTTGTTTCTGGTTGTATTTTAATTATTTTTATGGCACAAAATAGATTTTTCCCCATTCATAATTAAGCCGGATATTTTACGTGGTTTTTTAACACCACCACCTGTAATGTGGTATAACTATGGTGAAATAAACTTCAGCGCCTATCTCATTTGTATGCTAAATTGGGATTATCTAAAACTGAAATATTTTTTTCATTAGGTGAATCGGGATAAAATTCCCTAACCAAGGCTTAAGTTTTGGGACGTTAATTCTATAATAAATTTCGCTTTCAAGTTTTAAATCTCTCGTAGGTTAATAGGATAAAAAAGATTATTAATAAATGCAACAGCGATTTACATTACCTTGATCGTCATATTCCATATTCAAGTAGGTATAAACCTTTAGCGACCCGTTTATGCAAAAGTTTGAAACGCGCGAACGCAAATTTTCAAACTTGGCGCGAGATTGAACCGTTATTTTTTTTTATCGCGGAATAGTGTACGAGTACGAGTGACGGCGCCGCGGCGGGGAGGGAAGGAAACAGGGACTTTACGCTAGCCGGGTTAAACTAAAGTTGTCTGCTTGAAAAGCCCGGGAAAACGTATCGCCGTATTATCGAGGATAACTAATCTGTTAAACCATGTCGTTTAATAGCGTTAAATTTAATTTTACTGTCGATAATTTATGATTAATGGAGTGTTGTTTCGAGTGGTCGGAATTAGCTGCTCGCAAAGGTTTTTATAAATATTCTTTTATTAATTTAATTTTGAGCCAAAATTTCGTTACGAATGCTTATTTTGTGGGGGAAAACTTGACGTTTTGGCTGAAATTGAGTTTATTTGCCTCTGATTTATCTGAAGAAAATGAAACCTTATTTTCGGAGGCATCAGGGTCGGCATTCCCTTTAATTGACATTAAATTAAATTCGCAAATTAGGTACATTTTTATTTCGTGTCACATCGTTCCCTGACTTTTAGATATGGATTTGAAATGATGTTTTTCGGATAGACAATGAATCAAGGCATAATTTAAGCCTATTTTTCACGGTCTAAAGCCTCGCAAGTAAAAGAAAAATCAATTTAAAAAAACTGTTCGGAATTAGAAGCGTTCGGAATTACAAGCCACCACCCTATTTTTATAACAATAACAACTCGTGCAAAAATGATTCGAATGATTTTAGATTGGTTTCATATATGTTCGCCATGTACGTTATTGCAAAAGGTCAGGGAAATTTGTTGGAATTTAGTCAGGGAAAACCTGGAAAAGTCAGGGGATTTCATTCCAAAAGTTTTGTACGAACCCTGTAGACGTTTTCCCCCTCAATTTCTGAAAATACAAGACCTATTTTTGCAATTTATATACCATACTCAAAGAATAGGCAGATGTCTCCTTCTGAAAGCTTTACACGTGTTCCTAAAGGCATTAATTTAAGTAATTAGGCTCCTAATGAGAATTAAATTTGTTACTTGTGAACTAGTTAGTGGTTTTGAAAGGGACTCGCATTATGCTTTTTTGAGATACAAAATAATGTGTATTTGCTCATCAACACTGTCTTAGCCCTTTAAAAAAAAACTAATTTTTTTTGTCTTAAACAATAAAAAGTGGTTTCGTGTTTCACCTGCGTTTTTTTGCGCGTATTTTTAAATACTTGGGATTTAAAGAAATAGATTCAAAGTATGTTCTGTAATAGGGAAATGGCAGTTCGTTCATATTGTCTATTTGATAATAGCGTTGAGTGCCAACGCTTTAGAGAGGGGGCCGTTCACTAAGTGTTGTAAAAGGGTTTGAAAGTACTTAACGGATACTGCAATTTATTCGCGATTACTGTGGTAATAAGCGTGGAATTATAATATCACTGATTACGTAATCAATATTAAATACCCCCCTGTTCTTCCGCTGTATTCATTGGTTCCTGTCGTATAGAGTTTGTATTCCGGTGATCACCCGACAGCTGGTGTCAGTTTTTACCTTCCCACTTTGAGAGAGCTTTACACCATAGACTCCATACTCCATAACCATGCTCTTGCACAGCCTGCGTTACAATAGGGTACCCCAGTAACGGTTTTTCCTCATTTTTTCCCAACGGTTATTTTATGCCATATGAGAAGCCTTAATAATTAAGCTCGTGAACGAACTAGTAAGGTTATGCTGTGCACGTGGCTCGCTTGATTTAGCGCGCGCGTTTTTGGCGCCTTTTTCTGTTGCGTTTTGTATTGCGCTGGATATTGTATAAGGGTAGCGATGTTTTTGGCGCCAAATTAACCTTAAATGGCGTTGTAAATTAGTAATTACTGATGATTTTTATCTTACCGTAATTTATTATTGTTATTTATAAGTTTATTGTAATTACCAATAATTCCTTTCGAATGTTAGAGATAGAAATTAAGGATTATAAATCAACCTCCGTTGTTGATTAGTGATGATTTTAGCTTACCGTATCTTGATAATTTAGCAGTTTATTGTAATTAACTAACATTTTTGGCAATCGACGGTAATTTCTAGTCTTAATCCAATTACGACTTAAATTCGATTTTTATCAACTAATATTCATCATTTTTTAACATAGATTTATAGTGCTTATTACAGAAACATTTTTAACTCTCAAAGTTTCAATATTTCTTTCTGTAGTAGTTCAATATACCGTGGGATTTATTTTTTTTTTAAAAAAAAACTCAAAAACAGGATTATTTGAAGTAATTAACCCTTTTAATTGTATTTCTTAAATACACGAAATACAGTATTTATTTTCTAAGTAAATACTCGAGGTATATTGTAAGAGTACAATCAAATATTGATAGTCAATTAAAACGAGGAATTGACCTTTACTTCAAACAACTTAATTTTTTTTTCTTTCCCAAAGTCAAAATTAAAACGAAAACAAGAAAAAATAAAATTTATTAATTTCTCGAAGAACAAACATTTAAAGTCGTTACTTAAATAAAACCGAAACTAATTTGAAATTTTTAAAAACTTAATATATCAGCGTATAAATACATAGTGATAAATAAATCTCCTAGAATATTTCGTTGTACAGTATACAGGGTGTTTCAAAAGGTTAGGTTCTATGGGGATTTTAATTCTGTCACATTTTTCCATGAACAATTTATGATTCCAGTGTTTTAAGGATGATCCCTTAAATTTATTAAGAAACTGAATATACAATTCTAATTTAATTAAGGGGTCATCCATAAAACACTCTAATCGTAATTTGTGGGGCCAAAATTTGGGTCATAATAAACAATTATGATTGCAGTGTTTTACGGATGACCCCTTAAATTTAATTAAGAAACTGAACGTACAATTCTAATCTAAGGGGTCATCCACAAAACACTCAAATCTTAACTATTTTAACTTATGGAGGCAAAATCGTCTATTCTTAGAAGTATAGAAAGAACATTTTCGACTCAAAATTGATTTCTCATAGAACCATCCACGGTCCTAAAATTACCTCCCTTTTTTGGAACACTTTGTATGTTGGATTTTGGCAAAACAAAATTTTATAAAATTTAAGGCAATTTTTATTTTCTAATTTAAAAAATTTTTTTAGGGAGGGTGTCTGTTTCTAAAGCAAACTAGTTTTTCGTTTGCATCCATTTTTCATAAATTTTTAAGTTTATTTAAGTTTTATTTTTTAAACCGGGTATGTCTGGGAAAGATTCTGGGTCATTATACTCTTAGTAGACGGGGACCCATACCATGCCATGAGATTATTGGAGGTGGTTTATGTGTGGTATTGCTGGTACATACATACACAATGGTAAACCAACCTAGCTCTCCTCTCCCCCTTTTCACCTCTCTCTAGACTGTTTAAGTTGTATTTATCTTTTGAAAAATTTTGGGGGACCCCAGGGGTTGGTCTTGGTTGTGCGTGAGTGGTATCTGGGAAAGTTAGGGAATTTTAAAATGGGTGTCAGGGAAAGTTATGTTAGGGATTTTTAAAATTGTCTTGTTCGTTCGTGCAAACCTAGATAGTAGAAGAAACCGGAAAAATCAGGGAAATGTGTTGAGTAAAAATGCAGGGAAACTTCAAAAGGGAAATTAATTTGTAATTTTTGAGTTAAATTCAGGGAAAACTCACAGGGTAGTTTGTAATTTTTGAGTAAAATTCAGGGAAAACTCACAGGGAAATTTATAATTTTTGAGTTAAAATTAGGGAAACTTAGGAAAATTTATCTTTTCAGTAAAATTCAGTGAAAACTCAGGGAAATTCATAATATTTAGTATAATTCAGGGAAAACTCGGGGAAATTTATAATATTCAGGAAAACGCGTAATTTTTTAGTGTAAGTCAGGGAAATTTGTGAGGCTTGAAAAATTACTCTTGTAGTTATTAGGTGGCCTTGCACCTGGAAATGTCAGGGGAAATAAACATAAGGGAGAAAACCTTCAAATGCCAGGGAAATCGGGTTACCAAAAGTTGTCCGAACCATATTGTTTTACACTATCCATGCACTTAGTTTGACCCTAAGAAGTAAGAACAGACCCTTTCATTTATGACAAACTTATCATAAACACCCTGTACGTTTTGAATTAATAAATATATAAAATAAATATTATAATTTAAATAAATAAATCTTTGAAATTTCAAAATTGTTACCATCCCTGCTTTAAGTTCGTTCGGTTTGGGATCCACCCGAAAATCCTTCTTTAAATTTTGTACGCAATCGAATTTAAAAGATTCGAGCTCTCTCTTCAAATCAAGAAAGATAATTTCGGTACCGAAGTAATCCTCTTTCAAAACTTAAACCGAGCTTCAAAAACATCTAACTAACCAACCAACACGTTATAAACTTGAAAAATTAAAACAACCCCTAAGTTTAAAAAACCTAAAAATTCCGGTACTGAGCAAACTTACTTCGGTACCGAATTTGAACAAATTTTTTTTCGAAATCGTTCTTACTACCTAGAGTTCCTCGCGAGAGATATCCCGGCCGTGGGAAAGCCCTCGGCGAGTTAGTTGTCCGACGCGGTTTTCTAGAGAACCGGCTTTTAAAACCCTCCCCAAAAAAGAATACATAGATATTAGAATCATACATAGCATTGCCTAAACAACAACCTGCCTTTAATAGCAGTCTCAACTTAGTTTGAAATTAACGGCGATTTTCTATAAGAAATTCAATAAAATTCCCATATTGTTACCATGAATTTCTATAAAGATATTTCTTCAGTTTGATTTCTTTATATTTTGTTAGAAATTAAGTTTAACAACGCTCTAAAGTTAGATTGAAATTATATAAAGATTTCTACGTAGATTTCAGTTTAACTTTATAGTTTTTAGGCAAACCTTGTAATTTACTGGTTAAGTTGTAAAATTCTAACCATATGGTATTAGCGCGCTCGCTCGATTTGCTACAACAGGTAACCTCCCTATCTTCCCCCCCTTCCTTCCCAGAATGCATTTCGTAATACCAATGTTGAATTATTAAAAGGGGTTGGTTGATATATATTTAAAAAAAATACGTTCACCTTACTGTACGTGTCGGTCGGTTTAAGCCAGTCGTACATAATTAAATTTTGAAAATTTAAAGTTTATCGCATGTATTATGATTTTGTTTTCATTTAAATTCGTGTAAATTCTCTGTCCTAATATAGTCTGCTACTACGAACTAAAACTTTCTCGTGTCGTCACACCCTCATATCTCTAACCTCGGTTTTGTTTTGGCAGTGACCATATTTGAAGTCCTCAGCTAAGTCCACACAATTTAGACTATCAATATAGAGCTATCTCAGAAGCTTGAGTATGACGTCACCAATGCTATTTGCCCATAGAACCAAAGCTAACCAAACATGGCCGCCCACTGCCAAATCTAAGCCGTGACGTTTTACCTAGGCACTGACGTCACAACTGAGATAGCTCTGTTGACGTAACGGTCCCGTAGCTCCTCCCATCTTAGTACCACTTTATAGATAATGTGCTGACAAGTGTTGCCAGTCAGTCATTGTGACGTGTAATAATTCAACCTCTATCTACACAACAGACTGAATTAAGTTTGTAGTATTCTGTTGTTCGATTCAGATGCTCTAATAACAAATTACTGGAGCGCATGCGCTTGGTTAAAGTCAAGAAACTGGGGGAAGGAAATTTCTCTAGCCCCTTTAGTTGGAGAGGTTTTTTATTTTTATTATTATTTATTTAGTGTGCGACGGGATTTAAAGTGTGATGTTAACAAAAAAAATTGTCGTTTGAAATTATTTTTGCCAGATAGTGTGTAAATGATTCCGAAGTGTTTCCGTTCTCAATTTCTTTTATAATGACCTTAAAAATTAATTTTTAAAACTAGTTTAAAAATGTTTTACGTCTTTAGTAAGTAAGTTAGATGTAGAAATTTCGTAGTCTTTGACAAAGTATAGTTCTAACTTCTAAAAAAAACCTGGAAAACTCAGGGATAATTTTCTTCTGTTGAAAGTGGGCTACTGGGAATTTTGAAAGTCAGGGAATATTTAATTTAATATCGGTTTAAGTTAATTTTAATATAGATGTATTTAATATAATTTAAAACTTAATTTCGGAACTATTTTTAATTTGAAAAGATTTAATTTTTAATTTATTAATAAATTGAAGTGGAAATTTAAATTTGTCAGGGAAAATTACCTTGGGAATTTGTTAGGGTCCTTAGGGAGAAAGATTTCGTATTGGTTTGAATTAATTAGCCTGAATTAATATATTTATAAGTTAATTTTGGTACTATTAATTTTTAATTCAAAAACATTCTGAAATTTTTCGATGCAATAAATATTAATAAAAGTGTTATATTAAAATTGGTCAGAGAAAATAGCTTAAGTATTTTGACTTGAGAATTTGTTAAGGAATTTGGCAACCCCCTTTCACTCCCCCCAACCTTTAGTTGACCCCTTTTGCCTTCGCGTGGTCATTGGTCTGAACCAACCAAGTCTGGTGGTTGTTATATTCCAAGAAAGAATTTATATTGTTAGAAACTTTCTTTATTCATTATATTGAATGTGCTTCTAACAAACTTGGGATGGTGTTTGTTGGTTGGATTTGAATACGGCTCTCCCCGCTGAGTTCTCTCTCTCTTTTTGTTACAGTACTAAAAACATACTGTAGGTTTCAACTACGCGTAGCTATACTCTAATATAAAACCACGTAGATATAAAAGTAGTTCAAATTTAAAAGCGTCTGAGGTTTGGTAAATCCTCTAACAAAACACAATAGGAAATTTTTTTATGTTAGAGTTTTAATAAAAGTCTAGACCAAGTCGGTATAATTTTGAATTGTATCTCACATTTTTCCTTAGAGTGGTTGGGCCTTGGCGAAAAATTCTGATATATATAGTGTGCTTACAAGTGTTGCCAGCCCCTTTAGTGCAAATAAGAAGTGATATCTAGTTTATTAGGGAGAAGGTATAAGATGCCTAAGTATTCGCGCGGCGTTCCATAGTCCCAGTTTCCCTTTAAAAATACAAGGGGGGGGGGACGTAAAAGGATGCCGGGCTATTTCTCTACACTCTCCTCAGTCGGAAAATATGACTGTAATTTTCGTCATTAGAGAGTTTAAGCATCCCCTAAACGCGTACGTGTAGCTACCTTCCACAGTGCATTAGACCAATGCATTGTCAAAGGTGGCTACACGTACGCGTATAGGGGATGCTTAAACTCTCTATTCGCGTCGCGCTGACGTGAATTTTCAAGTACCAATGAGATGATGCTAGTTGTAATTTAGAGGCGGCGGGGATTAACTCCGGACCTACTATACGTTTGGACTGGAGATAAAGCTAGATTATAAATGTGGATGAATGAATTTATACCTTCTCCCTAGTAAACTAGATATCACTTCTTGGTTCAAACTAGCTGTCATTTAAAGATGGAAGATGGAATTACGGTTGGGGACTGGTGTGTGTTTCTATAATTTTAATTATATGAAAAAAAGATTTTGCAGAAGAAAAAATGTTAAGTGCAATTTTTCCTTCAGTGAGTACTTTGAGAAAAATTGATCGATTGTGTGTGACACGAGATTTAGTCGTTAAATTTCTCCACTTAAATAGAGAGTTTAATTTAAGAAAGTTGTAGGAAAACTTGTATCGTTTCATTTCAACATGGAGCTTCGCGACTCGCGAGGCTTAGCTTAAACTGTCTAATATTTTTTGGAACTAAGTTCGTTTTTTTGTCACAAACTCCGTTAGCTGGGAAAGAGGACATACATTTAATTTTGAATGAAAGAAAAAATACGTTTTATATTATAGTCGGTTTAGAGTGAATTAAACGAGTAAGGCAATTAAGTGGTTATTTTTTCCTCCATCGGTCATTTTCTTACGTTGTTTTGACGCCCTAATTTTCACGTCTGGCTTTTTAAATTTAAATGTGTCGCTTTTGTAAAATTCAGCTGTAGAAAACAACATTCAAAACCGCGAATTCTATATTCGGGGAGACCCTAGCGAATATTCGGTACTCGGCTAATAGCGAATATTCGGTACTCGGCTAATAGCGAATATTCGGTACTCGGCTAATAGCGAATATTCGGTACTCGGCTAATAGCGAATATTCGGTACTCGGCTAATAGCGAATATTCGGTACTCGGCTAATAGCAAATATTTGGTTCTCATTAATTCACAATATCTAGGCAGTGATAGATGTAATTTTAGAAGTAGGAATGGAGAACAGAGTAATATCTGTACGCGCGTCGAAGTACCGGACCCCCTTCCCCGGGACGGGGGGGGGGGTATGAAAGAAGAGGCGGGAGGGTCATAGCGACAGAGGTAAAAAGGAATTACGTATTTTTCGCCGTCGCCGTCCGCAACGTCATCTAAACGTTGTTTAAGTGAGCCAATAAGATAATTTAAACTTTTCGTTACGTGTTGGAGGGAGGGGCTCTATACTGGGTGGTCTATGAGTCGGAATAACTGATGTAAATACTAACCGTTCTCCATTCCTACTTCTAAAATTAAATCTATCCCTGATCTAGGCTTTAACTCGACCGATAATAAAAGGTCAAACTAATTATACACTCGAAATATTTTTCTATAAAAATCTTTGTTGCTTGTTAAATTTTTTTCGAATTGATCATTATTAAAAGGGTATATTTTTTTAATGATGTCGACGCGGTGTTTTTTTCATGTTAATTACAATAAAGGTTAATTAAAGTTTGGCAAAATGTTTAAACCTCTGAACTGACATAAGGGGACTATAACGAACATTCCTTACATATTAATTATGAATTCGTAATTAGTAAATTAAGATATTTCTTATCGTAGATTTTAGAGTGAATTATTTTCGGTTTTATGTTTCTAGACCTCTATCTATGAGGAAATTTTTGATGAGAAAAGATTTCAACCCTCTATTAAAAATAGATTTTAGACGCATTTGAAGTTTAGTGCGGGGTTTAGTTTGCATCGTGTACGATGAGGGTTCTTCTATAGCCTAGGTAGAGGTTTATAAATGGAAGTGGAAATATTTTCCCTTGAACCGAGTGGACAATTTTAATAAATAGGTTTAACACGCGAATTAGTAGCATTAATTATTGTTAGGCTTCAGTTTTTATTTAGGCTTAGAAAGTTCAAATTTAGGTTTAAAAGTGTGAAGGAAAGTTTACATAGTATTAATTTAGGCTTAGAAAAGGTTAATTTGGGCTTAGAAAGGACTTGAAAGCTTTAATTTTAGGCTTAGAAAAGGACTTGAAAGCTTCAATTTTAGGTTTAGAAAAGGACTTGAAAGCTTCAATTTTAGGTTTAGAAAAGGACTTGAAAGCTTCAATTTTAGGCTTAGAAAAGGACTTGAAAGCTTTAATTTTAGGCTTAGAAAAGGACTTGAAAGCTTTAATTTTAGGCTTAGAAAAGGACTTGAAAGCTTTAATTTTAGGCTTAGAAAAGGACTTGAAGCTTTAATTTTAGGCTTAGAAAAGGACTTGAAAGCTTTAATTTTAGGCTTAGAAAAGGACTTGAAAGCTTTAATTTTAGGCTTAGCAAAAACATTTCACCGTATTTCGCGCTCAGCTCTGACTCTCCGAGAAGTCTGGTATTCGACAATTATTTGATTTAATATTTTACTTCAAATTATATATTTCTACAATGAAATTAAAACCTTTATAGACAAAGATGGAACAATTTTTCTTTCCCTCTACCGATTGCGAGTATTAACTCACGGCTTGTAATGAAGTCTACAATAGAATATATTTAGTATTTGTAAAGAAAAAATGTTGTTCATCTTGTTTGACAAGTGTCGATCCCGAGATCCCGCGATCTCAGTGAAATTCTCTCCTCCGTTGGTTCTTCTGTATCTGAAAAAGATTTCTCTCCCAACTTTCCATTAAATCATTCTGATTTTAGTGATTGGAATTTATAAAACCGGTTATTTTTTTGTATTTAGTGGCAAAGGTCCTCCGGTTCAATATTACATAAAGAGGTTTTGCACTAGGTACTTTACCGATCACGTTTTTCCATGTTTTTCCGAAACTAATTTTAATTTATGCTAGCTTCGTTTTTGGCCACTTATGAATTTTTATTTTTAAATGAGTTATGGTTGGTTTGGATTGGTATTCCAAGGTTTTTTGAAGTTGTATATATTTGAGAAAGTTGTTTGTTGCGATGTTTGTTTGTTCATGTGATCTACACACACTGTAGGGTTGCCACAGATTAGGGAAAACCTGGTTTTCAAAAACCAAGGGATTTCGAAATAGGCCAAAACGTCAGGCAATTTTAATAATTTCTACAGAAAGTCTGGGAAACGTTAGGAAATTTTAAAAATTTCGACAACGTTAGGGAAATGTCAGGGAATTTTAATAATTTCTACAGAAAGTCTGGGAAACGTTAGGAAATTTTAAAAATTTCGACAACGTTAGGGAAATGTCAGGGAATTTTAAGAATTCTACAAAGTTAGGGATATGTCAGGGAATTTTTAGAATTTCATTAAATTTAGGCATATCTCAGGGAATTTTTGGAATTTTGACTAAAAGTCAGGGAAACGTCAGGGAGTTTTGAGAATTTCAAAAGTCGTGGAAACGTCAGGGAGTTTTGAGAATTTCAAAAGTCGTGGAATTTGAATCTGAAAATTTCGTGGCAACTATTTTCATGTAAGAAGTAGGCCAAAAATGATTTATTTATTAACAAAAACAAAGTTATTAGAATTAGTAAATTATAATAGATAGACATCGGTTAGAAGTCACGGCCGGTGGTCGAATTTTATTTAGGGTAGGGCCCAAAGTTCATTTAAATATAAAAATAATTTTTAACACTCCCTGAATGAATCGTTCTTTATCAGAAGAAATAGATAATAAAGCCCATCAATATTTAAATCAATTCAACCGGATGTGACCCCATCAGCAGACTTTATGATATTCCTGTAAACCAAATGGTCGTACAAATTGGTAACCCTGTCTAGCTAGTTACCTAAGAAAGTAAAAAGAATATAAAAGAAATCACGATAACTGATAAAACTGTATGAAACATAACAAAGATAAGTATGTTATTCCTTCAATAAACACATTGAAACGTCGTGCCGGGTAAAATAGCGTCTGGTGTGTTGAGAACATTGTTGTCTCTTCAAGTAATAACCCTCTTCGATGCAAAAAGGGGTTAGGCAACCCCCAGAATTGGGACATACAATGAGCAAGAAGTGATATCTATAGTTTATTAGGGAGAAGGTATAAATTCGCCACATTTATAATCCAGCTTTATCTCCAGTCCAAAAGTACGTAGGTCCGGAGTTAATCCCCGCCGCCTCTAAATTACAACCAGCATCATCTCATTTGTTCTTGAAAACTCACGTCAGAATAATAACGAAAATTACAGTGTATTTTCCGACTGAGGAGAGGCCGCGAAATAGCCCGGTGGCCTCCTTTTACGTCCCCCCAATTGTATTTTGAAAGGGGGACTGGAACTATGGCGCGTGAATACTAAGGCATCTTATACCTTCTCCCTAATAAACTAGATATCACTTCTTGCAATGGGGTTGATGCATTGCCATCCATCTCTGCGCACGCTCTCATGATATAAAATGACTACAGCGCAGGCGCCAAAAATCGAGATGGAACTTAAGGCAAAGTTTTACCCCCGTGTCTCTCCCTCTTAGCTAGTAGCTACCTACATCGAGGAGGCTTTTATTAGCAACGGAAAGTCAGACTTATTCTTAAAATATTACTTACTATTTAACGATAAGAAAATTGGGCCTCTTTCTTCTTGTACTGTAGTTAAGGCATAGTTTTTTTTCTAATAGTTTTTAAAAATGCAATAAAAGGCAGCTGATATTCTGGTATCGCGTTATGAGAAGGATGGTAAAGTCCGCTGCCGCTCTCTGCAAATGGTGAAAGGTGTTTTTCGAAGCTCTGTAGCCGAGATATTTTTCTTGAAGTTTTATGATAAGGAATTCGTAGTAGATTTGCTTGCCTGCCGCAAGTCCTCCAACATCTGCTTGACGCTGTGGCACGCGCCCAAAGGAATAATTGACTTAAGGGCAATATCTCGTCGGTAAGACGTGTCTAGGCTTGTTTCATCAGGGTTAAACAGCACTCCCTACCTGGAATTATACAGATATATATGAAGTATAATAATTTTAATTATATTTAATTTTAATAAATTCTCACTCACTTTTGCGTTGCTGGCAACTGTTGTTACCATGTGTTCGTACTTCGAAGACTCGCACGGGGTATGATTAGCTACCTTAATTGTTTTTATACACATTGTAAGTAATTATTTTAGCAACTTTATAACGCCTAAAAACTTTCTTTTAACATCGGCAGGATTGTAATCGCAAATCAAGTGGTGTTATGTCTGAAAATTAAAAGTGTAAAGTGGAAGATTTGTCGGATAATTTGCTGGGCCATATTGGTGGGTACAATTGAGAAGGAAACCCACCAATATGGCTGCCAGAACCGTGGTAGGGCTTCAACCAGGCTGAGAAATAAGGCGGTGGTCCTGGACAAAGGTCCACTTTAAAAATCATCTAGGCCTGTTTAAAAATTAAATGCTTGGGGGTCTACTGGCCCTGTGGCCACCCAATTAATTCAAAACTTTCCAAGGTTACAATATTTTAAGTGACCAATGTCCGGTTTATTTAATAAACAAGAAGTACTTGGGCTCTACTGGCCATATGACCAGTTTAAAAAAATTCTTATTTCCCAGCCTGACTTCACCACCAGTCCTGTAGCAGCGAAAAAAGGCTAAGGGGTCTATTAAACAATTTAAAATTAGGCTTAACCATGGCCAACTTAGATTACCACTGGTAATCTAAGTTGACCATGGCTTAACTTAATACTAATCTATTCGAGGAACACGTGACATTACAAAGCGCGCGCGCGAAATTTAAATTTACGAAAAAATTCAAACAAGGCTTAACGAAATTTTCAAATCGGCTTTAGAGTTCAGACGACGCAACGGACTTTTCAAAATTACTAGTAGGCATATAATTTCAATAAACGTGTTTATATGTAAAAATGTGACAAAACTTATTAACAGTGTTAGCCCTAAAGGCTAGAGCTCTATAGCTTCTAGAATATGATTGTGGTTTGTGGTTATTCATTTTGTCGGCGAAAAAACCTTTGGTTGCAATAATGTTACGTCCCTAAAATCACGATTCCTTTTCCCAGTACTAGCTAGTATATGCTTTGAGCCATTTTCTGCAACTTTCTTTATCGAAGTCTGAGATTTGAGAGACTCCAGAGTCTCCATGCACTATTCGTAATTCATTTTTGTAATTTTCTTAAAATTATACACTCGGAAATGTATACTATATTTTTTCTCGCCCCTTCGACAGCGTTCGAAACGAAAAATTTTAGGGACAAAAATTATAAATTCAAGGTTTTTTAACACATTTTTTTGACGCTTTGGGCTTAGAGGTGGTCTCTACTCTATATGCGAAGGGAAAACTGTTTTGCATTCTTTAGCGCGATGGTAAATAAGTTTTTGGTATTATCAATGGCAAATAGACAATAATAGAAAGTAAGCTAGTCACTAATAGTAATTATTACTACCCCATACTGTCTGTTTGTTGTTTTTGTTTGTTTGTCTTTGCTAATAGTAGTTTTATTTAATACGTACCTACATCCAGGGATATATTTAATTTTAGATGTAGGAATGGAGAACGGTTAGTATTTACTTCAGTCCGACTCATAGCCCAGTATAGAGCCCCTCCCTCCAACACGTAATAACGAAAAGTTTAAATTATCTTATTGGTTAACTCACTTAAACTACGTTTTGATGACGTTACTGACGGGGACGGCGAAAAATACGTAATTCCTTTTTACCTTTGTCGCTATGACCCGTCCGCCTCTTCTTTCATACCCCCCCCCGTCCCGTGGAAGGCGGTCCGGGACTTTGACGCGCGCCCAGATTACTCTGTTCTCCATTCCTACTTCTAAAATTATATCTATCCCTGGTAGGGTACAGTGGCTACTCCGTCTCACTCTCTTCTCCAAGCCTACATTACTTTAAAAGAAAAGTGAAAAATTCCTATATAGTATAGGATTATCTTCGTGATTTTTTTTTTCTGCTTATTCTTCTAAGTCTCCCATCCCATCCCATAGTTCCTTTCGTTTCGTGTTGGTTTCTACGCCGAGTCCCGTCCTGGACCATGCAGTGTCTGTAATTTGCTGCTACAAACTCCGATAGTATACATACAAACTTAGTAAATCTTATATTAGACCGTTTGTACACGATTCTTGTGTACCCCCTCTTCCATCTTCTTTTAAAAAAAAAAAGTCGTGACCTTGATTGTTCTAGAGGAGATGGGTGTATGGTATTTACCTCTTAGTCACGAATTGCCATATACTGTTTTTACCGTCATATATTTTTTTCTTATTTTTTAACTTTTCTAAATTTCAATATTTAATCTGTACCATTGTTTAAACTGTACGTTGGGTGAAGCCTGGTTTAGGGAGAGAATATTTTTAATGTAAAAAATGTAGTAGGTAACTAACTAAAAGATGTTAGTGTTTAGTTGGCTCCTTTATGACTGGCGGTCTAAATTATGAGCAGACATGATGCCATGGTAATAGCTTATTTTCGTGTTGGTGATGTAACTTGAATCTTCGTGATCTCGCCAGATATTTGTGTATTATGTCAGGAGGTTTATCGTACTTTGGTGCCTTGGTGGTTCTTTTAGTTAGCTTGTACCTTTGTTACCCCGTTTCTGACATGCGCAGTAGGTATTTAAAGGAAAGGTTTCAGGTAAAACGTAACATTATACCTTAATTTAAAATAACGAATGGGGTTTTTCTGAATATGAAAGGAAATTAATATTAAAATTAAAATAAATGTTATGATAATTAGTATTTAATTAGGCTTAAAAATAATCAAGGACTACTGCATGCGTATGCCGCCATTGGTTTAATTTCGTCTGCTAAATCGAACCACGAACTACCCCCAACGGGATTTGTTGAATTCTAACAGGCTTTGAGAGGTAGTGGGTAAGATTATGGTTCATGCAGGCTCCATTGGTTTATTATAATGCGCCTTAGTTTTCCCTTAAGTTTGTTAACTGCTCTTGAAAATATTTACTTAAACATTAAGGCATAAATTATATTTCTTAAATATAATTTATTCAAAATAAAATGAAATTCCACAAAAACTAAACTTTAAAAGAAACGTGAATTATGGTATGCAGGTGCATCTTGGGTCTTTGCAGCATGCAATTAGAAAGCCATCCCTTGCACGATTGTAAAATTACAATATTATAGACCTTTCCATTAATGCCAAAGAAGAAGCAAAGCACCACAGGAGTTGGTGAAGGTCACCTTCTTAATGTCCCTGGCGCCCAGAAGCACCGCTTGCCTCCTGTTTGTGGTGAACGTGGGCTCCGTCTGGTGTTGGAAAATAACCTAATATGGCGGCCTTAACTTCTATGTGTTGGTTTTTCTGCAAATATTTAATGGAATAGTCTATTACCCTATGTTTTTCTAACCCAAAAAATATAGGAAAATGGTTATTAGCCTAAAGGCAGGCTAAACCACAGTGTTGGTTTTTAGGTCTCGGTGTGATCTATTAGTTCCATACTGAATTCTTCCACTAAAAACCCCTATTATTTAAAATGGAGATGTAATGTATAAAAAAAAATGGCCAGCATCCCAAAGAACCAAATGAAGATGATAAGCGATTTATTTATAAAAGAAAAATACAGAAAAATAAAAATAAAAAACTAACAAATTCTTAGAGCTACTAAACTTAAAACCATCCCCTGCTCCTAAGCCTAACTTTGGTTAATATATAACATAAAAAAAAATTCTCGTGCATCACGAAGATCCCTCTCTCGTGATTTTCGTAGAATCACGACCACTAGGGGGCGCTTTCTTTTTTGGAATAAATTTGTTTCACTTTTAAACTGTTCAACCTTGCCTGCATAATACTACTTTGTCCCCCTATCTGGTTTAATATTGGGTATTCATACGCGTTAGCTTTCGGTTTAGATTTATTTTCAATTCGAATTTAAGATAAAAACTTTTAACTTTCCATTGCCACGGTATTAAAGACCCCGCAGATTATCAGAAGTAAGTTAAACTTGAAGTTAAATGCTTTTGAGTTTTGTTGTACAGGGTGTACCATAAGGGTCAGCGGTAGGACCGAATTACAGCGCTATTTTGAGTCGAAAAGTGATGTTACTCCCTAAACAAGTTAAGATTTACGGATGACCCCTTACATTTAACATAAGGAGTTGAAAGACAATTCTAATTTAATTAGGGGGCCATCCCTAAAATTTGATTTCCAATACCCTGTATTTTGGAGTTGGTCAGAATTAATGTATTTTTTCCCAAGATCCTCTTTGCAATAGGTGGGCGTGTTAAGTTACGATTAAACGTGAAGAAGCCGTACCAGAATTGATTTAATGTTTTGTTTCGCAGTTTTAACTTCAACCTTTTTATCTGCTAACTTTTGATTTTTATTAAGCCTTGGTCTTAGTTTTTTCCCCCCTTCTCTCTTAGGTATGGGAGGATGATGGGTAGATTTTAGTTAAAGTTGGCCGTGCATTATGAGACGACCGGTTTATAACCTGGTTTATTTTGCGAGAATGTATAATTTAAATCTTGGGTGGTGTTTTTAAAATTCAGCGGTAGGGTTGGCAGTAGATTGGTTTCGGGGATGTTGCGGTGTGTATGGTAGGTATATGGGGTGCCATTGTGGCGTTTTTAAATGGGGTTTTAAATGATAGACACCCATTGGTACTGTACCAGCCCTAAAAGGTCATGAACTCTTGGATGGATGTTGTTTTCTGTATTTTTTCCCTTTTAATTTGTTTTGGGGCAGTTTTAATTAGATAATTATCTTGATTTAAATGTTAGAATTAACTGCAATATATATTAAATCATGTCCTTAACAGGTCACGACCTCTTTTAATTTTGCTTTGGGTCAGTTTAGTTTAATTTTTTAAAAGTAATTAAATTGATTTTCTAACTTGATTTAAATGTTAGTATTAATTAGAGCCTAAATTAAATCATGTTCTCTTTTAATTTCTCTTTGGGTCAGTTTAGTTAAGTTTGAAAGTAATTAAATTGATTTTCTTAAAAGGTCATGACCCCTAACTTGATTTAAATGTTAGTATTAACTACAGCTTAAATTAAATTATGTCCTATTTTAATTTCGCTTTAAGTTTAATGGTAATTATCTTGATATTCTTAAAAGGTCATGACCTCTAACCTCTAATTTCTTTGAATTTCTTTCTAACAGTTCAGTTTAAATATAACAGTAGTAATAATTTCGATGTTTAAATATTGTTTAGTAATCAATCTCTGAAAGGTCATGACCCCGTGTCTCTTCTTTTGCAACATTTAGATCAGTTATAAGAAGTAAATATCTTAACGTATATTATTCCCACGATAAATAAATTGAGTTAACGCTAAGCCTAACTTATTGTATTATTTATTATTAAAGAATATTAGGTTTTATAACGTAGAGAGATAAGAACCAGAGTGTAGAGACTTGAGAGAGAGAAAGTTTAAGACTACAGCTTGTATGTAATCCGGTTTTATTTTATATTACCTGACTGGGGTTTTTAGAATTTAGATGCATGTTTTTATGTTCTTCATATTTGCGGGCGTAGGAGTTTATTGCGTGATTTAGCTAGAGAAATAGTTACAGTAGAACGTTTTATTTTTTTCGAATACTTCCTTTGGCCTTTTAATACGTTTTAAGTTCTTCCAAGACTTGAGAGAGATGATGGTACGCTCGCTGCTATACTAAGGATAAGGTTCTAAAAAATGCTAATGACCAGTTAATGACCGACCGGCCACTCTTGACTCTATACTATATTTTATGAATGTTATTAAATTCTGTCTGCATTTTAAACTTGAGTTATGAGTTTGCTTTGCTACAAGCAAACCAAGCCTTAACGTGCTATTATTTCAATATTCATTTTGATCTCGAAGCAATTTGCGATATACCCCCAAATATGTGTTTGAAAGATCTACGGTCTACGGATGGGTGAATTGAATTGAAGTTAAGTCTATTGTCTGTATTGTTTAAAGGCGAAAGGTTATTGCCTCTTGAGGTTGTGACGTTTTTCTTACGGGAGGAGGTGTTATGTGTTATTGTTCAGGATGGTACCAATAATAACTATAATTAGGCCTATATTCTCTATTATTTTAAAAGTTATTTTAATTTTAGGTCAAATTTTTTGAAAATATTCTGAATTTGGAAGCTAAATTAAGGTTTAGGCAATTCTTTTTGAAAAAGACACCCTAATTTTAGGATTAACACTTATTTTAACTGAAGTTAAAGATAATTTTCTTTTGTATTTTCGTTAAATTTCAATATTATTTACTTAATATCCTTATTAATTTTAATTAATAACGACTTTAATCGTAATATAATCTAAACTTAAATTTAATTCAACTTAAAGTTGAACCTAAATTTTAAGAACAATGCACCGTGATTCTAGGATTAACACTTGGGATTTTAACTGAAATTATGGGATTTTAACTGAAATTAAAAGTAATTTTCATTTTTTCCGTAACAACTTTAATGGTAAACTTAAATCTAATATAATTTAACCTAAGTTGAGCCCTAATTGAAAAGAAAAAAGAAAAGAATTTTACATTCACTTCGAAAAATTCGCTTTGAAATTTAGACGTACAGAAGAAACCTTGCCAATTTTTAATTAGGAAACCCGAGCTATACTTAATGATTCTTTACTTGTCAAATATCAAATGTTTTTTACAGACTTCAGATGAGAATTAACCAAACTTTGAACTTTATGCAAATTAGGTATTTTGTTTAGTATTTAATCACAGAGAACTTTCGGTTTCCAGTTACGTTTTTCAGTAATTGGGTCTGCGCCTGGCTAATCCGTTATCTTTTAAACGTGTCAGAAGCAATTTTCGCTTAGTTTATTTAATCAGGGTGTTATCTTTGAACTCGGTGTAACTGTAACCGGAACATAAATTCACGAAATCGATATTTCCCACGTTACAACGATTCCAAAAGAAATTGAATATTTTTTGCATCGATAAGAGATTTGGTTTTGATTTACAAGAACTTTGATTTACTACTAGTCTAGTCGAGGTGTCAGTCATTTTTCATTTTCTTTCCCTCCCCTTCGCTAGCGGAAAATGTTTTTCAAAATTGATTATTTTATAAATAAATCGGGAAAAAATTGCATTGAAAAGATTCATTTATAAATGAAGATCTAATAAACCGTGAGAAAATCCATAAATTTTTAAATAAATGAGGGAAATATTGTATCCTTTATAAACTGAAGTCAAATGAAGAAGCCTTAGATTTATTTTATTTAAATCTTATTGAATTTTTGTTATCAAGGAACGGAATCCAAAATCCACAAATAAACCTATAATACAATTAACATAACAATTGAATCCCTGTTTTTATATTTGTTTATTATTTTTGATCAAAAGTTACGAAAAATTATAGTGGATATTTGGGTCTAAGAAAAATCCAAATAAAATTCCAAAAATTCGGGGAAAAATCAAAAAATTCAGAGAAAAGTTACAAAAATTCGGGGAAAAATCAAAAAATTTAGAGAAAAGTTACAAAAAATTCGGGGGAAAATCAAAAATTTAGAGAGAAGTTACAAAAATTCGGGGAAAAATAAAAAAATGTAGAAAAAAGGTTACAAAAATTCGGGGAAAAATAAAAAAATGTAGAAAAAAGGTTACAAAAATTCGGGGAAAAATAAAAAAATTTAGAAAAAGTTACAAAAATTCGGGGAAAAGTTACAAAAATTCAGAGAAAATCCAAAAATCCAGGGAAAATAATTCGGAGATAACTTATTTTATAAAATTCTAATGTATATTCCGGGTCTAACGAAAATCCAAAAAACCCACGGATTTTATTAATTTGATTTCTTCTAGCTCTAGCTCTACCTAAAAAATCCACAGAAACCTTTTTATCCAATGACCGACCCCTCGTGAGGCCTTAGCATGTATAAATAAATTAAACTTAACGCTACCACCACCGACAACAGACAACCTTCCCTAAATTACCTGTCGCCGGTCTGTCCACAATTTCAACTTTAAATAGAGACCCTTGAAGTAGTAATCTATTTTCTCTCTAAAGTTATAATAGAAGTAGTAAGAAGACGAGTTTGAAATTACTTTCTATGAAAACCCGCTGAGAGAACCAACCGTTCCGTTCCGTGCATGGAATCAGTCAGTATGTACGTTGACGTGTAGGCCTTAAAAGTGAAAGTACAAGTTAAGAAGTTAGACCACGCTGGTGGTGTCAATGCCGTACCTTAATTTCAGTTTTCAACTTTCAAAAGATACCGACAACGGATATATATTTTTTGCTCTCTGGAGTTTTCAGTGCATTTGGTTCGAGGGGCTAATCACTCTATGATCATGAATATTCCATGTAGAGTATATAGTGTTGTTAGAAAGGGGGTGTAGACTGTGTACCCCCTCCCTTTAGGCGCGCTCTTGTAAGAGGGAATACTGCACGTGCACAGTAGGGGGATGACACTGAGCCAACCTCTTCATTGCTAGTCCTCTTTAGAATCGCAACGTCAGTCAATGTGCAATTAATATTAAACTGAGTGACTATCCCCTCTGTAAATCGCTTCTGTGAGGTTTTGGGTTTGTAAAGAGCGAATTCCCTTCCAGGGTGGGGTCCAGTTTTTCGCTTGTCCATCCCTTACTGGTGCCTCAAACAGCGATAATCGCCTTGGCGAATTAGACTTGGTAGGTACGTTGTCAGATTTTGTAGTAGGTCTTTGGTCTTAAAGACAGTTTAAGTTTGAAACGAAGTCCAAGGTCTGATTGAATTGAATTGGGTTTTGAGAAGCAAGCAAGCCGAGATGTCATGTTTTCTGAGTTAAGATTCAAGGGTGGACCGTCCATCTTTGACATCTAAAGAAGAGAGAGGGACGCGCTTGATTTGTTTCATTGAATAGGTTTCACGCTGCTTTTAAAACGGACTCCCAGTAGAGCAATTTTAAAACCGGGTATTGTTACTATTGTACCGAATATTGTTAAGAATTGGTTATTTTTTCTTTTAACTTGGGGAGTATATCGTAAGGGTTAAGGTTTATTTTTGAACTTTTGACCTCCCACACTGTGCAAATTTTATAGTTTGGTTTAAGTTATTTAATTTTTAAGTCGAGGTGTTTACCGATCCGATTATTGTTAAGAATTGATTTTGAAGATTGGAGAATAAGGTATGACGTCGTAAGGATTGGTTGGCACTCATTTGAACCTTGACCTTATAAAATCGTACAAATTTAAATTGGGTTGAGAATTAAGTTATTCATTCACATTTTATTAGAGAACGGTATATTATTTTTAATTCAATTAACTTATGGAGAGAATTAATATTAATTTAATTGATAAACTTCTGGCAAGAAGTGATATCTAATTTACTAGGGAGAAGGTATAAATTCGCGCCACATTTCTAGCTTTATCTCCAGTCCAAACGTACGTAGGTCCCGAGTTAATCCCCGCCCTCTAAATTACAACCAGCCAGCATCTCATTGGTTCTTGAAAACTCACGTCAGCGCGACGCGAATGACGAAAATTACAGTCATATTTTCCGACTGAGGAGAGGCTGCGAAATAGCTCGGCCTCCTTTTACACCCCCCCCCCTGGTATTTTGAAAGGGGGACTGCAGGGACTATGGCGCGCGAATACTTAGGCATCTTATAACTTCTCCCTAGTAAACTAGATATCGCTTCTTGCTTCTGTAGGGTAACCTTACTTCAATTGATCTAGTATAACCAGCCATTTAATAATATCTAAAGACCTCAAAAACTCAAAATAACTAAACTTAAATTAACCTAACTACAGCGGAAAATGTACAACAAACGCCTGGGGAAAAGTAAAGTAATACCTCCCATAGTAACTTACCTTACCTTACCTGTGTGAGGGCCCCCAAATATCCATCTATATAATTTTCGCTTCTGTTAAAGAATACTTCAGGTATACCCAATAATTTAAAAAATAAAAATTACCTACTTCGGTAAATTGTAAATTAGAAGTAAAAATATGTAAATGAAAACTCAAGAAGAAGAAAAAATAATTCTTGTCGGCTTGACAAAGAGATTGATGAAGGCAATCAGACTACCATGCGTCCGTCCATCGGATGTAACCCACCAACCAAACAGTCTCCTCGGAAGCTGTATAGGAACCGCCTTTTAATTTTTGTCCCCAAATACAGGGTGTTTCTGATAAGTCTGCCAAAAAGTAAGTGTTATGTTCTTTGGGAAATCAATTTTCTATCTCCATTTTGTATGCCACAAGTGCCACTGTTTTCAAGTTAAGATTGTACATAGTATTTTACGGATGACCCCCTAAATTTAATTATGAAACTGATTTAGACAATGATTGCTAATTTAATTTAATTAAGGGGGTCATCCCTAAAACACTCATGATCAAATCATAACTCGGAAAACAGTGCCCCGGACTGCAAAATGTGTGCAATAGAAATTAACATTAACATTTTCTACTCAAAATTGATTGATTTCCCATAGATATTTATGCCACAATTATCAGAATTCTACACTCTGTATACATTCTTAAAAGAGGCCATGACGCAAAACGGCAGCATTTCTCCAGAGAACGAATGAATTTTCTAAAATCTTGGAATATCTCGTTTATCTACATACAATCTTTTAGAAAAAACTTCATGCGATGTCCTGGCATGCCATATCAGTCTCACTCAAGATGGTCCTATCCTCTCCTCTTTATAACCATGGACCATTTCGAGTTACCGACCTACTAACTTCTGTTTCGTCGCGTAGTAGTTCAATTTGAAGCCAGGATTAAACTTAGCTCTGGTGGTTAATCTAAATGATCCATGAGTATAACCATGGACCATTTCGAGTTACTAACTCCCCATCTTCTGTTTCATCCAGTGATTGATAAATTTGAAGGCGGGATTAGACGTAGCTCTGGTGGCTAATCGAAATGGTCCATGAGTGTCTTTCGAAGGCCAATAGGTGCCTCGAGGCAGGACCGCTTGGCGCTTGCTTGCTTACCATATAGCGGGAGCTGATGAAGTAGCAAGCAGCGACTTCATATGCGTGGCATATTTCTTAGGTTTTCAAGAAATGGCTGGTTGTTGGAACTTGGGAACTTTTTGTAAGTTTAGGAACTAGTCCGCAGGGAAGGCTGGTTTTAACATCTTCCCATGGTAGGGGTTTTTTTTCTTGTCGAAGCGCCACTTGGCTTCGCGCTTCTATTTTCTTTATACGGGTTCGATCTAAGTGACATTCCCCGAATTATCCCGGAATGAGGAGGAATATTTTGTATTTTCGGTTGGTTCTAAAAGTCTTGATCTCTCCAAGCGTTTTGAGTTTTAGTTTTTGGCTTTTGCCAGGGTTTTGGGCTTTTGGTACAAGTGTTAGAGGATAGAGTTGTGTAGGATTATGTTGTGGTGGTGGAGTGGGAACAGTTACAGCAGGGTTCGTACGAATTTGTAGTCGTGGAGAAACCTGGCCTGGAAATGTCAGGGAAATAATTGTTGATTAAAATTTAGGGGAAATTCAAGGGAGTTTATAGTTTTTGGTGAAATTCCTGGGAAAATGCGAGTTAATTTGTAATTTTTAGTAAAATTCCGGGGAAAGTTCAAGAAAATTTATAATTTTTAGTAATATTTAGGGGACAATTGAAAGGAAATTTGTAATTTTTAGTAAAATTCAAGGGACCTTTATTTGCAAATAATTACGTTAGAAAGTTTAAGGTAAATTAATTATTAATAAATTAGTCAATAAATCATAAGTTCTTAATCCCGCAATTAAAATAAATATTATCCGTGTATGTACACGTAATCTCATTCTGATATAATAATTTACACCGATTTTCCTTGAGTAATTTTGTTCCCACGTGAATGAATGAAAACTGTCCCACTATTAAATATCTTAAGCCTAACTAAGGTCTCGTAACGGAAATGTGTTTAATGGGAAAAATTCCGAACGGTAAAATTGGTGTTCTGATGTTTTATATAGCGATCGACCTTGATCTCTCTTAAACCAAATGGATGATTGTCTCACGATATTTTCAAAGTGATACCGTAACACCTACCCCCCTCCCAATGCACCTCCTCGGTTTTCAGGGCCATTGTATATCATGCTATAATTAGCGTTAGATTACCTAGTGGTAATTGAATCTAATTCTAATTAGGGCCGTTGAAGGGAGTGACACCATAGCGGAGTGCCGGAGTTTTCGAAATTGTTTAAAAATAAACTTTTTTTCTAATTGGCTTAATTGGTTTAGTTTAATTGTTAGAATTGATATTCATTTATTATTATTGATATCAGGGATAGATTTAATTTTAGAAGTAAGAATGGAGAACAGAGTAATGTGGGCGCGCGTCAAAGTCCCGGACCCCCTTCCACTGGACGGAGGGGGGTATGAAAGAAGAGGCGGGAGGGTCATAGCGACAGAGGTAAAAAGGAATTACGTATTAAATTATTCGCCGTCCCCGTCAGTAACGTCATCAAAACTTAGTTTAAGTAAGCCAATAAGATCAATTTTAATTTTTCGTTACGTGTTGGAGGGAGGGGCTCTATACTGGGGGGGGGGCTATGAGTCGGAATAACTGAAGTAAATACTAACCATTCTCCATTCCTACTTTTAAAATTAGATCTATCCCTGTCAAGGAATTATTTATTTGATTTCTTTTTAATATTTTGGGTGTGTTTACTTGCTTAAATTCAATAGCCCGGATTAAGGGTACAGCTGATGCCCAGAGCCCTATGTATTTTAGGGGGCCATATTATTAAATAAGGGGCCCCGAAAATGGGTTAAAAAAGGCCATGTTTGTACTAAGACTTTCTTAACACAAATATTTTCTGTTTCTTTACTTTTGGTAAAAAAATCTATCTTCAAATAATTATTATATAAATATTAAAATAAAATATAAAAAAAATCCCTCGTCTCTCCGGATGTTCATTCAATTTTTTGTTGAGAAAAAACCACGTCTTTAAATTACAACCAATGGCACCCAATGTTAAAAATACATTACCATCTAATAGACGCAAACGTAGGTAAGTGCCATTTCTCCTCTAAAATGAAATATATATAAAAAATTCCCTTTTTCCAAATCGTTCCTTCCATTTTCTGTTCATTTGTACCGAAGTAATAGAGATAGAACCTTGAAGAATGTTGGTTTTAATACTCAGTCCCCCGTTTAAACTTCATTAATTCATCTACTGTGAATATATTAGGGTAATGCATTAGGCGTAGGTACATTGTGGGGTTCCTTATGTAAAAAAATGCATGCATACTTTTATGGAACGTAATCTTGTCTACAGACACTTACCTGGTTGGTGTATCCGGGTTCGCGACTTGATGCGATTTAGTCAATGTTACTTGGCACTGAAGATAAGCTTAGAAAGTTTAGTTTTTATATGGTATTGAAAATATAAGGATGTGTGGCTTAGTTCGTACTGTAAAGTTAGAGTTGGGGTTTTTAGGAGTTTTGGTATGAGGGAGGATTACCATCGTAAAAAGAAGATGAATAAGTAGAGATTATGTTGAGAGTTGAGTACATCAGGGTTCGTACAAATTTACCTGGAGGACCTGGTGGAAATTCCAGGGAAATAAATTGTTGACTAAAAATTTAGGGGAAAGCTCATGGAAATTAATAATTTGTACTAAAGTTCAGGAAAATACATAATTTTTTTAGGAAAATTCAGAGAAATTTATAATTTTTTTCGGGAAAATTCAGTTAAATTTATAATTTTTTTTTGGAAAATTCATGGAAATATGTAATTTTTACAAAAAATCAGGGAAATTTGTGAGGCTTGAGTAAGTTATTACTCCAAAAAACCACTCCTCCCGTTTCTAGGTAGTCTTGCTTCTGGAAATATCAGGGAAATTTATGGGAAAATACCTTAAAGTGTCAAGGAATCGGTGATCCAAAAGTTGTATGATGTTAGTTAATGTGATATATTTTCAAGTTAAATTTGATTTAAGTACTAGTTAGTAATTTTTAAACCACTGACTTATCTACATAACAAATGAAATTAAAATTAAACTGTCCAGGAAAAATTATTTAATGTCTTTAAACGGTCAGTGAAAACCCATTTAAAAAATTTTAAATGAGAAATCGGTATCTGAACCAATTATAAATAAACTAAGGCTTAGCTTTGATCTACTACTATATACTACCCCTTTAAATTCTTCCCACAAAAGGTGAACTTCCTTCCCTTTAACTCAAGCAATATATTGAGGTGATGAAGTTTCAAATATATCTTTTTGTGAAACCGTGCAAGAGATTGGATACTTACTTCATTGTTAACCGTCTCATTTATCTTATAAGTCATGTTATGTTGTTCATATTTTGACAAATGTCCAATGACTCCATTCATTCACTTTTGAAAATTATTATTTACGACCGAGCCTCTCTCTCTGTTGTACTTACTGGCTTTTGAAAAGACGAAGAAAAATCTTGAACCGAGTTGGTCTTACCTGAGGCTTAGAATAGACTAGGTACGTACCATAATAATAAACAATAGGATCTTCTCATAATTTATGGTGCGCTGTAGCCGAGTTTCTTTGCGCTGGGGTTTTGGCTTGGAAAAGAATGTAGGGGCTTTATACTTATATTATAGAGTAAGTAACCTTTTGACCCCGAGGGCCCTGGAAAATTGGGGGATGGGGGAGTTGATGTATTGCTTGTAAAAATGTCATCGTTCAGATCCTGAAATTTATCAAGGGTTTTCTTACAACTGCGGAGACTTTTTATAATTAAACCATAAGTTTATAAGTGATATGTTCCTTCCATAAGTATGACACTTCCTATACAAGGTCGTAATGCTACTGAGAGACTTACAGCTCGAGATAACTAGTTACTATAGAACGACTGAAGTGAGAATTGAAGTCCTACACTCGGTGGTGGTTAATTTTGCATGCAGGACCAAGTTCCATCTAGGTCCTATTTAGTCTGCATTACTAAGCCCAAATTTGACAGCAGCGCCTCACCAGGCCTCCCTCGCTTTACCCTGAATCTATGACCTACCTCACTCTTTTCAAAATCACAAGCTCCAGTTTCTAAGTTACCGGAATTTACAAACTTATAGAACATATCTTATTTACTTTAAGAAGTTTCTTTTATTCTTGAAATTTCAGAAATTATTTCGTTTATTTTCTTAATCAATTTGAAAAATTAATAAGTTATTACGAAATTAACATTAATTACGCTTAAATTATCTATTATCCGTGGGAAAGAATATAATAATCCATGTAATTTAAACGCGTATTAATTAAAGAAATTCATCATTTAAACCTGTGCTTAAGTGAGCGTAAAATTACTGGGTTTTAACTCCCAAAAGGAATTCATTCCTCCTTAAACACATGAATATTGTATGTTCAAATTAATTTTTTCCTTTTTGGTCTCGTAACTCCACCCCATATTAAATTAAATTAAATAATATAAAAGGAATAGATTAATTAACTCTTTTGTTCAGATTAAAAAGGGGTTGAATGGGAGAGAACAGTATCAAAGTATCAACCCTTTTTTATAGCGCTAACACAAAACGCCGGTTCAAGTTTTTGTTGGGTCTTGCTTGGTCTTTTTTGTACAAAGTTGTAAATAGATATTTGAAAGTCCATACTCCATAGAAAGCGAAAGAGTGAAATTTTCGCGTCATTCCTGTGGTTGAGTAACTCTTCTTTCCTTGCGTAGGACACGCTCTGTTGCAGCTCAAGCAATTAGCCCCCCTCTCCCCTTGCTTTCTTGCAACCCCCCCCCCTCTGGATTTTTATAAGAAAAATGTTAAATTTCTCCAAGAATTTAGAGATTTGTCTATATATAAGAAATGGCCAAGGGATAGTTAGCAACTTATTTCTGTCTTCAGGAAATGAATTGATTGTTTATCGAAATTGTTTGTACCTTCTATCTTTACACAGGGGGTTTATGATAAGTCTGCATGCATAAATTAAGGGGATGTACTTTGGGTGATCGATTTTACATTTTCGACTTAAAATTGATTTCCCAAAGAACATCCACCTGAATTTTGGAGTTTAGTTTTAGGTTGCGACTATCTCTTTAGTATTTCACCGATGAGTATATAATGCGAAACACGCGAATAGCGTGTGAGAATCTTTTCAACCGGAACTCTTTACTGTCTTTTTTGTTTTGGCCCCCTGCTTTCTGGAAATTTGGCGTATTTATTTATTTTAAAAATTTACATTTTAACCTCCGGATTTTTTTTTTGTTTGATTTTTTTCAGTTAAAAAATAAGCATCTTTTTGGCGGTCGATTTTGCCTCTTTAGTTTCCTGTTTTGGTTTATGTAATAATAATAATAAATTTTTTTTTAATTTGGTTGGTTAAATTCTCAGGTGTTTTTTAATATTTCACCCTTCCTTAGTTTTTAAGGTTAGGGTTAAGAAATTCATGGTCATTTTAGTGTATAACGGTTGTCATCTGTGAAAACCGTGAAAAATCAGGTATTTTGAAAATCAAAGAATGGATGCCAGGGAATTTTAATATTGATTTGAGGTAATTTTATAATTGTAGTACTAGCGTGATGTAATATATTTACAAGTTAATTTTTACTTTATTTCGCACTTTTCTACATAACAAATAAAAATAATCATTTAAAGAAATACTCCGAGCTAGAATTTTTCGTTTTTAACCGAAAGAGCGTAAAAAATAATGATTTTTATCAATTGGAACCATGTTTCTATCTACAATAATAAAGAAGATACAAGGAATTTAGTTCGGGAAGCTCTGGGGAGTACCCCTATTGGACGAATCAGTCAGGTGATACTAGTCGTCCAGTAGGAGTGCTCCCCAATGCTTCGCGGACTTAATTGCTCGTATCTTCTTTAATATTGTAGATAGAAACATGGTTCCAATTAATAAAATTCATTATTTTATACGCTCTTTCCGTTAAAAAGAACAAAATTACAGCCCGGTGTACCCCTTTTAAGTAATTAAACATTAGATAATTACCTATAATTACTCAACGAAGACCTTTATCTCATTAGACTACAAACAACAGTCTAGTATTAATCAACTAACGTAACGTTTATTTTAAAATAAAGATAATGTTTTGTAATTTGAAAAAAAAATTTAAAAATAAAATAAAAAAATTTATTCGGGAAAATAATTGACGCCCGCTATTAATTCAGTTGCGTCCATCAATCTTAAGGGAGGGGTTTATGTTCTTCTCGCATCTTTCAAGATGATTAAAACCGCATCTTAACGCTAACGGATGCTAAGCCTAAAATTTAAAAAAAAAAAATAAAATTGAAATTCAGAGAAGTGTGCCTGACTATCTTTTAAATATTACAAAGGGTAGGCTTTGAACTCGGGAACATTTGCTAACCCATAAAAATAAATCCCTTCTTCTTGAAGACCAAGATGAAAAATAATGGTTGGCCCCCCTGAAACGTCATGGACGCTTATCTTCTGCTTGGTGGACCACTCCCTGTAGCGAGCCATCAGTTTTAGGCTTAAGTTTAATTTTAAGTTCTTTCTCTAGATAGTAATGTAATGTACAACATCCATCCCGCGGTCTTAAAAAGTTTTGAAGTTTTTTCGCTGTCTCTTATATAACCGGTACCAGCATTATAGATGTAGAAGTAGTGTTGTAGGTGTAAGTCTGGCGAATGGTGATAGACCATTTTTGAATGGGAGGGGCCTTCGAATTCGAAGTGTCGTCTGCTTGGTTTTGACAGTGTTTGGACAGTCCTGGAAATGTCAGGGAATTAAATTGCTGGCTAAAAAAATTTATGATTTTAGGTAAAATTTCGTGAAAATCTCATGGGAATTTATAGTTTTTATTAAAATTCAGGAAAATTTATAATTGGTAGTGAAATTTAGTGAAATCCCAGGGAAATTTATAATTTTTACTAAAATTGAGTGAAATCTCAGATAAATTTATAATTTTTAGTCAAATTCAGGGAAATTAGGGATATTTGTCTGGTTTGAGTAAGTGGAAAACTTCAAAGGGTGAATTTGAATATGAAAATTACTTGGCAATCATTCTTACCATTGCGAATTTTACAAGAGCACCACTTACTTATTTATAGTATGTTACTTCTAGCTGTGAGATACATCTTAGGGTCATCCATGGTATGGTTATTAAGAGAGGTGGAGGAAAGAAGGACTACTATTTTTTTTCTCATAGACGATAATAAAGGAGTTGTCGAAATTTGTAAAGAAAAAAAAAATTGGTTATGCCGAACACGTAAACAAAGAAAAGATGGGGTACCACCACCACCACGCCACGCCACGCCACGCCGCGCTGTTGGATATAAAACTAAAATTTTTCTTTAACGTCTTACAACGGATTAACTCGAGGCTCTTGAAGAAAAGAAGACAAAAATACGAGGGACTAATCACTCCTTTATGAAACGTTGTAACTACAGACCAAATTTGGAGGACTGGGCACTAACTTTGAAGCCCTATACCCAATCAGTATTAACCCTAGATATCTGTGCCCAAACCACCTTTTGAACTAAAGTATCTGTTACAATATGTAACGTTGATTACGCTGAGTGATGAGCCCCTCGCAATCTAAGTGAACGTGGAATTTAGATGAAGTTCTAGCGTTCACACCCGAATTAGAAATTTTATGGTTGTATGAAATTATTCTCCCCCTTTTTTCAAATTTCCCATACACGTTAAGAATTATTTAAAGAAATGCCATAACGAACGTAAGTCTTTGGTACTACGTGAAAGGGAAAGTTAATTAATTTAATTAATTATTAAATTTCAACGGATGCTATTAAGTTAAAATTAATGTTAATAGTAGAAATATTAATTCAATTGATTTTTTAAATCGGTGGTGCTTTATGAGTCTGACAGTACAAAAATTAGTACTGGATTTTATAAATGCAAGAATAACTATTAACAACCATTATTTAAGAAATGAATAAGCATGGCCTAGGCTTAGTATTTGTCTCAGGGAAACCCTGGAAAAGTCAGTGGGGAAATTAATTGATCGGGTTTACTTATAAATTGCAACCTTGAACACGTGTCCTAGCAGTTTTTGCACGTTACAATAAATGTTTTATTAAAGCGTAATTGCCTAAATTAAGACCTGCAATTGTTTATAACACAATAATATTCTTAACACTTGGCCTGAAAAATAATTTGTGAAAATTAATTAAAACAAATAGTTAGTGGAAAAAACCTGATAAAGTTAACCATAGTAATTTGAATATTAAACTGTTTTATCTGATCTTAGAACTTCTAACCAACCATAACATTTCTAATTTTAAAAATACCTTATTTTATTTTACTTTCACATTAAGTTTAAAGCAATTACCTTAAATAGTTAACGGTTTCCATATGTCACACCACACCAGTTGCGTATATCACCGACCGAATACCACCATCTGCGGAAGCACGACACGGACACGCCTTTGTCGCTAAGTCAATTAAATTTAGACCTAGAAAGTTAGTATCATTTCCAAAAAAAAAAACCAGCGTATTTAAAACTAATATCGGAAGGGCTGTATTTCCCCTCGCAAGTCAAATGGTTCCGGATGAATGGACATATAAAGGAAGACGTGTGGAACTCGACGACCTGAGACCATCACCTGTGTCATTTAAACACCCCCTGGTACCGGTACTGGTACCAGGGCCATGGATATTAAAATCAGAAACGTCACAGATTTATTTTAGGTCTATTTTTCGCCTACCAATATAGCTTATGACAATCAGAAATAAATATAGAATTATTTTAATGGTTTAGGCTTAGTGGGTTAGGGTGAAAGGTGAACGGATAATGTTGACTCCATGCTAACGTTGTTTTGTGTCAGCTATGATTTCATGACTGATTTTGTTGATTATTATTTTGACTTAATTAAAGACATTTTAATTGTCTCAGTTTAGACTTAGTGGTTAAGGTTAGGGTCAAAGGTGAACGGATGTTGACTCATGACATTGTTGTTTGTCAGCTATGATTTCATGACTGATTTTGTTTATTATTTTAAGGTAATTAGATAAATTAATTGTTTAAGTCCCGATTTCAATAATTTAATTTGATGTTTGAGATATTTAAGGTTAAAGGTCACCCCGTTTATTTTCGAAGACAATTTTTGCGCCTTCACTTAACAATCTTACGTAATTATTTCAAATATAAACCAACAAATTAGTTCTGATGTAATTTTAATGTTAAATTTTCCCATTTGAAGTAAAAAAAAACCATTTCTAAAATCTGCTAAACAATAAATACATAATACAAGTGCGCTTGTAGTTGAAAAAGTTGCGAACTGCGCTTTATTTTTATGGCTCTTGTATGTCACAGGATACAGATATACTTTTAATATCCATGAACTCTGATCTGACTGTAAAAATTGGCCAACAGTGAGAACCAAATAATTTTCCACGAAAAGTTAGGAACCCCTATGCTGGTTTTTCGGTTCACGCTTGGTTTCACGAGATAATACAATACATACGCCAACGGAATCCCTATTATTCTATTTAGTAGTAGTGGCAGTGTTCTATTAGATTACGTATGAACAATAATATTGGGTGCCGTATCTCTGTAACGGTACAGATTTGAACTCGACTCATGGCTTATTTGACCCCGCAGGCATATTTTGCGACGTAAATTAATCTTGAGAGTCAAAATTACTTCTGTGTTTTATATTTTTCCCATGTTCTAATTCAGTTCTGCTGATTACTAATTGAGTGCGCCTAATTTTGTTGTTGTCTGTTGGGAAATTGGTGTGTGTATGGGGTTGCCACGGGTCATGGAAGAGTTGCGAGGTGTTAAAATAGGCGAAATATTTCCGGGAACTGTCAGGGAATGTTAAAAGTAGACTAAAATTTATTGAAAGGTCGTTGAATGTTAAATTTAGACCATAATAAAAATGTACTCCGGCTAAAAAATTGGGTAAATAGCCGGGTAAAAAAATAGGTAAATAGCCGGGTAAAAAATTGGGTAAATAGCCGGGTAAAAAATTGGGTAAATAGCCGGGTAAAAAATTGGGTAAATAGCCGGGTAAAAAATTGGGTAAATAGCCGGGTAAAAAATTGGGTAAATAGCCGGGTAAAAAATTGGGTAAATAGCCGGGTAAAAAATTGGGTAAATAGCCGGGTAAAAAATTGGGTAAATAGCCGGGTAAAAAATTGGGTAAATAGCCGGGTAAAAAATTAGTAAATAGAGAACTTGTACAAAACAGCTAGAAATGTGATGGTTTGCAAAAATATTAATTTCAAATTGTGGCAACCATTTTACATGGATAGATATGGCCTTTTGCCCCCTTTTGTAAATTAAATTAGTACGCATGCGCTCGGCTGTCGTTAGCCCTGAAACGACAGATTACCAGACGAGAGAGTCACGAGACGACACCGTTTTTAATTGTTTTGATCGCATGGACATACCAAAGAACCGGTTTATTATGTATTTACGACATTAGATAGTACTTTAATGGTTTTACCAAGTTTCCAAGAACTAATTACTACCAATTATGCTTCTTCTTCTGCTGTAGAGCATAGGGGGGAAATAAGGGTTTATTTTAGAATATTAATAAGGGTGGGTTAGAATTAATATTTGTGTGCAGTACTGCCAGACTCCGTTAAATCGCGTGCAGGGCTGGACATATCTCGTGTCTGTCTATCCCACTTTGGAAGGCTCCATTCAGAACCGTTTCCGGTCTATGATGGTTTAATAGTTTAGTTGGGATTTATTTTTTTATTAATTTTTTCATTGGGATAGTGGAACTCTAACTCTCTGAATTTAATTGTTTATAGTTTAACCCAATTACAAAATTCAATACCAAACTAATTTTAATGATTAATTTATGAAGCATTAAATTAATTAAAGATTATTCTGATGATTTAAAAATAATTTATATTAAAGATTTATACACTATTTTTAATCAAACGTGATTAATTTTAATTTAGTTTTAATTACTGGTGTATTTATAATATTAGATTAAATTAATTTTAACTCCAACGATTTGAAACATAATTTATAACCTATTTTTAATTAAAGGTGATTAATTTTAATTCAGTTTTAATTATTAGATTAGATTAAATTAATTAAATTTAACTCCAACGATTTAAAAATAATTTATAACAAAGATTTATACCTTATTTTTAATTATAACATGATTAATTCTAATTTAGTTTTAAATAATGGTGTATTTAAATAAAATAATTAAAGTTAACATTAACACCTACTAAATTTATCTACTGATTTAAAAATAAGTTTAAAATAAAAATTATTACGCTATTTTTAATTAAAACTTTGTTAATTATTTAATTATATCTTAATTAAATACTAATTAATTTAAAATAGAACTTAAATCAGATCAATACTAGAATTAACGGTAAATCGAGCCCAGTGATCCCTAGTCAGTCAGTGACTTACTTACTTCCACCATCACCACCCTAAAACAATTTCAAGGTTATGTGAAAATGTCTTTAAAACGGTTCCTAGGCTGCTGTGATTCGAACAATTAAATAAATTTCTTATAGAGAATCTATCAAGATTATCCCATCCATTATGGATGCTATTCCCTAGTTCTTTTTAAGCCTTGGTCGGTCTGTTATTAAGGGAGAGGGGGTGGGCGAGATTATAACAAACGGTGATAGCGCAGGGGTTGATGGGAGAAACCGAGGAACACGTCACGCGTCGCTGATCTTCGAGGAAAGAAGAATTTTTCCCATTCCCGCGCGCTCAATCACATTTAATCGACGACGATTCTCTTACTTTTACTTATACTTAGGCCTTTGCCATCTATTCATTTATTTCAGATCTCTTCCCAGGTTTTTTCGTTATGGATAAAGCTATTACCAAACCGTTGTTAATATATTTATTTACCTTGCGCCCGCTATAGTTACGCCCGGGTTCCGAGAGGGTAGACACTCGTTACTAACTTATACTGTGATTATGATTAGTTACAAGCCCCTCAGTATGCTAGAATATGATGCTTTATTGACGCATTTTTATTAACCAAAATTTTTAGGTCTTATATGTCCACTTGCTAAGCCTAATTGCATACTTTTTATCACCATTTAGGCTAAACCTATTTTCCTACTCTACTTTTTAAGCTTTCACGCAGATAATCTTACTAAGCCTAAGTTGCTACAGTCTAACACCTTTTTCAAGCTTCCATAATTTATGCTAAGCCTAAATCTTTCATTAATCATCTTGCTAACCCTAATTTTCTGCCCACTTCCACTTTTTTAGCTTCCATAGTTCTAAGCCTAAATTCCTGCTCTCAAAACTTGCTAAGCCTAATTTCCCAAAAACCCTACCATACTTTAATCACAACAATCAAATTTCCACGCCATCAATTCAAAGTAAAAACACTCAAATTGAAAAAGTTTAAATTTCCCATAACCTTGAACGACTTTGGGAAAATTCAAAATTGGTAACCCACTAACCCTAACCAAAAATAATCCTGTACGACCTTCAAAACACTTTCACTGTAGCTATAGTTAAAACTAATACATAAATCCTAAATCGAAACACTAGGCCCTAGACATCCCATTTCTTCATTGCATACTGTAGTCACTCAGCTACATTCATTGACAAAACCAAACAGTAATGGCTTCCACGTACTGTTACCGCACTCGAAAAGCGTATCAAATACTTGTTACCCAATTAACCCACGCCACTCTGATCTAGTTTATTATAAGACTCGTGCGATATCCGGAAAGGGTTACGCTTAACACTATACGACAAGATCTGCATGGTTCCCCTCCCCTCCTCCGGAAGTACTATGACCTTCGAAATTAGCATGGGAGATGATGGGGTTATAGACTAAAAGGGTTATTTCCCCTAACATATTATGTGAGTTCCGCGTCAATTTAAACAACCCCCCTTGCTCATAGTACTTATGTAGCTTTGACAAAGATGTGATGCGTCCGGGGGTCACGTGTTGTGTGTGTTTTAGGTTGGGGAAGTGGTTTTTTGGACCACGCGATTTTGAAGATGAAAGACCTTGGTGTGGTGTAAGTAAGCATTATGGCCTTGTAGTTCGTGGGAGAAAGGGTTATAGTTTAATACTTGAAAATTTGAATGAATTATTTTTCTCATGCAACAGAACCCAATCTGTTTGTTTTTTTTTTTTGGTGAAAGGAATTTCGAATTTTTCTATTATTATTAGGCTAAATTTTGTTTAAATTTAAAATTTACTTAAATATAATTTTATAGCACTTCATTAGTTAAATTATGATAGTAATTTAGTTAATTAAGAATGCATACATCCATTTTATCCAACATATCTAGGCGGATTTTACCTAGCGAATAATGTATCTCGCTGTGCTTGAATTCTGTTGAGATTTGTGCAGCAATTTTAGATTATGAAAACTTATATTCAATTTAAAATTACGCACCTGGAAAGTTACCTCCATGTTTAATTATATATTTAAGTCAGTCTTTATTCTATTTGAAGCTTTAAAACCATAGAATTTAACCAATCTGTCACTTAAACTTAATTTTAAAACGTGTGAATCCTTACTTCTTCATTTCATTTTTTACCACCGAAAGCAAAATTGAATTGTGCACCTTCTGTTCTCAAACTTCCCAAATAGAATTTTTATAAGTGGTAACAAACCAACCGATTTGCGGCCATATCGGTGTGATTTCTTTTACAATTACTTCATTCATTGTAGGAGTAGGACTCGATATCTCTAAGTCTAAACCATTTGTTCACTGTTTTATAATCCACTTCAAATTCAAAACCCCGGCGGTTTTTCCAAAGCCATTATTATCAAAATCGAATCCCCACCACCCGACAGAAGTGGGCAAGCTATTCTAGTTTCCCATTATAAACCTTTTTTATACAAAGGGCAACCTGCATGCATGCACCCTTGGCTTATATTTCAATAGAAAACGTGTTAGGAAGGGCAAGCTTCTGCCATTAAGCCTTTGTCTAACCCCGGCTTCTCTTTTTAACCATTCTATTTGTCGAGGGTGGCTTTTGAGGGAAGGTGTATTTGTCGCGCAGTGAAGTGGCTCTTCATGCAGTTCCCACAATAGTTACCTCATTAACAACAGAAGGGAGGGACCTTTTTATTTCTTTTCATTTTTTGCGTACGTACGGAGGCAAGTGGCATGCATGCACCAAACGCGCCAGATCTCCTTTGAGAGAGGGTGTCAGAGGTCGTGAACTATACCGGAGAATTAATACTGTTAAAAAAAAGGCGCGAAAGGTCATACAAGCCATGCAAGGTCAAACAGATGTGACACTCTTCGTCTCTCGTATGCGTGGAGTTCGCAGGCTCTTGCTTTTTGGGGTTTTTTGAAACTTTATTGTTTGAATGATTAGATCTAGGGAATTTGTGTGTGAGACAAACCTTGCGTTTGCGTTAAGCCTAATTTAAACTACGCCATACTAAACTTGAAAGGTAAAGCGTTACGTATTGTATTGACTGACGTTCACGTTTTTGTGACAGTTTATTAATGAAACTAAACGTGTACGTAAACGTCGTCGTGTAACATACAACCAAGAAAACGTTAAGCCTAATTTTAAAATAATGGGCTTCCGTAGATGGGCTTGTACAAGCATAGCCCACTCGATCACGCGCGTCACGACGCAAGCTGCTCGCGGATCGAGTGGGCTATGCTTGTACAAAGACTACGTTATAGGCCATGAAGATTTCTGTACCCATCTCACCATTTTCCTCCAATCTTAAACTCAAATATTACTAGTGAACTTAAAACCTTAACAGACAACAATAGCAATACCAAGCAGGAATTTGTGAATAAAAATGAAATGACTAATATAATTCAAGAGAGTCTTTCTATATTTCTTTGCAAACTAACCTAATCAGATAGATATTCTTTAGTTTGTAAACTGGAGTATTTTTCGGGTACACATTTTTGATGGCTTTTATCTCTCAACACGCGTCGTTTGCAAAGTTCGACTTCAGTCATTCCCTTAATCGGTTATCAGTAATTTCGGGTGTATATGAAATGGCGCAAACAAAAGATTAAAACACTTTTTATCAGCAACCAAAAGCGTGGCCTACTTGACCTACGTACATACTACTGCCTCTACACTAATAGATAAATCTACCAAATATGGTTTACATTAATATTTTTTATAAATCTAAAAGAGGATTTTAGCGACATACTGTCACTAGTGTGTTACAATGTTTATGCTGCGAAAAAAAATACAGGGTGTTTCTGAAATATCTATCAGTAATAGTCCCTTTCGATGTAACCATAAGTTTATAGGAATGACATTGGCTATACTTCGTAATGCTACTGAGAGACTTACAGCTTGAGCTAGTCCGAGGGAGTTCGACGGAAGCGAGAATTGAAGTCTTACACTCGGTGGTTAATTAATTTTGCTTGAAGGACCAAGTTCCATCTAGGTCCTATTTAGTCTGCATTACTAAGCCCAAATTTGACAGCAGCGCCTCACCAGGCGTATGTCGCTTTACCTCGAATCTATGACCTACCTCACTCACTCACTTCAAAATTACAAGCTCCAGTTTCTAAGTTACCAGAGATTAATTTAACAAACTTATGGAATGAACATATCTTACGAACTTAGGTTATTACTGATGGACCTTTTTTGAAAAAGAAACACCCTGTATAGTTTACGATAAACGTTTATAACATGTGGATGGATCTTAGTAGAGGGTGGAAGTTGAGGTGGAAGTCAATATGTGTACATTTTGACTGCATGGCCCGGTCCGTTTTTTGCCTGGTTCGCAGGCTTCTCCTGTTACTTAAAAGTTAGTTCCCCTGTTTTTACACTCCCCCCCCCCCGTTAAAGGCCCGAAAAAAACTTTCCTCTTTCTAAAAAAATATAAATAATTATTTGAGGGTTCTATATACTATCTCACAGTGACTTTGGTTATGATTCAGAGGTGTCGGAAAGTTTACTAAATTCCACGCTAAACCATTTAAATCTCCCAAAGTCTATATGTTTTTCCAGGAATACATACATCTACTAGGAATTATTGCGCTACCATATCTTCTATGTTTGTTTCTATGAATTCGGGTTTTGTGGGTATACCGGGCTTGAGACGCCTATTTATAATTCTGATGGCGTCTTTCTAACTGTAGTTTCATTGGGTTGGTAGCAACGCCAGTTCCTAGGCGCGTGCGCAAGGTGCAACGCGCAACGAGATAGATTATTAATTGGCGAGGTGAAATTCGTCATACATAGCTCCTCCTATAAAATCCGCCTAGATACTTTGAATGAAAATGGTTTTCACGTTCACTATGATTCCAATTAGCTGTATGCATTCCTGGAAAAAGAAACTATACGCTTAAATTAAAACTTCGGACTTAATTTACTTCTATACAAATTTAAAAAGAGTTTCCCATAACCAAAAATTATGGGACTTCTATGGTCCTATGATTCTGTGTGGACTCCCTATTCAATTTTGACTTTATTTATGGAGTTGTAACACTAACTAGTTCATTGTTAACCCCGATCCTATGTAGGGGGGTTCAGATCGCCTCTACTGTTGGGTAGCTTTAAAGCTATATAAATAGCCAGGGACTCAGGGAGTGGGATGGGAAATTTAGTAGACATTGTTTCCGTATGTTACGAGTTAAAACTAAATGGATTTCGAATTTCATTCCGTTTTGTTATTGGGTTTAATTTCACCCAAGTTTTTATGTTTTCTTTTTATGGTTTTTGGCTTTCAGTGTTTTTATTGGCCCAGATGTGTGAAGTTTACTTTTAATCAGGCTATTTTCGAGTTGTTCAGGCAACTTCAGGGTTCATGTACGAACATGGAAGACCTGGAAATGCCAGGAAAATATTGTTCACTAAAAATTCAGGGAAAACTCAGGGAAATTGTGTTTTATTTTTTAGTCAAATTCGGTGTTGTTAGGGAATTTTGCGAGTCTAGAGTAAGTTTGCTCTGAAGGCGTGGCTCCAACTAAAATCGGGAAAACCTTGGAAAAGTCAGGGAAATATTTGGGAAAAACCAGGGAAACATATGGGAAAAAACCAGGGAAACATATGAGAAAAAACCTTGGAAAAGTCAGGGAAATCGGTTTCCCAAAAGTTGTAACTATGAACCCAGTTGTTCCTAAATGTCTTCAGGCGACGTATTGTATTTGTAGCAGACATCTTTTTCATTTCCGAATATTTTTTACCCATAGTTCCCCGCGGGGATATGTTTTAAAGTTAAAGCTTGTTTTGATGTTGGCCCGTTTATTTATAATTTGAGCTGATCGTGTTTTGTTAGAAGAACGTGATTTGAAAGCCGTTTCGTGTTATTTGACTGAACCAGAAGTTTTTTAGTTTTAAAGGGATAGTACAATTTTTTTTCTAGAATAGGGTTACCACTGAGCAGGGAAATTTGAAAAACGTGGGGAATGTCAGGGAATTTTAGGTATTTAACAAAGTAAAGTGTCAATTTCACGCGTTTTTATACCACTATCCCTTTAAATTAAATTTAAAAAAAAAACTTTCTGAAAAGATGGAAATGATGAAGTCGATCTAATTATCGCCTCGTTCATCACGTCAAATTATCGTCACGCTTTTTAACATATAGTTAAATATTTTATTCCGAAGTCTTGTAGGTATTGGAATGTGAATTTTTATTTATTATTTCTCAAGTCTAATTTTTTGAAAATACGGTGGAGGTTATAGTGTCAGAATAATGGATTTCATTTTTTAGTTTTAGATTAAGGATCCAATGGGTTTTTATAATCTTGTAATTATCTTGACACTTCAGGCTGCTGCATGGCCTTAATCTTATCGGAAACCCCCACGGCTCTCTGTTCTCTTCTTCATGCTTATCTATTTTGGTTTTTTTTTCTTGTGTTTTTTCGTAACATCCCCCCTTTCTAATTTCCGGGATTGTATTCAAAGTGATGGGTTTTAATTTTTAAAAGAGAGGATGAAATAGGGTTTACAAAGTTAGGCTTAGTTCGATGTTTTGAAGATTATTAAATACGATTCGTAAACTTGACGTTTGTTGGAGTTAGTGTCACGTTTGGGTTAGGCTTAAGGGTTTTTGAATTAGGGTTAAGTAGAGGTTGAATTAGGCTTAACCTTTTTGAATTGAGATTGAATTTGGCTTAATTCACTTCTTAAATCAGGGTTAATTTGAGTCAGGAACCTTTTGAATTAGAGTTGAGTTGAGTTTGAGTTAGGCTTAATGTTTTTGAATTAATATTAGGTAGAGATTGAGTTAGAATTAAATGGTTTTAAATTAGTTTAATAGGCTTAGTAATATTTTAATTTAGGGTTAAATTAACGATGAGTTAGGCTTAGTGTTTTGAATTAATATTAGGTAGAGATTGAGTTAGAATTAAATGGTTTTAATTTATGGTTAAGTAGACGATAAGTTATAGGCTTAACAAGTAAATTTTAAGATTTTAAAGAAATTTGTCTTCGAAAGGAAGTAAACTTAGTTTGATTCTCTATTTAACAATAAAAATGAGGTTGTACCCTTTTAAAGATTAAAGCAAATTTAATTATAGCTAAAAAAATTCATTCTTTTTTCTTTAATCTTCCATTTAACGAAGTCTCACGAAAATAAAATCGTGTGGTTCGTTCGTTCGTTCGTTAAAACGTCCTGAATCCATTTCTCACGTTTTTCAGTGATCATTCATCAACTCGTAACTAGTTAACGAGAATTATATAAAAGTGTTAAGCCCTGTTTTCATCAAAGCTAGAAGCGAGAAAAATTCGCGCTAGAGCGAGAAGAGTTTGCTAGAACTTTGTCTGGCTTCTAGCAAAGGTGTTTTCATTGCCGCGGGAACCCCTCGCTAGACGCGAGAAAACGCAAAACTAGAGCGAGAAAATGACGCTAGCTCCGATCTGTCAGAGACAGATATTTTCTAGCGTCCCGCTTAGCGAGAAGCGAGATGTAGCGGTCACGTGACATGGAACCACGAATCAGAAAGCAGTGGGGGGTCAACATTTCGGTTTTTAAAAATGGATGGCAAAACCTCGAAGAAAGAACTTAAAGAAAAGTTAAAACAGGAAAGGGAAAGAAATAAAAAGAATGAATTTGCTAAAAGGGAGCAAATTATTAACAGTATTAGAATTAATTAGGGATGGGTTGTGGAACCGCAAATTAAAAGAAAATAGAAATAGGGAAATTAATGAAACATTATGGGAAGAAGTAGCCACAGAAAACAACATGACAAGTAAGTTGAACAGTTTCTATTGTTTGAAAATTGACAGCGAAGGCATGGTGAAGGTATTAAAAGTATCCTTCTAGCTTCCTGCGTTGCCATATGGGATGAACCCACCACCGTTTCTTCTAATATCGAGTTGATTTTATAGCCGAGTTTTTTAAATAAAGCCCCTTTAAAATGATTTTTTCCTTAAAAGCCGCTTTCTTCTACTGACCGCCATTTTAATGCAATAATTATTTGGACATTCGCGGAATCGCGCCAGATGACGCCACTTTCTCGCTTCGATGAAAACACCCCAGGGGGATACCACGAGCGAGAAAGCTTCTAGCATTTCTGGCGCGGGATTTGAAACTCGCGGAAGCAACACGCTCCAAGCTTCTCGCTTAGCGAGAAGTGATTTTCTAGCTTTGATGAAAACGGGGCTTAAGACTATTGTGGTCCCGAAAAATTTTGTTCGCAGATTATAATTGATTTGTTAGTAACGTTCGTAACGATTACACCGCCGAACTTATTTTCATCGTTCGCGCTCGATTTGACTTTGAGCTCCCTCAATAGAACTTCTCCCGAATCCTCCTCCTGTTTCTCTTTTTGTAGGCCAATTTTAGATCGTATGACGTAATAAGTCTCTCCCATTCTCTCTCTCTTTCTACACACATTCTGTTTCTGTTCTCAGCGTGGGAAAAAGTCAACTTTTACAAAGAAGGAAATATTACAAACCCCCTGAACTATTCTATTGTTGTTTCCTTTTAACTTTCGCTTCTGTACTTCAATACGCGTCTCCCTACTCTGTCCTGCCCCCTGTCCTGCCCTTCCATGCATGGGTGGTGGATATGGGTTTTGGGATTTTGGGTTCCATCCAACCTTACTAGCTGAGCTGATAGATGCAAATCTAAGTAACTAAATCATTTTTTCCAAAAATACTTTTTTATGTTTTGTTCCCTATAGGTTTATGGGGTAGATTTTTAGTGTGAGAATATTATTAGTAAGTGTTCTTTATGAATCCACGGAGTTATCGCGACATATGACATGAATAATTTTAGTTACTTGGTTAATTAATTGTTAATGCCAACTAAATTTAAGTCGATTTATTCAAATAAGTTTGAGATTTCATACATAATTTTTAATTTGCACCTCCGACCAATCGCGTAACGCCCTGCCTTGTTAGGCCTAACACAATTCACGTGGCACGCTCAATATCTCGCGCCATTATTGTCAGTCACGTGACTCGCATCGCGCGCAATTTTTATCAAATCTCGCGCCTAAATTTCAGTCGACATGGAGCGACGGGCCACGGGAATTGGTCAGGGGTGCAAATTTCAAATTATCTATGAAATCTCATTTAATTAATTTGAATTTTAAAATCACACTGAGGTATTATTTCCTGAATGTTTCACTATGCAGATTGATCTTATAATTAGTAGAAGAATCGATATTAAAAATAATTACTTGGTTTTTCCTTGTCACCCTCCCTTTGAACATATTTAATTTCTTGTTTTAAGTTTTTTAATTTTTTGTTATCGATTGCTAATGTTTGTTTATTTTTCATTGTTCTTGTTTAGTTGTCCGCCGATGTACGTTGGTGAATATTGCCAGCATTTGAACCCTTGCCATACTGGTCCCGGTCCACGATGTCAGAACGGAGGCACGTGCAACGTGGAGATGAGCGTGACTTCTGGCCCCACATTTTCGTGCACCTGTCCCGTGGGTTACTCGGCATCCCTGTGCGAAATCACGGTTCCCAACAGCTGCGACAGCGATCCTTGCCAGAACGGTGGAACTTGTACCTTGATTACCTTAAATAATTACACCTGTACTTGCGCTGCTGGCTACAGAGGTTAGTACACTATCAAATCAAGTACTTTTATTTTGTCTCCGATAAGTCCCCAAGGTAGACCCAGCGGTCCTATAAAGTCCTGTATTTTTTTAACTTGTACTATATTTTCCTATAATTTCATGAAAGGTCCTATAATATCCTATATACTTTGACTTAGTCAAAGTTTTCGTATAGTTTAGCATCATATTTAGCTCTTTTTATCGAGATCACATGATTTGACTAGACACCGAAATTCCCATTTTTCCTATGAGGAATTTCAACCTTCACTTATGCATTATTGTGTTATGAGCCATTCAGGTTTATTTGCGTATTTTAGGCCTAACCGATTAACTTTTATTTAGGTCATCATTGCGAACTGGTGGACCATTGCGCTTCTCAACCTTGTCGAAACGGTGCTGCTTGCGAATCTCTGAATGGGACGTACAAATGTAGTTGCGCTAAAGGCTTCAAAGGTCCGACGTGTACGCTAGACATAGACGAATGTCGACACAACCCGTGCTATAACGGGAAGTGCGTCAATACCGTCGGTTCATATCGATGTTTATGCGAAGATGGTTTCACGGGTCACGATTGCGAATCAAAGTACATTCCTTGCGATCCAAGCCCTTGCGAAAACGAAGGGACATGCAGATCGGTCGATCCACTCACCTACCAATGCGTCTGTCCGCCTGGTAAGGAATTTTTATTTTTTGTTAAATAACCATCTTTCGAGTTCCGGGGAAGTAGGGTTCACACGAGATTGGCTGGTTGGGTGGGTGTGGGGTGTCTAGGCCAGTATCTTAATAGAGTGACCGAGGGGATATTCACTCTTAAATGCACAGTGTACACTTAGTATGGGCCCGGGAATAATAGAGAGGGTAACAACTCGCCGATGTACTGTAATGTTCTTGGAGGATAGGGGTGAGATTGAGTAGTTATCTCCATAATACCTATAACGTAGCTTCGGTACAAGTTAATTCAGGAGAATTAGCGTCTTTTTTCAAATGGCGCTAGGCGGCAGCACTTACCAAAGGTAGGGTCGTGCGCGAGGTACTCTGGGACCAGACTTTCATTGCTACACATGCCACACCAAGATTTCTAGTCCATCTCGCCTTGGTTAAGCGCAATTGCTGTCTGTTAAGGATATGCCTATAAAGATTACTGTAATTCCTTTAAGGTACAGTTTACAAAAAAGTGAATGGCCCCTCGGGTGTAATTTCGACTGAACTGTAACATTCCATTCAACCTTCTTTACCCAACCAAGATTATTTTGAAATGTAGTTTAGACTTAGTGTCGTTGTACCCTACCCACCGCCGGGGACCCAGTATTCTCTTTCTTTAGTCTATACCCTCAGTTCCCGCGCACTTTTTCACGGGGTCTGGCAGCCAGTAGGTCGTGACCTTTTCTCTTTCATCGAATAGGGCGAGAAAATCTCCGACTTCCTGTGCTTGTGTTCCTCTTCCCATTCCCCGCCCCCCCCCCTTAGTTTCTCTCTCTCTCAATCTCCCTCTCTCGCCCTTCCTCGGAAGGAGTGGAAATCCGAGAAGGTGGCTTGCCTAAGTTTTGAGTTTTCTGCGCGCCATATTGACATGTGGTCTTCATATGGGTTTCCTTACTCTTTAAAGGCCCCTTCAGACTAGAGTAAGAGCTTACGTTTCCGTCGGTCGCGTTGGTAGGGTCATTTCCCTACGCCAGAGCAGAAGACTTAAACGGAGTCGCGTATATGGTGTGATTTTTACAACCAAGACTTTTGAATACTAAAATATCTGCTCATCCAAAATTATAAACAAATACTGCACCAAGAATCCTATAAAACTTTTCATGTATCGTCTGCTAAAGCGTATAGCTAACTCGACGACGCGTCAGTAACTTGGGCACGATCGAGTGAGCTATGGCTAAGAAAATGCGCTAACTAACGAAACGAGGTGGCGCCATCTCAACAGTCACTGCCCGACGAAACTAACTGAAAACTTGTTTTCAAACTAAACCCGTGCACGAATCTTTTAATACGTAATAGTTGACACGTGGTCTAATTAAGTGAGCAAATCGATGATTTCACTGACGTTGAACCTAAAGTCTGAATGGGCCTTAAGGAACCCCTTGGATAAAAAAATTGCGCCACCGACCTTTAGGGAACCTATTATAAAACGGAATAGTGTGTACCCCACGCGGACCCCGAGACAACTTAAGCGATATAAATGAAGTTTAGCGGCTGTTGATGATGAATTCTTTTGCCCAATTTTTTTCTTGTCTTCTTTCCGTTTTAGTTTTGTGTTATGATTTAAATAAGCTTCCGCCCACGCTGTCTTCTATCTTTTCTTATTGGGTGCTGATGTCAACTCTTGAGGGTTTTAGAATTATGTCTTCTTCAGCTGTTAAATTTTTTATTTAAAATTATAAAAGTTGTGGTTAAGTGTCGTACTGTTTTTCTCTTAGTTGAAGTTGAAATGGTTCTTATGTTTAAAAGAAATTTGATTGACAATGGTTGCCGTTTAGGCGCTAAATTGTTGGCTAAGTTAACTGTTGACACAAGTCAGGGGAATTCTGGGAAGTCAGGGAATCTTTAACGAATTTTATTATAGTTACTTCCAACTGTCCCAAGATTAGCCTACAACCAATTAGAAGTCAGCAATCAATGTTTTATATGTATAGTTTTGTATTGGTGCAACTTTGATCATTGATACAGTAGGCATGGCTAAGGCGTACGGATACGCAATGGTAATTCTCGTTTGAAAGAAAGTAGTGTTGATTGTTGATCAGGTGCTGGGTGGGTTTTGAAATGATTGAAATTCGGGGGTCAGAGTGGAAAGAATTACCCATGCGCGAAGCGAAAGGAAATTTGGTCTGTCCCCGGGCCACGTCAGTACCCCCTAAAAGCCACTGGGGTTGCCGCGTACCTAGGTTGGAATGGATTATGGTAACGCGGCGAGGGGTTGGACACTGCGAATTAGGTGTATAATCAATTATAATTGTGGAAATGTTGGTAACTCTCCAATCTCTCGGAATGTATATGTATAAGATTTAATTTCTCATGGGGTCAACGGTTAGGTCACTGTAAGGTCGTTAGTCCTTAAGGTGAGAAAACAAGTGTTTTTCAAGTTTTAAAAACAAACCCGGTTGTTTATGGTTAGTTAGTTATTGATTTCCTTCTTGTTCAATTAGTAAAATCATAAGTTTATTTTTTCTATAAGTGTACGTTACATCTTGTGACACAATATTTGGTTAAACCCTACTAAGAATCGTATGAAAACCACCCAACTGTCCAGCCATACTTTATGGAACACCCCTGTATATAAATCTGTACTTGTTAGCGACTTAACCATCTGAATTCTGAAAGAGACTCGAGTGTTAATGCACTTGAAACCAAGAGCTTTATAGGGAAAGAAAAAATACTAGCTATAACCCTAACAAGTTAACAATGGAAAGCTATTGTTAAAATAATTTCTCGACTTCCCCCTTCTTCTAAATTTTTGATGTTTCCCAGACTTTTTCATAATAATTTATAACAATTTTCAAGGAAGGAAAAAATAGTATTTTTAAATGACTCTTAACACCTACGATCTCGATCTGGTTGGTCTGGCTAGAGAGTAGAGACCACCCCTTAATTTTACCATCATGAGTTTATAATATTTGAGTGTTTATGTAAATCAGGTATTGAATCATACCATTTGAAACCAGTACAGACTCTGGGTTTATTATTTATATACTCTTGTTCATACTTTTTTAAAATTTTAAAATATAGTCTATAATATATATTAAACGAAAAAATACGCGTCTGTCCATCAAAGCCCACTCAGGTGTGTCATTGCCAAAATGGATTGAAGACTTTGGTTTACCGAAATTTATAAATTTAGGGTTTACATTTTAAAAACGTCAACTTTGACGTCTACGAAAATTGCTTTAAATTTGGGTTGATGAAACCACGAATTGGAATTGTGTTATTTAGGATCTATAGAAAGAAATTGAAATCTATTTATAAGTTTTTGTAATTCCAATTCTCCAATAGTGTCACTGTTTGAGTGGTTGCGCGAAGTTTTTGATTATTCATTCAAAGATGATTAACTCAGCCCCTATTTGATGTAGGTGAAAGTAATTAGTACCATTAGATAGAGGATTATTTGAGGTATTTTATACTCAAGGGATTTACCAGGAATCGTGTCGAAGCCAGAGTTATGGTGTCCCAAAGTTAGTAAGCGTTCAGTTCCCAATACTTTGAACTAAACAGTATTAGTTTAGCAACTGAACAACAAGAAGACTCCTGTCATTTACATCTACATGGTGGAGGATTTTATGAAGTAGAAGGCAAGTGGGGGAATAAAGATGATTGGGTAATACTAATCGGAGGTCTGACGTTTTGTAGGAGGGGTTTATCCCTTACTGCCGGGTCCCTATAGAGTGGTACTAAGAGGGGAGGAGCTATGGGGTCGTGACGTCAAGATTGGTAGTCTATTATGGCCTGAGCTGACGACTTCCAATATGGTTGCCAAAACCGAGGTAAGAGCTAGGAGGGTGTGACGTCACTAGGAAGTTCGTAGTAGCAGACTATAGAAGATGGGACAACTGGGAGAGAGATTTCTTTGTTCATATTGCAAAAGATAACAATACGGAAAGGTTACTTTATATGTAATCAGCAAGGAAATTAATTAAGATTAGAGTTAACTACGGTTCTTCTTTAATTTAGCTTGTAACGTTTCAAAATTAACTTTTCTCTGGTTCTACTTTACACTATGAAGTAAAGAGAATTATGAAGTAAGGAAAGCCATGATATAATTAGGGAACGGGGCAGGGAGAAAGAGAGAGCTAGGGTAAATTTGGCGTTTGGCATTTGGTGGTGGTGTTTTTATCATCCGCGTCCGGTCTCTGTCGTTTGTCACGCCTGGTAGGAGCCCATGCGTCGTTGCCCCTCTACTTTCCCATGCCCCGGCAGATAGGCTAAGTTCCTATGTTCCTAACGTCAGCTAGCGCAACTTTTTAGAATCCAGATGAGTTAGTTCCAACAACCAACCAAAATAACTTCCTCCCCCGCTTTCCCCCAACCTCTATAATTTGATACCCTTTTATAATACAACTTCTTAAAACATTTCTCCCTCTCCCTCTCTCTCTCTCTCTCTACCACCATTTGGAGACGAAGCTACGCAAACTGTTACGCAACCCACAAATCCATTATGGCCCAGTAGTAAAAAGTAAAATTCAGCGTAGCCATGCTGCCACAAACAGATTCTATGAGCTGTGTAGTATATTGAAACAAGATGGCCGGGCTTAGCGTTTGTCCTTTTGTCTACTACCAAGTGCAGGTTGAAGTTAGGGTAGACACGTGGTCAGGGTTTTTTTTAAAAAAGTGTTCCAATAAGGTCAGGGAAAAGTCAAGGGTGTTTGTAGAAATTTAACTTAGTCAGGGAATTTGATTTTAGTGGGGAACATTTCTTGGGTTTCTATAAGAAAATTGCAATTTTAAACAGTGTTCCAACAGCATTACACCTTGCCATAAATATGTTTTATTTTTTAAAACTATTTCCAAAAGTTTACTTGTTTACAAACAGCAATGTACTTAAAAAAATATACTGTTTGACCACTTTTTTGGGTCCTAAACTGGTCAAAAGTCAGCTTGGAATTTTATGATTTGAAAGTTATTTCAAATTGTGGTTGAAACATTTACTACTACTACTACTACTACTACTACAACAACAACGCTTAAGGTCAAACTAGTTAGTCATGAGAACACTATGGAATGAATGATATATCCTTTGTCTTTGACCATCTTGTTTTACTGTCTTGGCGCCCCTCACTCATCGCGGTGGATGGAAAATATGTAATTGGGCAAGGTTAATACACTCTAGTGTGTATATGTTGTGTATGTTTTAATCGGAATGCGCCTGTCGCGACCCGCGTCAGAGGTTATCTTCGTAACCAGTTGTCATTTCAACCCCCGTGTCAATCTTGTTCCAGAATTATTACTAAGCCTATTATTATTATTAATGTTGGGGGGGGGGGGGTTACTTGTTCTAGCGTCGTACTATTAAGCCTTAATTTGAATTATAATTAATGTTAGAAAAGAAATTTAAACCGGTATCCAATGATCTTGGTTAGTTATTGAACATTTAGGCCTACTACTAATTAGTAAGTTAAGATCTTGATTTTTCGACGCCTTTGTCTTAACCCAAGATTACGTTCACCAGCTTAGGGGTCTTAATTCCCACACTGTTCTTAATTATTCTAGATTATCCAATTTATAACCCACTCCAAACCTAATCATCCTCTCTTTGTTAAACCATGGATAGATTTAATTTTAGAAGTAGGAATAGAGAACGGTTTGTATTTACTTCAGTCCGACTCGTAGCCCACCCAGTAAAGAGCCCCTCCCTTCAACACGTAACGAAAAGTTTAAATTATCTTATTGGCTCACTTAAACTACGTTTTGATGGCGTTGCTGAGGGGGACGGCGAAAAATACATAATTCCTTTTTACCTCTGTCGCTATGACCCACCTCTTCTTTCATACCCCCCGTCCCGTGGATGGGGTCCGGGACTTTCACGCTGGCCCAGAGTACTCTGTTCTCCATTCCTACTTCTAAAATTAAATCTATCCCTGGTTAAACCCTTTAATATATTTTTAAATATTTTAATTTTATTTAATCATAATGTCGCAATAAGATTTGAAAGGGGTCAGTTACTTAATTTCGCAATTATGTTTCTTTCTTTTTAAGGTTTTACCGGTACCAATTGCGAAACGAACATCGACGACTGTCCCGGTAACTTGTGTCAAAACGGTGCTACTTGCGTCGATGGTATCAACAGCTACACTTGCCGATGTCCTCCCACCTACACTGGACCCTATTGCAGTAAAGACGTTGATGAATGCGCTCTAAGACCTTCCGTTTGCCAGAATGGCGCTACTTGTACGAATGCCGAAGGAGGATATACTTGTATTTGCGTCAACGGTTGGGCCGGACCTGATTGTAGTGATAATATTGACGATTGCGCCGGTGCTGCTTGCTTTAATGGGGCCACTTGCCATGATCGTGTCGGATCGTTTTACTGTCAATGCGCTCCTGGAAAAACCGGTAAGTACCTTGCAATCCTGTACAAGTCAAGGATTGTTATTGATCGGGGGGAATTGTTATTGATCGGGGGGAATTGTTATTGATCGGGGGGAATTGTTATTGATCGGGGGGAATTGTTATTGATCGGGGGGAATTGTTATTGATCGGGGGGAATTGTTATTGATCGGGGGGAATTGTTATTGATCGGAGGGAATTGTTATTGATCGGGGGGAATTGTTATTGATCAGGGGAAAAATTGTTATAGGTCATTGAAAACATGGGAAAGTCGAGGTCTAACTTACTCTGGACTGTTATTAGATAAAACACTACAGTTGAAACGAAGGTCATGTTTCCAATTAGTAGGGTCCTAATTAGCTATCAGCTATTTTTTATTATTGCTAAAATTTCTTTAAAATTAAATTCTTGATAATAATAAGGAAAAAAAAACATCGTAAAAATGGCTGTAGGTAATATTTCATGACTCAATGTATTAGATAACAATTACCGCTATCGCTTTTCACCGTTATCACGAACTTACCAGGGTTCCCTTTACCTTTGGTATCGATGCCAGGTGACATTAGGAATTGAAATTCTTCGTATTTTCCCAGAAAAGTAATAATAATTTGAGAGAAAACGTTTTCGAACCTCTTATTAGAGGCGTTTTCGCCCCGAAGAACATTATATATTCCGTCGCGGATTCTCTAAGGCTATGAGTTTCCGGAGGAATGTTACGAATGGAGAGAGCTTTCTTAAAGAGATAGTCGCGTTTAGTTTCGACTACCATAACGTTTACGTAGTTATAAACACTTAAAATAATGTAAAAATTCAGCAACTAATTAGTTAAATTGAATATATTTTGAAAAACCGGAGGTCTGTCGCGACCCTGAGGTCATATCGGTGTCGTTTTCAGGGAGTTCTATACTTCCTATAAAATCCTATATTTTTTAACCTGTCCTATATTATCCTATAGTTTCATGAAAGGTCTTATAAAATCCTATATTTTTGACTTGGTAGAAGTTTTCGTGTAGTTTTTCATCAATTTTATCAAAATTCAACACTTATCGAGATTACATAACATTTGACCAAATCAGGATTTTTTATATTAAATTATATTTTTATTAAGTTCCTTTTTTCAAAGTAAATCCAATTTAAAAATTTTGTGATTCAAAATTATCTATTATTTTTATGTTACCATCCCTTTAATGACTTAAAAAAACATTTCCCACGACCCGAGTGTTTAATTTTCAACTAATAATTGCAGGTTTATTATGCCATCTCGATGACGCGTGCGCCAGTAACCCTTGCCACGTCGGCGCCATTTGCGACACCAGCCCAATTGACGGCACCTACATGTGTTCGTGTCCGAACGGTTTCAAAGGTGTCGATTGTACCGAAGATGTCAACGAATGCGAGGAAGGTTCCCCTTGCGAACATAACGGAATTTGCGTCAACACTCCCGGTTCGTTTAGTTGCAATTGCACGAAAGGCTTTGCCGGACCCCGGTGCGAAATTAACATCAACGAATGCGATTCGAACCCGTGTCAAAACGATGGTACATGCTTGGACGAACGAGGTGGATTTCGATGCGTCTGTATGCCTGGTAAAGTACATTTTCATATTTTCTCACCGCAAATTACATACAAAATATTTAAACCTAATTATATTTAACAAGAACGCGAAGTTGTCCTTAACAAAGATTTTTTTTATTTAATGGGAGATTTCATATCGTATTTTTGTTATCACCGAGGGGCTAATCACTTTGTCTCTCTCTGTACACCGATTAAGGATTAGATGTTATCAGTTAGAACTTTTAATTATTTGGTCATTCTGAAAACTTCTCGACAAGGTTGAAAGCAGGAAAAGTAACAGCTGAGTGACTGGCCCCTCGGGTTTTAACCTCCCTTTCCCCCTGCATTTGTTTTTCAAGAAGAAACCGAAACCCGTTTCGTTTTGTTCAAAGGGGAGTCATCAAAAGTCTTGACATTTGGGTGGGGTGAATCCTTAATTTTGCTTTACGGAATTTTTAATGTCAAACCAATTAAGATATTAGTTGTTTTGTTTAGGGTATGGGATAATCATGGATATTATAAATATGTTCCATGAAAAAGTAATCATTTTGACGGTATAAAAAAATCGTCCGTAGAACCAGCTTCGGTTTCTACCACCCTTTTAAGTCAAAAAATTGAAACAATTTCATCTCTGCTGGTCCTCTCTTGAATATTTTATGAAGTCCATATCTTCATAAAAGGGTGGTTCCTCGTTTAAAAACATTTTTCTTCTTTTTTCTGGCTCATAATTTAAAATTTTATAAACTATACATGCGTGGGTTTTCGTTTTTATTATTTTTTTAGATTAAAGTCTGGCCCCAATCTTTTTAAAAGACAGTTCACGCTCCATTAGGCTTAAGAATGTTTTTTAATTGAATTAATAAAATTAATGTTTAATTATATCAAGGCAAAAATTAATTTCTTTTAAAAGTCTAGTCTACGATACAAATTTAAAAATTTAAAAAAGATTGTCCGAAATAATAAGTTTTAGTACCCGGTTTTGTTCTGGGAAGTAAATTGGCTCGAGTTAAGTTTGTGTACTGTGTGTGTAGTGGCATGGTTTTTGTGGAAGGCGAAGAAGAAATGATTTCGCTTTGAAAGTAGATAAACCAGTTTGACCAGCGGGCCTTTGCTTGTACGCGAAGGGGATTATGGTTTGCTGCGTTATGATGTTATGTATGGGCTATGAGAAATTACATTTTCAGATTCCCCCTCCTGCTAGGTCTAGGCCTTAGTAGTAATACCTGGGACTATGGATGGGAGAGTCGAGATTGCTCTGGATGGTTTTTAGGGTGGGTTGAAACTTGAAAGCAAGTCTCAAAGACTGGTTGGTATATACCATCGTGGAAGATGTTTTTCTCTCTCTATCTCTCCCATTGCGTTCTGCAAATGGTGGTGGTTGTGGTGGTGGTACATACGCCGCCGCCTTTTGCCTTTTAAGAAGTTCATCTTATCAAAAAATTCTTAAACCCTTCGCCCTTTTTTCCCCCTAAACCTGGGAGGGTTAACTGGAAGTTATCAGAATTGGAAGATGTTACTAGAAGTATATAATACTTCTCTTCGAGAGAAGTGTCCACCCAAAAAGCGGCGGGGTGACTGTTACATGATTCTTCCCAACATCAGTTTACATTTGGAGCAAGGTTGCTACTAAACCGAATCACATAACGCAATGCGATAAATAGTTCCTAGCTCATCATTACTCTATTAGCTCTGCTTAACTGTTTGCCAAGGTGCATGCATGCATGCGCTTGTGATGGGATTTTGTCCCACGTCGAGACGATCAAGGTTTGTGTCTACTTGATTGCTGGGGATTTAGTAAATACCAAATAGTTATAGAATTCACCCTAGCACGGTGCGATGCCCATCTGAGGTTTGATGAGATGGAGAGCAAACGAAAAGGGATCCCTCGTCTGGGAAGAGTCATGTTACATAACTGAAGTATTAAGATGATACAGAGTGTCATCCTTCTTATATTATCCCCTTCTGATACGAGGGTGTATTTTGTTGTGATAATTTCCGTTTAATCTACTTTAAATCCATTCTGTTTGTTACTTGGCCCTCCTCGAGAGATTCGAAAAAGCATTTGTGTTTAATGTGTTTAATATGAATCCGGGTTTCACCGGCCGACAACCTTTGGGGGGATTTTTTATTTTTGAATTTCTATTATATGGGGGAGTGGGAAAGTTAGGTACGTTCAGTAACCATGCCAAGTATAAATTATTTTTTATATATATTTAACAAAAGCTCAACTTGTATTGAACGAGAAAGTTGAAATAGCAATTTTCTTAAGATACCATACCACTCCACCACCCTTACAAAGATACAATCGTTTTAAATCGAAAACAAGTTTGATTAAATTTGTTGTACCTTATTGCCAGAGTGTTTTTGTACAAAGTACTACTGCCTAGAGAATATTGATTTGTTAAGGGTTTAGTTTTAATGGTGAATCATTTGTTTATCTAAAGGTTTTACCGGTACGCATTGCGAAGTAAACATAGATGAGTGTTATTCGAATCCTTGTTTGAACTCCGGAATATGTCAAGATATGATCAACGGTTATCGTTGTTCTTGTCGTACTGGTTTCTCCGGACGAACGTGTGAATTAAACGAAGATGATTGTCAAAGTAGGCCGTGTCAAAATGGCGGTACTTGCACGGACGCCGTGGCACGGTATTCCTGTATCTGTCCTCAAGGTTTCACGGGAACTAATTGCGAAACTAATATCAATGATTGTCAAAGTTCGCCCTGTCATCACGGTGATTGTATCGACGCTACCAACACTTTTACTTGCAATTGTCATCCTGGTTATACCGGTACATTGTGTCAAACGCAAATCAACGAATGTTTGAGTAACCCTTGTCAACATGGCGGTTTTTGCGACGATCTCATTAACGGGTATCAGTGCCGGTGTCGGTCCGGTACTTCTGGAACCAATTGCGAACATAACGTTAACGAATGCTTCAGTAATCCGTGCAGAAATGGCGCCACTTGCGTGGACGGTATCAATACTTACAGTTGTAAATGCGAACCTGGTTTCACCGGTACCCATTGCGAAACGAATATCAACGAATGCGCCAGTAACCCGTGCGCAAATGGTGGAATTTGTACCGATCTTATTGATGGTTTCAAGTGTATCTGTCCTCGAGGGTATTACGACGCGCGGTGTCTATCGGACGTCAATGAATGCTACAGCAATCCTTGCGTCAACGGCGGAACGTGCGAAGATGAAGTCAATAGGTTTATTTGTCATTGTCCTCAAGGGTACGGCGGACATCGCTGCGAAATTGATATTGACGAGTGTCAATCGAACCCTTGTCAACACGGCGGTAGTTGCAGGGACGGTTTAGCTAGCTACGCGTGCGCTTGTTTACCCGGATACAGCGGACATAATTGCGAAACTAACGTTGATGATTGCGCCAGTAGCCCTTGTTTAAGTGGCGGTTCTTGTATCGACTTGGTCAACAGTTACCAATGCGTCTGCGACGTGCCTTACACTGGACGAAACTGCGAAGTTGAATTAGATCCTTGTAGCCCTAACAAATGCAAAAACAACGCCAAGTGCATTCCATCCTCAAATTACTTGGATTTTGCTTGTACTTGCGAATTGGGATTCACTGGTACGTAAAAGTTAATTGCCGACTAATGTGGTTAAAATCTACTTATTGCTCTTTAACAATTATTTAATGTATCACTTCTTTTTTTTCTTTTCCTTTCGTAGGACGTCTTTGTGACGAAGACATAGATGAATGCGCCATTTCTTCGCCTTGCAGAAACGGAGCGACTTGCGTCAATACCAATGGGTCCTATACTTGTAATTGCGCCAAGGGTTACGAAGGCCGTGATTGCTTGATTAACACTGACGATTGTGCTTCGTGTAAGTACTTATTTCAACAATATTACATTGTATCCATTAAATCAAGAGAAAATAGAAGAGAGTATAATACTTGAGTCAAAATTACTTTAGCCCTGCTTTCTAGTTCTACCTCCTTTGAGGGTCGTCATGTTTTTTATCCCCTAAAATTTTAAGTAGCCAGTCAACGGGCTAGAGGTTAGATTATGTGTTTTTGGAAAGTATTGCTGCTCAAGTGATTCTGGGACAGGGAGTCGCTCCTCGTCCGTGGCCTCAAAGCCTGATTAAAATCAGTAGTTATATGAATTGCGTAAATGTTCTTCTTCCAGTTCCCTGTCAAAACGGAGGTACTTGCTTGGATGATATCGGAAAGTATAACTGTATGTGCGTTGATGGTTTCGGAGGCGAACATTGCGAAGACGATAGCAACGAATGCGCTAGCAATCCCTGCCAAAACGGGGCGACATGCAACGATTACGTCAATAGCTACACTTGCACTTGTACTCTGGGTTTCAGCGGAACTAATTGTCAAACGAATGACGAAGATTGTACCACCAGTTCCTGTATGAATGGAGGCACGTGTTTGGACGGAATTAATAACTACACCTGTCAATGCAGTCCCGGTTACACTGGCTCTAATTGTCAGTACCATATCAACGAATGCGATTCCCAACCTTGTCTCAGCGGAGCCACTTGCGTCGACCACGTCGGTTATTATACTTGTCACTGCCCGTTCGGTTTTACCGGTCCTCAATGCAAGACCTTCGTTGATTGGTGCAGCACCAACCCTTGTATGAACGGCGCCACTTGCAAGCAATTGAACAACACTTATCGATGCACTTGTCAACCCGGATGGACTGGAATGCTTTGCGACGTATCCATGGTGTCGTGCTCGGACGCGGCTCTTCAGAAAGGTATTGACGCTAACCATTTGTGTAAAAATGGAGGGACTTGCGAAAACATCGGAAATAGTCATCGTTGCATTTGTCCTGATGGTTACGAAGGCAGTTATTGTCAAACGGAAATTAACGAATGCGCGTCACAACCTTGTCAAAACGGAGCTATGTGTAACGATCTTATCGGACAGTATAGTTGCGATTGTTTACCCGGTTTCCAAGGATTGAACTGCGAGTTCAATATTAACGATTGCGACCCAAACCCTTGTCGAAACGGAGGAACGTGCCACGATCTAGTCAACAAGTTTGTTTGTTCTTGCCCTCACGGAACTTTGGGAATTCTTTGCGAAATCAATGTGAACGAATGTTTCGAAGGAGCTTGCCATCACGGTGGAACTTGCATCGACAAGGTTGGTGGATTCGAATGTCAATGTCCTCCCGGTTTCGTCGGACCCAGATGCGAAGGAGATGTCAACGAATGCCTCTCAAGTCCTTGTCAAGAACACGGGACTCAAGATTGCGTGCAATTAGTTAACGACTATCGATGCGATTGTAAAAATGGCTTCATGGGAAGACACTGCGAAACCAAAGTCAACTTCTGCGCTTCCAATCCTTGCCTGAACGGAGGCGGATGTACTAATACTCTACAAGGTCACAAATGCGTCTGTACCGATGGTTTTTGGGGAGAAAATTGCGGTTATACCAATACGACTTGCGCCAGTAGTCCTTGTAGAAACGGAGGTCAATGTCATCCTCATCGACACGGTTACGTTTGCAAGTGTCCCAGAGGATCCAAGGGCAAGCATTGCGAATCCGATACTTACAACGATTGCGTGTCTTCTCCTTGTTATAACGGAGGAATCTGTTTCGATCGAATCGGCACTTTCGAATGCGAGTGTCCTCCCAACTGGAATGGAAAGAATTGCGAAGCCTTTGATGAAAACTTTCCAGGAGGTTTTGGAACCGCTGTCTATTCGGGAACCGTCCCTCAAAAATCCTTGGAAGAGGAACGAAAAACATGCGACATAAACAACTGCGATCAAAAATCGGGAAATCGTATATGCAATGAAGAGTGTAATAGTTTGGCGTGTAACTTTGACGGAGGCGATTGTTCACTTGGTATCAATCCTTGGATGAATTGCACCGCGGCCATAAATTGCTGGGATGTCTTCAAAAACAACGAATGCAATATTGAGTGCAACAATATGGACTGCCTCTTTGATGGTTTTGACTGCAGACAAACGCTGTTATCTTGCAAGTAAGTAACGTTTTTATTTACTACGTATCTCGCTGACAACTGGAATTAAGGTAAGTCAAACTAAACTAATTGTTTCTGAAACTTACAGTGAACACTATGACACTTATTGTATGCAAAATTACGGGAACAATAAATGCGATTATGGGTGTAACAATGAAGAGTGTAATTGGGACGGGTTGGATTGTGAAACGGAACCAGCTCAACTGGCGGACGGAACACTGTTCATTCATCTCTTAGTCGAAGAACAGGAATTTTTGAACAACACCGTGTCCTTTTTAAGAAACATCGGACACGCTTTAAGAACCAATGTGCGTTTCAAAATGAACAGAACGTCCGGTTATCCCATGATTTCTCGCTATAACGAAGCTGAACTGCCTTACGAAATTCATCCAAAGATGGGGTAAGTCCTTCCTTCATTCATTCATTCATTTCATTTAATTTTACCACCATTATCCGTTTGTTATAGTTATAGTTGTATTTAAACTTAACTTGAACCACGATTTATTTGCAGTACCATCGTGTACTTGGAGATTGACAACAGACGATGCTCCAAGTCGTCCAACAGTGAATGTTTCCAATCGGTTTCCAAAGCTGCTCAATACCTAGCCGCGGCTCACGCCCGACACGCTCTTGGTCCAGAATTTCCATTCCAAGTCATCAGAGGCCTCGAAGACAATGTCCAAGATAAGGAAAAGAGCGAATACTCCAATGTGGTGTACTTCGTCATCGGTGTAATATCAGTCGTGGTTGTTGGACTCTTGTTCGGTGTCTTGGTGAATACTCATAAGAAAAGAGCTAGAGGGATTACGTGGTTTCCGGAAGGGTTTTTAAGGACCAATAGTGGCCAGAGAAGACGTTCGAGGCGAAGAGGTCCTGATGGACAAGAAATGAGGTTGGTACCTTTTCGAAATGTTTTCTAACCACGTGTTTTGATATCATTGGGCTTGTTATCTTAAAGAGGGAGTTATTTGTTTGTCAAAATTTAATTAATTAATTAAAAGAATTATGACCCATTTTATGAACTCAACTTTTCAGTTTGGGCAACTTCCTACAAGATGGTTTCAGGACTGAAAGGTTGGTTTCATAAAACATGGGTTTTTATTTATACCTTCAGAACGTTTTTAAGCCTCATGACTCGGGTTAGAAGCCAGGGAATAACACTTGGTATAAATGTTATCCTACAGAAACATCAAAAACCAATTACCTCCCACCCATTTGGACGCCAATGACAACAACACGTTACCTCAAGACTCTGGTCAATGGAGCGACGACGATCAAGCTGACCATCCTCCATTAAAACGCATGAAGAGTGACAAGTCACCCGACTCTAGTAACTACGGAGACAACCATACCATCATGACTACCGCCGACTATGACGATAACGATCCTCGACCATGGACTCAACAACATTTGGACGCCGCCGATGTTAGGAACCCAGACATTTTGGCCTTGACTCCTCCTCAGGGAGATGGTGATCTCGATCATGGCAACGTGGATGTACAAGGACCAGCCGGTTTTACTCCTTTAATGTTGGCGTCTTTCCGAGGCGGTGGTTTGGACACTGGCGAAGACGAAGAAGATGACGGATCAGTCAGCATGATTCAAGATTTATTGATGCAAGGAGCCAAGATTAATATGACTACCGAGCGAACTGGAGAATCTTCCCTTCACTTAGCCGCGCGTTATGCCAGGGCTGACGCGGCCAAACGTCTTTTAGACGCTGGTGCTGACGCCAATGCATCGGATAATACTGGAAGGACTCCTTTGCACGCTGCTGTAGCTGCCGATGCCCAAGGCGTTTTTCAGGTAATTTTCATTCAGGGTTCATTCTTCATTCACTGTGTATTTACCAACGACTCAATCAGGGTTCATTCTTCATTCATTATGTTTTAACCAAGGCCTAACGTTTCAAGGGTTCATTCTTCATTCATTATGTTTTAACCAAGGCCTAACGTTTCAAGGGTTCATTCTTCATTCATTATGTTTTAACCAAGGCCTAACGTTTCAAGGGTTCATTCTTCATTCATTATGTTTTAACCAAGGCCTAACGTTTCAAGGGTTCATTCTTCATTCATTATGTTTTAACCAAGGCCTGGCCTAACGTTTCAAGGGTTCATTCTTCATTCATTATGTTTTAACCAAGGCCTAACGTTTCAAGGGTTCATTCTTCATTCATTATGTTTTAACCAAGGCCTAACGTTTCAAGGGTTCATTCATTATGTTTTAACCAAGGCCTAACGTTTCAAGGGTTCATTCATTATGTTTTAACCAAGGCCTAACGTTTCAAGGGTTCATTCATTATGTTTTAACCAAGGCCTAACGTTTCAAGGGTTCATTCATTATGTTTTAACCAAGGCCTAACGTTTCAAGGGTTCATTCTTCATTATGTTTTAACCAAGGCCTAACGTTTCAAGGGTTCATTCTTCATTCATTATGTTTTAACCAAGGCCTAACGTTTCAAGGGTTCATTCTTCATTCATTATGTTTTAACCAAGGCCTAACGTTTCAAGGGTTCATTCTTCATTCATTATGTTTTAACCAAGGCCTAACGTTTCAATCTCTATCTTTGTCTTCAAATAGATTTTGCTTCGAAATCGTGCCACCAACCTAAACGCTCGAATGCACGAAGGCACAACACCCCTTATTTTAGCCGCTAGAGTTGCCATTGAGGGCATGGTGGAAGATCTCATTAATGCTGAAGCTGACATCAATGCGGCTGATGATCATGGTAAAACCGCGCTTCATTGGGCAGCCGCTGTGAACAACGTTGACGCGGTCAGGGTTCTACTTAGCCACGGAGCTAACAGAGATGCTCAAGACAATAAAGAAGAAACTCCGCTGTTTTTGGCAGCCCGTGAAGGAAGTTATCAAGCGGCTAAGATTCTTCTTGAAAATTACGCAAATCGGGATATAACTGATCATATGGATCGGTTACCGAGGGACGTTGCTTTAGAGCGTATGCATCACGATATTGTTCGTCTTATAGACGAATACGTGCCACCGAGTCAGCAGATGTCTAACGTGTCTAACGCTACTATCGGTTCCCCCGGGCTAATAGGTCCTCCTTCCGTGTTAGGCTCCATGAAAAATAAGTCTAAAAAGAGGCCTAAAATGAACGCGGTCGGTATCATTGGGGCAAACGGAGATATGATGATGCCGGTCAATGAAGGCGGTGGTGGTAGTACCAGGAGGAAACCATCCATCAAGAAGAGAAAAGAACCACCGCCACCGGTGATGGTACAAGGGATGGAAGGATCCATGACGCTCTCTCCAGTTAATTCTCTAGAATCCCCTGGTATGGGTTGCGTCGATGGAACACCATCACCTTTAAGTTCGTCAGGAGCTTACAACGGACATTTGGGAATATCTCACCCCAATTTGGCCAACTTGGACCTGGTTAACGCTTGCCAACAGCAAATGGGACCAGGGAAAATGCTCTCTCCTTATAATGACGGAAGTCATATGGGTTACCAAGGCCCCATGGACCATTTAACCGGGATGGGTGGTAACGGAGGCCAAATGTATTTAGGGGCAGGCGGAAATTTGATGGCTCATATCAACGCTCAGCAAAATCAGTCTCAACAACAAATGAAAGCGCATCACCCTCGTCAAAACTCAATGCCTGGTGGTATGAGTAACGGAGGAGTGACGACGCCTCACATTCCCTCCTCTCATTCCTATACAGTATCTTCTCCCGCTAAACAACGACCATCATTGCCAACTTCGCCCACTCACATGGCCGTTATGAGGGCGGCTCATCACCAAAAACAACTGCAACAACAGCAGCAGCAACAACAACAACAGAGTGCCAATCAACCCCCTCCTCCTCCACCACCCGCTTACGAATTCCCGTCATCCATGACGGACCTTCAAATGCTCTTGAGTGGTGGTGGTGGCGGAAACAATATGGGTGGACAGAAAAACCCTAATTCGCACAACGCTCCTTATCCTCATCATTACCATTATCCCACACCCCCTTCCCAACATAGCCACGGTGGTTCCGAAGCTACCCCTCAACATTATTTACATCCACCGGAAACATACTTGACCCCTTCACCCGAATCACCCGGACAATGGTCTAGTTCTTCACCCCATTCCGCTCAATCGGACTGGTCGGAAGGAATCTCTAGCCCTTTGGGCCCGGCTAACGCTCATCATTTATCCGCGTTAGACCAACAACAAAATCACGTTGGTAACGCGAGTAACGGACTAAATCAGCAATCTCAAAACGCCCATGGACCCCAAGAAGCGGTTTTCATTTGAACGCGCGTCGTTCACTTTCATATTAGGAAATAAAAAGAACGCTATAGATTGCGATTTTATATAAAAAATAAGAGATTTCCGCCGCGAAAACGCGGCTGTGTATACATCGACTCCGTATTATATATTTTAATAATATTAAGTATAAGACCTTTGTTTTAGAAGAACTTTTGATGAAATCTTAACCCTCGTACAAACATTTAAGCCTTTGCAAAGAAAAGTAATATAAGCCTTTGCAAAGAAAAGTAATATAAGCCTTTGCAAAGAAAAGTAATGTAAGCCTTTGCAGATTATGATGAACTAGAGTCGTGAGTCATGGGGGGTTTGAACTTTGAACTCGGTAGGGTTGTCCCTTTCTTTTTTTGAAGGAACAAAACGTAAAAAGGCTCAGACCAATATCAACACTAGAATTATTGTATTTATTGAAAAAAAAATTACTTTTTGTTTCATATATCGCTTGAACAATGTTTTTTTTTTTTTTAGAAATCTCAACGAAAGTAAGTATTTAGATTTTTCAAAGCGTGAAAATAATTAGTTTCAAATCGAAACTAATTGGATTTCTATTAATATTAATTCAGATATAATAATCTGATGACGTGTCCTTAGATTTTTTCTATCTCTCAAAATTTTTTCACTTTTCCATTAGTGTTCTTAATCCCGATCCCGATGTTTTTAAATAAAACTAATTTTATATGTAATTAAATCAAAAAGTGCCTAAGGGTTTTATTATAAAAGTAAATTTAAAATTTACCGTTAATCTTTTTTATATATTTTTCTACTTAACCCTAACGTTGTTTCCCCCCCCCCCCCCGCTTTACAAACGTAAATTTTTGGACAAAAGCGAGCGCGTGTCCAAAGGGTTTGTAGTAGCTCTAAATACAACGTTATTTCATATTTCGCTCGGATTGAAATGCCAACGTTACCAAGTTCAAAATTAAAGTAAATAATTGCCCAATTTTTGTATAAAGTTTAAAACAAAAAGGAAGAAGGATCATTTATCCATCAGAAGTATTTTTTTCTCTCCCCCAAAATACTGTAAAGTTTAATCGAAAAAAAGAAAGAAATTCATGCCAATATATTTTGTGAACAAATTATTTTTTGTAAGGTTTGTACTCGACAGAAACAAAAAATAAATTCTGTACCTTTTATACATAAAAAATTGTGTTCTCGTCCTAAATTTCATGTATTTATGTGGAGTGTTTGAATATCTCTCTCACCGTATAAAAATGAATGTCTGTAGGGCCTATGTTTCTTTGTTTGTCCATCGTGCGTTTCTATACCGTTCATAGGATTAGGACCAAATGTGGGTGAGGTTTATTTTGGATTGGTTTCAATGCAATTGGATCCCATAGAGGGTCCGCGGTAAGGATATGTTTAATCAGGGTTTTTTTTTTTCAGCATCAGGATGATGGGTGGTAACTGGTAAGATGCGTAACTGTGGAACGTCTCTCAGCTGGTGGGACGCTAGAAAATGGGGGAGGAAAACACGGAAAAATGGCGGCATAGATTATAAAAGATTTCTTGATTCGTCTGACGTAGACCGCCCGCCATTTTCTCTAGTATTATTCCCCCATTTCTAGCGTCCCACTGAACCTGAGTCGTTCCCGAGGGGGTAGACACTTTGGATCTCTGTGTACACCCGAGTTGGACCAGAAACGTACAAGCAAGCCTTAGGCTTTTGAGGTACGGACGGAATGGTTGTAACATTAGTAAACAGACATTAAGAATTAAATGAACAAAGTGATTAAAGATTGAGTTCAAAGCCTTCGGAACTCAGAGTTCAGCTTTGACAGTACATTGAGTTCAAGACATATTGTACACCTGAGTTCTCAAGTGTCTACCCCCTCGGTCGTTCCACTATGTGGCTACTATTGTATGAAAGGACAAACTCAATTGGTATGAAAATAATAATTATTTGTAATGATTTATTTACATTTAATGACAATTTATTTTGGTTTTATTTATTTCATTATTTGTAAAAGGATGAATAATATTCTTCTTCCAGCTCGTAAAGTTCCGCAGCGACGTCATCCCGTAATGACATTAGTTTGTTATCACACTCGGATTGCATGGCCCTGTAGATGTGAGTCTTTTTGGATATGGCCTCATTCACGGAGGGAAAGTCATTCAAGATCAGGTATTGTTTAATGTCAGAAATCAGTTTCATCAGAGATTCAGCAGCTCGAACCTAAAGAGTTTAAGAATTATGGTTTTGTAAGGAACAACTAAGGTAAACCCAATTATCTAAATTAATTAGTTTTGAGTTCCCGTTCCTTTTAAGATTGCCGCTCTCAGCACAGCACTTACTATATTAGCGGCTCTGACATTCATCTCATACTGGTCATCAAGGGCATGCAAAATTCGACCAACTTGCCCATCTTCTTCAGGATTAACCCGTACTAGTTTAATTATTTCCAAGAAGTTCTCGGTAATTGATTTAACTGAATCTTTTAATTGCTGATTATACGATTTTAATAAAGCTTCTTTAGACCTTCCAGTAGTCGCCGACATTTTTCAACCGTTGCCTACGTTAATCAAGGCCTGTGCGCGGTTGTTTCGAAGGGGGGCGACTTTTACCGCGAGATTTCATTGATAGCTGGACCGAAACGCGCGCGAAAATGAGTGTTTAAAATTCCAAGCGCGAGTACAGTGATGCCAGGTGGGAAAAATGGAATTTCCCTTTCTAGCCCTTAAAATTTCCCTTTTTGGACCAAAATTTCCCTAGTTTAGGGTTGCCAGATTCTGCGCATAGAAAATGATAGAATTATAGCTTGACAACTGTTTTGGGCGATGTATTTCGTAACGATTACAATGGGTCAGTTATTTAGCAGACGACTTTCGGTAATTCAATGTTTGGAAATTACTAAGAACAGTAGCAGGGTTGCCATCTAATAAGAATCCAACGTAATTAATAGGTCAATTTGATGAAGTTGTTTAATTTTCTATGTTGAGATTGTAGGTTTTGAATAAAATATTTCTTCCCCTGGAATTTCCCTAGATTTAGCAAATTTTTGGTGGAATTTCCCTTTTCCCTTTTTACCGTTTTTAGGAGTTAAAATTTCCCCAGATATGGGAAATTTCCCTCAATCTGGCATCACTGGCGCGAGAAAATGAACATTTCGAATTATTTAAGTCCAGCTAATAGCGCCTCAGGTGAGAGAATTTGACAACTTATATTGCCAAACGAAAAATAAAAATCGGCGCCGCGCACAGGCCTTGATTAACGTAGGCAACGGTTAAATTATTTGTTACCGTCGTCTGCTTAAAGATCCGAGACGCGACCACTATCATAGCCCACTCGATCACTCGCAACATAACGCGAGCGTTTACTACTTTTATTAATAATAAACACAAAATTTTATTGAGTTAATTTATTAAATTTTACAATAATTTATAGTTTAAAGACAATTAATTATAAGTTATTTTCCAATTGTATCAATCCATTCTTGATCCGACCAATCATTAATTCTTCCTTTATTCAAATATTGTTCCCTCGTTACTGATCTTGTAGCTACAGCATCGGTAGCTCCAAAAATAGCTCCTTAAAAACAACACAATATTAATTTTAATTAATTAACCTTATACTAATTAAATTAAATTACCTCCTAACCACGCGACATAATTTTCTTTAGCCGGAGGTTTATGCATTTTAACCGTTTTCAATGGCAATCTTTTGGAATATTTCTCGCTCGCTAATAAGCGTTTAATTTCTCCCATAAACCGGTGTTTAAACCCGCTTAACATCGCGGTACCTCCCATCAAAACTATATTTTCCATTAAAGACTTCCTGATATCAATAGGACACTAGAATTAAATTAATTATAATTAAATTTAATTAATTATAATTAAATCTGAAATTCAAAAAATTCAAAAAATACGAAAAATCTAATTTAATTTAATGCAAACCCTTAATATTGAATCCAAAAGAACGCTAACAACGGATTGTCCATCGGAATCTTGTTCGAACAAAACCTCTGGTCCAGCTTCGCGTAAAAGACCCGGAATATTCAAAATCTTTTGACCGTCTAAAGGATAATCCACATTTAAGGCGGGAATAAATTCTATCGCTGCCGGCGGTTTTTCTTCTTGACGAGACGATGGAAATGCCTGAGAGTAATAAAACTCTTGTAGAGCCGCGCTACGATGTGGTGGAGATACAAAACAAGTTCGAACTAAAGAGAAAACAAAGGTAATTAAATTAAAATTAATTCTTTTTAATTTAACCTATTTAAATCTGATCAATTATTAATAATTCACCTTTGACATCCTCAAAAATGTTTTCCGGTAATGGTTCTTTTAATTTATTTAAAATTAATTAATTAGTCACTTAATAACGCTTAAAATTAATGATTATATTTCTTACCGGGTTCTAAATTAATTAATTAACCAACCAACCAACACCAACATAAACGTTTGTTAGAAAGACAAAATACAAACATTTTACGTTAATTAACGAGAACAATATGACAATTAGTTTAGAAAATTACAGAAAGTTACAACGGGGTTTTTTTTTCTTATTTTTCCTTAGTTTTTACCATTTAAAACGCTGCCCAATGGTAACACTTCCGATTTAAGACCCTTAACTTCCCCTCTGTCCATTAATTCCGCTTCTAAACGTCTATGAATAGCTTGAGCTCCTAATGGAATCGCTTCCCACGCATTTAAAATCGGAACTTTCTCGAAAATTTGAATTTTACATTAAGGAAGCTTAATTAGGGGTCAAAGTTCATATTATTACAAAGGATATTGGTAGAATGACAGTTTCTGAATAGCCAATATCAACGACTATAGCTGATGAAACACCCAAAGCGTAGATTGCCATTAAATGTGATGGCAGAAATAAAACAGACGGAACCTACCATTAAAATTAGGTGTAAATTATTATTAATTAACATTGAATTTAATTTATTTATTAAACTCACTTCAAAGTGTGTGAAAAGAACTTTAGCTAAGGTTTCACGAAATTCTGTTGGGCATAAAACAGATTCGACAATAACAACTCGTCTGTCTTTAGGATTTACAACTAAATATCTAAAGGGGAAACGTCCGATTATAAATTAGACGAGCCTACAATGCTGTAATTAACCTAACCTAAAATATAAAACGTGAAGGAATTCTTTTAATGTTTCGAATAGTTCCGTTTCATTTTTATAATTCCAGATTTTGAAAGCTTTGCTTTTCTCTGTTGATTTGATTTCAGATGGAAGGATCCAACGAGGACCCGGCTCTCGAGCAAAGCCACACCTTTAAAGTGTAATATAAATTGCACTTTTTTTTTCGTGACTTTTCTCTATGTAGCAAGGCCTAACGAGTATATTTTTAATTTGTGTCCATCTTATGAATTTCTCTTTCTATTATAATTATAATTATATTAATTTATATTTCCGAATTTAGAATTCCCGCGTTAAGCCTTGCCACTGTCATCTACTGGTATTATTTACTTGGTATATGCATGGCCGATGTCTAAAATAACACAATGTTTGTCTGTCGAGATTCCTTCGTAAAGAGGCATGTTTAAAACTTATGCGGTTTTATGAAATTATTAAATATTGCTTCATTGAAATGAACGAACGTTTCGCAGATTACCAGGGATGTCACTTACGTCACGTGGCTGCAATTTTCCTGCAAAGAGGGTATAAGTTCAGGAGTAGAAGGCTTGGATGGAGTAAATGTAATGAGTTTAAAATGGGCGTTTATTTTAAACGTATTAATTAATTGTGGCGCGTAATTTAGGAACGTTAGTATAGTGATATAGGAACTAAAGCTTTTATTGCGTAGCTTTAAAATTTAATAATTTTATTTATAAGTAGAGTCGTAGGAGATGATCGGTTGCTCCTTCGGTAGCATCCTCGCTTACCACCGCGCTTGCCCTGGGAGAGAATTATTTTCGAATTGCTGCGACCCCCTGCTGTTACCTTTTGCTGTTACCCCTGCTGCGACCCCCTGCTGTTGCCCCCTGCTGGTACCTTTTGCTGTTACCCCCTGCTGCGACCCCCTACTGTTAACCCCTGCTGCGACCCCCAACTGTTACCCCCTGCTGCGACCCCCTGCTGTTAACCCCTGCTGCGACCCCCTACTGTTAACCCCTGCTGCGACCCCCTGCTGGGACCCCTGCTGCGACCCCCTACTGTTACCCCCTGCTGCGACCCCCTGCTGTTACCTTTTGCTTTTACCCCCTGCTGTTACCCCCTACTGCGACCCCCTGCTGTTACCCCCTGCTGGGACCCCCTATGCGACCCCCTGCTGTTACCTTTTGCTTTTACCCCCTGCTGGGACCCCCTACTGCGACCCCCTACTGTTACCCCCTGCTGGGACCCCCTGCTGTTACCTTTTGCTTTTACCCCCTGCTGTTACCCCCTGCTGGGACCCCCTATGCGACCCCCTGCTGTTACCTTTTGCTTTTACCCCCTGCTGAGACCCCCTGCTGTTACCCCTGCTGGGACCCCCTACTGCGACCCCCTGCTGTTACCTTTTGCTTTTACCCCCTGCTGGGACCCCCTGCTGTTTCCTTTTGCTGTTACCCCCTGCTGCGACCCCCTGCTGTTACCCCCTACTGCGACCCCCTGCTGTTACCTTTTGCTTTTACCCCCTGCTGGGACCCCCTGCTGTTTCCTTTTGCTGTTACCCCCTGCTGAGACCCCCTGCTGTTACCCCTGCTGGGACCCCCTACTGCGACCCCCTGTTGTTACCTTTTGCTTTTACCCCCTGCTGGGACCCCCTGCTGTTTCCTTTTGCTGTTACCCCCTGCTGGGACCCCTACTGCGACCCCCTGCTGTTACCTTTTGCTTTTACCCCCTGCTGTTACCCCCTGCTGGGACACCCTGTGCGACCCCCTGCTGGGACCCCCTGCTGCGACCCCCCGCTGGGACCCCCTGCTGTTTCCATACTGTTACCCCCTGCTGGGACCCCCGCTGTGACCCCCTGCTGTGTCCATATTGTTACCCCCTGCTGGGACCCCTGCTAGGGGGGGGGTCTCAGCGGGGGGTCGCAGCAGGGGGTAACCGTATGGAAACAGCAGGGAGTCCCAGCATGGGGTCACAGCAGGGGGTCACAACAGGGGGTAACAGCAGGGGGTCCCAGCAGGGGGTAACAATATGGACACAGCAGGGGGTAACAGTATGGAAACAGCAGGGGGTCCCAGCAGGGGGTAACAGTAGGGGGTCCCAGCAGGGGGTAACAATATGGACACAGCAGGGGGTCGCAGCAGGGAGTAACAATATGGACACAGCAGGGGGTCCCAGCAGGGGGTCGCAGCAGGGGGTAACAGCAGGGGTAACCGTATGGAAACAGCAGGGAGTCCCAGCAGGGGGTCACAGCAGGGGGTAACAGCAGGGGGTCACAACAGGGGGGTAACAGCAGGGGGTCCCAGCAGGGGTAACAGTATGGAAACAGCAGGGGGTCCCAGCAGGGGGTATCAGCAGGGGGTAACAGTAGGGGGTCGCAGCAGGGGGTGACAGCAGGGGGTCGCAGCAGGGGGTCACAGCAGGGGTAACCGTATGGAAACAGCAGGGAGTCCCAGCAGGGGGTCACAACAGGGGGTAACAGCAGGGGGTCCCAGCAGGGGTAACAATATGGACACAGCAGGGGGTCCCAGCAGGGGGTAACAGTATGGAAACAGCAGGGGGCCCCAGCAGGGGGTATCAGCAGGGGGAAACAGTAGGGGGTCGCAGCAGGGGGTCCCAGCAGGGGGTAACAATATGGACACAGCAGGGGGTCACAGCAGGGGGTAACAATATGGACACAGCAGGGGGTCGCAGCAGGGGGTAACAATATAGACACAGCAGGGGGTCGCAGCAGGGGGTAACAGCAGGGGGTAACAATATGGACACAGCAGGGGGTCACAGCAGGGGGGTCCCAGCAGGGGGTAACAATATGGAAACAGCAGGGGGTCCCAGCAGGGGGTAACAGCAGGGGGTCGCAGCAAGGGGGTCACAGCAGGGGTAACCGTATGGAAACAGCAGGGAGTCCCAGCAGGGGGTCACAGCAGGGGGTAACAGCAGGAGTTCACAGCAGGGGGTCCCAGCAGGGGGGTCACAGCGGGGGGTCCCAGCAGGGGGTAACAGTATGGAAACAGCAGGGGGTAACAGTAGGGGGTCGCAGCAGGGTTTCACAGCAGGGGTAACAGCAGGGGGTAACAATATGGAAACAGCAGGGGGTCGCAGCAGGGGGTAACAGCAGGGGGTAACCGTATGGAAACAGCAGGGAGTCCCAGCAGGGGGTCACAGCAGGGGGTAACAGCAGGGGGTCACAGCAGGGGGTCCCAGCAGGGGGTAACAATATGGACACAGCAGGGGGTCCCAGCAGGGGGTAACAGTATGGAAACAGCAGGGGGTCCCAGCAGGGGGTAACAGTAGGGGTCGCAGCAGGGGGTAACAATATGGACACAGCAGGGGGTCCCAGCAGGGGGTAACAATATGGACACAGCAGGGGTCCCAGCAGGGGTAACAGTATGGAAACAGCAGGGGGTAACAATATGGACACAGCAGGGGGTCCCAGCAGGGGGGGTCACAGCGGGGGGTCCCAGCAGGGGGTAACAGTATGGAAACAGCAGGGGGTCGCAGCAGGGGGTAACAGTAGGGGGTCGCAGCAGGGTTTCACAGCAGGGGTAACAGCAGGGGGTCCCAGCAGGGGGTAACAGCAGGGGGTAACAATATGGAAACAGCAGGGGGTCGCAGCAGGGGGTAACCGTATGGAAACAGCAGGGAGTCCCAGCAGGGGGTAACAGCAGGGGGTAACAGCAGGGGGTCACAGCAGGGGGTCACAGCAGGGGGTCCCAGCAGGGGGTAACACTATGGACACAGCAGGGGGTCCCAGCAGGGGGTAACAGTATGGAAACAGCAGGGGGTCCCAGCAGGGGGTATCAGCAGGGGGTAACAGTAGGGGGTCGCAGCAGGGGGTATCAATATGGACACAGCAGGGGGTAACAATATGGACACAGCAGGGGGTAACAATATGGACACAGCAGGGGGTAACAATATGGACACAGCAGGGGGTAACCGTATGGAAACAGCAGGGAGTCCCAGCAGGGGGTCACAGCAGGGGGTCGCATCAGGGGGTAACAGCAGGGGGTCGCAGCAGGGGGTAACAGCAGGGGGTCACAGCAGGGGGTAACCGTATGGAAACAGCAGGGAGTCCCAGCAGGGGGTCACAACAGGGGATCGCAGCAGGGGGTAACAGTAGGGGGTCGCAGCAGGGGTAACAGTACGGGGTCGCAGCAGGGGGTAACAGCACGGGGTCGTAGCAAAATGTCACAGCAGGGGGAAACAACCTCCGGCTGCCTCTATAACTAGACTTACCTCCAACCTCCACTCTGCATATTGGCGCCTCCGAATATATAACATCGGAGTCAACGCCATGTTTTTGCCACAGAATCTTAAGCGTCCCCGAATAAATAACATCGGTGTCTTCGCCAAGTTCTTACCTCTAAATTCCAGTAACATCGGGGTCTACGCCATGGCCGGGAATCGAACCCGGGACCGTGGTGTGTTAGGCAGCGTCGTTACCACACGACTACACAGCACTGGTGTATTAAGCGCGATAAATTCAACTTTATTAACAAATTTCTATATACTATTAGACAGATGATGGATTTTAAGATAAATTACTTTATTAAAGACTCAACCTAACGAGCAACCACTAAATATAGTTTATAATTAAAGTTCAATAACAAAGCGTAATGTATTATTTAAAATAGTCCGACTTTAATTCGAAAATAATAATAATACTAACGTTCCTAAATTACGCGCCACAAACACATTAATACGTTTAAAATAAACGCCCGTTTACATTTCGATTCCGCGCTCCGAAGCTCCAACGACAATAAAATCCGACTTCAACCAAAAGTATATAGATATAAGAAGAAAAAGTGAACTTCGTTGGAACTTACCTTGAAAAGCCCTCCTACTTAGAACTATTTCGATTCCGCGCACCGAAACTACAACGACAATAAAATCCGACTTCAACCAAAAGTACACAGAATAAGAACAAAAAGTGAACTTCGTTGAAAAGCCCTCCCACTAAAACGAATAGGCACTCGCACAACTTTCATGTTGTTGTAAATTGCGCTTGACAAATAATAACATCTATTATATGTTGGGATCAGCTTCTGAATCTGAAAGTGAAACTGAGCTACCCAAATACTAAACAACGTTGTCTAAATCCTCAGCACTAACACATTCAAATCTATTCAGAAATAGGCTAACAAACATTATACCTCACTCAGCTTCAAAGGCTTAGAAAGGAGGTGGGTGTTCTCTTAAACTACGTAAAAAATATGTCAAGAGGTTTCATCTCTTGGCATTACCTTAAACATTCTATTATCTTTTACAATACGAGTACAATTCATACTTACAATATGGCAGGCATAAACTCATCAATGAATACGTTTTTACCTCTCCGAGTGACGTATGTCACGGAGAGGTTCTAATTTCGACGTGTGTGTGTGTGTGTGGCTGTTGTTATTGACTTACACCCCACGTGACCGCGTTCGCAGTTTCCAAATCGGAGCAAACTCCGGCCTCCCATTGTTCGCCATTTCCGAACTGCTTTCAAAAGTCACGGAAATGGCTCCTCTACTTGAGTTCTCACACCACCATCTTCTGATCTTTGTCCATCCCACACGGACACCAGTCTGTACATACTGGCTTCTAATCACCACCATCTTCTGGTCTTCGTCCATTCCACTTGGACACCAGTCTGTACATACTGGCTTCTAATCACCACCATCTTCTGGTCTTCGTCCATTCCACTTGGACACCAGTCTGTACATACTGGCTTCTAATCACCACCATCTTCTGGTCTTCGTCCATTCCACTTGGACACCAGTCTGTACATACTGGCTTCTAATCACCACCATCTTCTGGTCTTCGTCCATTCCACTTGGACACCAGTCTGTACATACTGGCTTCTAATCACCACCATCTTCTGGTCTTCGTCCATTCCACTTGGACACCAGTCTGTACACCTGGCTTCTAATCACCACCATCTTCTTCTCTTCGTCCATTCCACTTGGACACCAGTCTGTACACCTGGCTTCTAATCACCACCATCTTCTGGTCTTCGTCCATTCCACTTGGACACCAGTCTGTACACCTGGCTTCTACTCCATCGTCATCGTTGGGTTTAAGACATTCGCGGCGATCAGCTAGGGTTACGAGAAACGTCTAGCCTCCCTAGGGTGGGATCACCACCAAAGGTTTTCGCAATTGCGGTTGTTCTTGCTTTTAGCTGTAGATCGACACCCTTATATACTACCTATTTGAGTAAGGCAAAGCAACCGGAGTATGCTTCATTTCAAACGCCAATATTAGTCAAGTCTCTCAAGAATGTCTAATTGTTCTTTATCAACGCGATGTAACGCTCAATAAGGCGAACAACTAACGAAGAAAATATTTAATATTAACTTAGGGTGGTGACGTCTAATTCGGAACACGTCTAATTCGGTACACTTTTTTAAAAATAGGCTTAAATTTGTTTTGGGGGCTTCAATTCCGAGAAAACGACGCCTAAAATATCAATGATTCATCGCGAATCCATTGAAAATCATCCCGAGATTGTAGGAAAACATCCCGAGAAGATACGACAATAATTAGCAGAGTACCCAAATTAAGCATATTAAATTAATGGAAATTTTAGGGAATGTCACTGCCATGGCCTCAGCAAATAAGGTTTCGAGAACGACTGAGGAAAGGTACGCTCACTCACCTGATTTCAAACGAAAGTACCACTCTTTAGCTACAATTTATGACCCTTGGGAATATGGTAGAAAAGATATTTCACTCACAATTCCTAATCAAAAAATATGTTCATTACGTCTAATTCGGAACGATGAAAAATACACCGCTTGCCCTCTTGATTACTTGTACTAAACTCATCCTAACCTATAATTATGGTAATCGTGAACCTCGTTAAGTAAAAGATCAAACTTTTAAAGACTGTATAACACCAATATCAGACTATTCTTTCGCTTCGCGCCAAAACGCGGTATTTCCACCGCTATTTCGCGGCCTCTATCGGGTTTGGCGTCAACTAAAAACATTTTAACATTAGGCCGCGAGATTCAAACTCAAAGCAAAAATCATCGTGATCATCTAAAGATGGATTTGGACGAAATCGATAGGTACCTACGTTTATTAAACGAAAATTTTGTTTTATAATTTTATGCATAAGACCATGTAAAGAATTATTAACTAAATAGGGAATTTATTGTAAGTTTTACCTTGGTTTTAGTCGAAAAACTATAAGCCTAACTACAGGCCTATGTCTACCGCGTGCCACTTAAGATATAACTTATGCTTAGAACCATTAATTAGGTTTCTAATTAATTTTAGGCGCGTATCAAAAGCGTAAAAATAAATCTAAATACGTGGATGAAGATCTTAAGAATGCCGCAAAAGATGTTATTGAAAAGCGAATATCCTTGCGAAAAGCCGCTGCTTCCTATGGAATACCAACAACCACCTTACACAGCAAGGTCACGATGAAGTACGGGAGTTCACAAGCCGGAAGGAAGACAATATTGACCACCGAAGAGGAGAATGAATTAGCAGATTGGGCTGTTATCATGTCCAAAATTGGTTATGGACGGATTAAGTGCCAAATTATGGAAATGGTTCAACGGTTGATTGAAAGAGAAGGGCGCCAAAATTCATTCAAAAATAACAGACCTGGGAGACAATGGTTCCGTGGATTTCTAAAACGGCACCCAACCATCAAATTAAGAACACCAGAGCCTTTGCATATAGCGCGAGCCATTGCGTGTACTCCATCCGTGATCAATAAGTGGTTTCAAGGATATCACGCCTTTATTTCAAGCCTTGGGATGATACATAACTGCGGAGACCGCATTTGGAATGCTGACGAGAGTGGCTTTTGTCTATCTCCAAAATGCGGGAAGGTACTTGCTTCCAGACAGCAAAAAATGTGCTCCAAATTGCTGGGGACCCCAGAACGCAGATAACTGTACTATGCGCGGTGTCCGCGTCCGGAAGCGCAATTCCACCGTTTCAAATATACAGTGGGACTCGTCTCACTCACAATCCATTAGAAGGTGGAGTGGATGGATCTCGTTTTGCGTTGTCGGATTCTGGATGGATGAATTCAGATTTGTTTTTCGGATGGATGAAAAATCATTTCTTGCAGTGCATCCCACCAGCTAGGCCAGTGGTATTGCTACTTGATGGACATAGAAGCCACGTCAATTTAGACGTCAGCCAACTCTGTCGCGAAAATGATATTCACCTCTATTTACTGCCGGCCCATTCCTCCCATATTTTGCAAGCACTCGATGTCTCGGTCTATAAGGCAATGAAGACTTTTGGACAAAAGCCGTTCAACAATTTCAAGCGGATAACCCTGGTAAATTTGTGGACAAGAAATCGTTTTCCTCGGTATTTCGATTGTGCTGGCAAGACTCCGTAACTCCCACCAACATAATTAACGGTTTTCGAGCGAGCGGTACGTATCCTGTTAACAGGCACGCCATCGACGAAACCAAGTTAGTACCATCGGAACTGTACGAAAACGCCCGAGTTGAGAACGATCTTCCTCTTCCAGCAGACGAACCGATTGACGATGCCATCAACGCAACTAAACCGTCTGAGAAAATGGGGTTAGCCGTGAAATACTTAGAAGAAGTCATGGGCGAAAAGACCATGAGAGATTTAGCAGCAGCTGAAGGTAACGGCTTTGATATTCGGCCGGATCCATTGATCACTGCGTGGAAAAGCCTTAAGAGAGCCCACTCCGAAATGAAAGAGACCGAAGTTGGCCAAACCCAAGGGGTTCATTTTACTACCGCTTTAGCCTCTCTTAATGACCTTTTAAACCCAGAACCGGATGACGATCTTGAGATATATGCCGACGAACATCGGCACACACATTCACAAAGTCCAGCTACATCAATGCCTTCAACCAACATTGTTGAAGATCAGACAGTGCCATCAACAACCCTTCCTTCGTCGTCTGCCAATGTGCCCTCTTCTACAAAGAAACAGTCTTCCACACCACGTAGATTTATACCTCCAACTAAGCAAACAGCCAACGGCATGTTCCTGCCTCCAAAGGCTACTATTACCCGTCAGCCGACTTCCACCATTACCCGTCAGCCGACTTCCACCATTACCCGTCAGCCGACCTCAACCATTACCCGTCAGCCGACCTCAACCATTACCCGTCAGCCGACCTCAACCATTACCCGTCAGCCGACCTCAACCATTACCCGTCAGCCGACTTCAACCATTACCCGTCAGCCGACTTCGATTGTTGAACAAGCATCATCTTCAGCGGTTACCGAAGATTCTGTTTCGACTATTGAGCAAGCAGGGGCTTCGAGTGTTAACCAGTTTTCCCAACCGTCATCTTCATTGTCAAGTGTAGGCCTAATAAAAACGCCAGCGTTTAAGGGTATTCTAGCATACCCCACGAGGGATCAAATAAAAAAGCCGAAACGGAAGCGTAGTGAAATTCCGCAACACCTAACAGGCCCTGAATTTATGTCTCTTATGACTAAGAAGAAGGAGGATAAGGAAAGGCTTGAGACAGAGAAGCTTGAGCGTAAGCTCGCTAAGGAGAAACAAAAGGAGAAGTTAATAATTGAACGTGAAGAGAAGAAACGCTCGAAGTTGGAAATGAAAGCCGAAAAAATGAGGCAAATAAAAGACAAAAGAAAAAATCGCAACAAGACTCCAACCGCAAATAATAAAACTGTTTGTAAAATTTGCAAGAAGCGCTGGGATAGCCAGAGCGAAAATACCTTATGGGTATGCTGCAAAATCTGCAAATATTGGTATTGTTTTGACTGCTCCAGTTTGCAAGGAGATCAAGAAGAACAAGAAAACATTAGCCAACACCGCTGTGATGATTGCCTTTTTAACTCGTTCTTTTAAACCATTATTAGTGCATTGTTTTTTCAAAATAAAGATTTATATTTATTAACCTCATTGAAAGTGAGTTTTCTGTTTTCTTAGCCTGTGTACCAAATTAAAACCACCCTGCTCGGATTTGAAACCACCCTTTACCAATTAAAACCACCCTTTACCAATTAAAACCCCCCCTGTTCCGAATTAAAAACCCCTGTTCCGAATTAAAACACCCTGTTCCGAATTAAAACCACCCTAGTTCCGAATTAAAACCACCCTAGTTCCGAATTAGATACAATTGTTCCGAATACGACGTAACTACAAAGTTTGGGAAAAACCTATTTTCTCACTTAATAATTACATTAGAAAGATGAAAAGGAGCTTAAAATATGCGCAAAGGTTCGATCTACAAGTCTACGAACACAAATAATATCTGCAATTGCCAAAAATACGCTATATTATGTAATTTTAAAAAAGTGTTCTGAATTGGACGTCACCACCCTATATTTATTTTAATATTTAAGATAATCTAGTTTCTCAACTCAAAATTAAAACGGAAAGAGTTAAAAATTAGCCTATGTTTTAGTCTGTGTGTGTCCGTCCGTTAGTGCACCGCGTTAGCAGTTCGCTTTGTTTTGTGGAAAAAAATCCTACAAAACCTTAATATTTGGTTTTCTCATAATGTATAATTAATATATGGAAATATTTTTCGTAATTTCGATGCCTTTAGTGGTTTTGTAGCTATAAAGCTCTGTTTCATTTTGATATGCCAAGAATATTTTTTATTATTATTATTTGAAATCGATGTTTATATATTACTTAAGCTATACTACATCTGTTTATAGCATAATTTTTTCTAAAGTGATTTCAAGACGAACGCATCTATATTGGTCAAATGAACTTTTATTTGTCAATAGGCCTATCGAACCAAAAAGTAAACGCTTGGGTTTGGTTTTCGTTTCTGTAATACAGAGACATTAACGGTTCAGAGTGAGCCGAAAGTTAAATACACTTTTAAATAATTAGGCTTAGACTTTATAATCATGGTGGAAATCTGGGCCGCGTTCAGAAGAGCTCAGCGCTGTTAGCAGTGTCCTACAGAACGGGATTTTGTTATTGAATTTTGACGTCACGGTGCTCAGCGCTGAGCCAGCACGGTCTTCAAGGAAAATAGTCGGGTTTTTGGATAACGTGACGTAAAACGCGTAGTTCTCAGCTTGGCGAAAAAAGCATGGAGGAATTAATACAAATAGCTCTTGCTGATTATGATGGGACTAGAGCTATTTAATTATCGTGAAACAAGTTGATCACGCGAGAAGTTTAAGAGACATGTTAGTTTCTAATTTTAATTATAAAAGTTGTTGTTATCTATCTCTTAAAATATGTTATCATACAATTTTTGTTAAGCCTTGGTACCTTGCACGCTTTATTGCGCTAGCGTCATTTTTAAAACACCGATGACCGGAGAAAAGCTATGACGACAGAGCTCACAGGTAAACGTTTTCCAAATCCGCTGTCTTTTTTGGTGAGCTCTGCTGAACGCAGCCCAGATCAGAGAAAGGTCTGATCGCAATCGGATTATAGCTTCGTGTTTTCATGCTTTTATGGTGCCCATTTACCTTCAGTGTGTGTGGCCACAAATTAGCTTTGGTGTTATGTAACGTTAACAGTCATGTTGACAAACTAAGAAAATCGTTGAGGTGAAACGAGAGGATAGTGTTTACATGGCAACCCTGTTGTGAATATGGCTTTGAACATAGAGGGTATACAGTTGAGGAGTAGAAAATTGGGCCTTTACAAACACGTAAAGGTAATATCACCCCAAAGTTTTATCTCTTCATTTCCCGTTTTTCCCCCATCGGATGATTTTAATGTGTACAAGTATATCTTTATTGGATGTAAAATATCGTCTGATTTACAGTATATTTGCTATGCTTTGTATACTGCTTTAATATTTCATAAATTTTAACTTCACTATTTGCTCATAAAAAGAAAGAAACATTTCCATATCTGGGTAAATAAGTTTGTAAGTAGTCCTCTTCTAGACTCGGAGAGGTAATATTTTGGTTTTCCCAACTTGTATTCTAGACATTTTCTTCGTTTTCCTTAGGCAAAATGATGAAAATGATGTTTTAAAAGCTAATCACTAATTATTGTCAAATGATGATAAAGTTTCATTTTCTTATTAAATAACTTCAAATAATTTGAATTTTTAATTAAAGGGAACAAAGATTGGCTAAAAAGTATTACGATAAACTGCGAAAATAAGGTTCGTCTACATAGGCCACAGATAAAGATGGCGTCGACGGTATTAGGCTTACCTTTAAAGGCGGGAAATTTCGATTCAAACTCAATTATTATGAATTTTATATTTCTCGCTTCAGTCGCTCAGTTTACTTCATTTTAGTTTCTAGTAAACATTTTCAAGATCAATATTTGAATCGGAGCCTCCGGGATGAACTAGGCCCATGCGTGTGGCGAAGGGAGAATATTTTTTAACTAATTTAGTTCGCCGTGTTTTCCCGTTTGGGGGCGCTGATACGACCGAAAAATAAACAAAGTTCAACCCCGTGACCCTGTCGACTGCTTAAGTATTTGGACCAAGGTCGCGGATGGTAAGTATACGTTTTTATAACTCTTACTGAATTATTTTAATCGAAATAATTTATTTTGTTGTCATCAATAGCATCTAACCGAAAGATTCAGTAAAAAGTGAATAGCCCCAAAAACATTTACGTTAATTTAAGGATGAAACTTTTCTCTATCATAAAAATTTTATGACTGACCCCTAAAATATCAACGTTAATTTAAGGAAGACCCCTGTCACAACGGAAAAATAAGCGCCATCTATGGTGAAAATATTTTTTCTAACAAACTGGCTATTTCCCCACATAAAATTTGACATGCATGGGCCTAGTTCATCCCGGAGGCTCCGTTTGAATCAACACTTAGACATTAAAACGATACAAAAAGTTAAGCCTTGGCCCTATTTGAACAGATAGCTTAGTAGCTACGAGATGGCGATTACAGTCGGAAGTAGTTAGTTGTAAAGGGCAGTTTAGCTGCGGAAATAAACGTTGCGACGAACAGGAAGGATTACGAAGTTGGGAAGTTTTTTTTTATTTTTTTTGTATTGTGGAGATTTCAATGTAAGTAGGGCACATACGTCTGCGACAAGGATGCGATTAGTCAGGGTTCAGTATGTGTTTAAGTAGGGAAGGAAATGAGGTTTACTTGGGAGGTGACGGAAGGGGTGTGGGGGGTCAAGTCACCTCCGGCGGACACGGGGCAGTCGGCACCTATAGGGTAGGATCGCCGACATGTGTCTTATTCCCTCAAACTTTGCCGCCCAGAAGCTTGGCTTACAGGAGTGCGCCACAACTCCCGGCAAGTTGGGAAGTTAACTAAAAAAGACAATAAAACAGCATACGCACACCTTTGGGAACAGATTTAGATAAGTAAAGAACTTCGGTTTGTAAAAATTCATGTAAAATTTATTAGATTTAATTAATAAAAACATTGTATACTTGTGTCTAAAAAAATTTCCAACAAAATCAGTCACGTTTTTATCTTTTAAACCTTCGATATTTCCGTGATTTTGTTAACGCGTAAACATTTTATATAAATAATGTGTTTTTGATAAGTAATTTCTACCTACACGTTAATTTATTTCACATATCTGATGTTTCAGCAAAAGGTAAATCTAACGTGCTTCTTCGTCGAGCCACAACGCCAGCTGGCACAGATATTGATATTTCTCCTGGAATAGGATCGGCTACCGTAACTGTAACCTAAGACAAATAACCAGAGTTAGATGTAGGAATGGAGAACAGAGTAATCTGGGCGCGAGTCTAAGTCCCGGACCCCCTTCCATGGGACCGGGGGGGGGGGTATGAAAGAAGAGGCGGGAGGGTCATAGCGACAGAGGTAAAAAGGAATTACGTGTTTTTCGCCGTCCCCGTCAGCAAACGTCATCAAAACGTAGTTTAAGTGAGCCAATAAGATGATTTGAATTTTTCGTTACGTGTTGGAGGGAGGGGCTCTATACAAATAACGTGGCTGATTGGGTGGTCTATGAGTCGGAATAACTGAAGTAAATACTAACCGTTTTAAATCTATCCCTGATATAACACACAATTACTACCAATGACTTCGAAATTCGAAATAATATCTCCGAATGATTTTAAAATTCAAATTAGGTTCAGATTTTACGGATAAATTGAAACAGGCCCCTCGGACCAATCGCGTAACGACCTGCCTTCTTGTTAACAAAAACCTTGTACCACGCTCCATGCCAAATGAAATTTAGCGGGAGATTGAACTATAAAATCTTGACCATACACTTACGTCGGGTTTAAGAGTCGTCCTGGACTTTGGCTTCTCATCTTGGAGGTCAATTGGCTGAGAATAAGTTCTAGGATGGAAAAATTCCGGTAGGCCTTCAACCCACGATCCTCTTGATCCTCTAGAAGTGCTCTGCAACCCAAATAAAAACCCACCTCATTTAGATTACAACTCCGGGTGTTAAATTAGTCTGGTCAGCTTACAGCTCGGGCACGGCTGCTTCTTCGACTACCAGCGGGAACGGCGCTTCTTCTTCGTACTTGGTGTAAAAGGCAACGCGAAGGCGCTGGAGGGCAAATTGACCACCTTTGTCGTCGGTCAGCCCATTCCATTTGATTGTGTTGACCAGCGCTACCGGAAGTTATGTCTAAACTTCCGACTATTAGAAGAATGGGTCGAACTTCGTCGTAATTCTACAAAGATAGACAATGCGTTTATTAATCTCAGTACCTCTAAAAAGGGTTGACTCTTAAACAGAGCATAAATTGTTCGACTAAGTTGACTTTAGATGGTTTAGAATAACATTGAAACGTTTTTATACTATTTTTAAAGTCAATATTGTAGACCTTTAAGATAAAAAATATTTTTATTTGCCGCAAATTCGACTGGCGGTCTGATTGGCCAAAGTTTCAACCAATCAGAGAAAAGAGCGAAACGCGGAGGAAAACGTTGGAAAAAAACGAAACCTTCGCATTCTCGTTTCATTCATTGATTGGCTCAAATTTAATCCAACGAGAGCGCCGAAAAATTTGAAAATCAAGGTATATGGAGAGTTGAATTAACCTGTTCTATATGGAATAAAATTAAGCCTAACTTACCTCAAAACCTAAAGTGTAGACTGTCCTTGGAATGTAAGCCACTCCTCTGTAAATTTCACCCGTGTTAGGGTCCTTAGCTCTTCCCTGAATCAATATGACATCTTGCATTTCGCTTTCCAAAGTGAAACTGGTCAAACCTCGTAAATCGGGAAGTAAAGCCCGTTGTAAATGCATCATAATTCGACCCGTTGACCAATCCTAAATATCAAAATTGAAAATCAAAAGTATTATAAAGTTCTAACAAACCACGTGACAATTCGGAACACGCGCGAAATTTTAATATTTCAAAAGTAGGCTTAATAAATATTTTAAATAATACTGAAAGTACTTTAAATGAAACAGAATACTTACAACATACTGAGGATTGTTCTTAAGGACAGTTTTAGCAATTCTTAGGGCGCAAGTTCGCCACATTTTATATTCGATACTTGGGTGTTCCTTGAATGTAGTGAAGGCCCTTTCCATGGCGTCTTGAGCAATGTGAAAGGCCTAAGTCATACAGTAACAAATCACGTATGACCTTTGACCTATAACAAAAGCAAACTCATAAAACCAAAACCTACTTGAACTTCCGTTTCGCAGATGGCATTGGTATTCATGGGTTTCTTGGACAAAGAACCCAATTCTCCAAGGACATTAGCGGCGGTTAGACAATCTTCAAAATAATCCTGACTCGAAAACCAATGAAAAGAGTCCGTGTTTGGCAACTCTCCGTCCATATCGACAATATGACCTTCAATCTAAAATAATTATTATAACAATTAAATATTGTTTGAAATTTCAATTGACTTTAAGTTACGTCATCACCTTAATTATTCCGACTGTAATTATATAAATTCCAGAAGGCTGATCGCCGCACGAATACAAAAGTTTTCCCTTTGGAAATTTCACAACGGTGGCCCGATTCTAATAAAGAAACATTTTTCAGGGTTATTTATGATTGGTAACAACAAAAGCATACGCTCTCATTAGCAGAAGGGTATAATAGAAGAAGGGTGACACTCTGCATCCTCTTAATACTTTAGTCATGTAACATGATTCTCCCCTGGCGAGGGAGCCCCTTTTGTTTGCTCTCCTGCTCATCAAACTTCAGATGGGCATCGCACCGTGCTGTTTGGTTGGTACTAAATCCTCAGCAATCAACCCACAAACCTTGATTGTCTTGACGTGGGACAAAAAGACAAGCGCATGCGCCTTGGCAAATAGTTAAGCGGCGTTAATAAGAATAATGATGAGGGAACTATTTATCGCGTATGTTCATGGTTCGATTTAGTAACCTTGAGTACTCCAAATGTTAATGTGATGTTGGGAAGAATCATCTTACAATAACCCCCCGATTTGTGGTACACTTCTCTCATCTGTTTTCAGTTATTACACTTTATATTTAGTAAAAAGCATTTTTCCTTACCTTAATGAAGTTAAATATATCATCACAATCGGCTATCCATTCAACGTTCCTCAGCAACTCAATCGGTGGCGCTGGTAACATACTTGTCGGGGAATTAACCAATCTCTTCATTTGTTTTTCTATGGCCTGTTTTGAAAAGTTAATTAAATAAATATCATTAGAACTGATTGATACGTTAATTAGTTTGAAGAAGTCAACGTACATCCATTAACTGTTCGTAGACACCGTCATCCAATAAACCCTTTTCTTTCAGTTCGTTCAATTCATCCCGCGAATTATTCAGGATACTTCTGGCAGCGTGACGCGTTTTAACAGCAACAGCGACGCTCGAGTGTTTCTCTTGCAATTGAGCCAGTTCTCGGATTATCTGGTTCCTGTTTTGCTCGCAAATACTTTGTAATTCCTTGACGATGGGTTGATAATCCACAATGTCTTCGATCATCTTCATGACCTCTTCTTCGCCCACCAAGAATCCGCATCCAATATCATAACCGGCGTTCAAGTAGCTGTTAATAACCGTGTCCAAAATGGCAAGTAGACGATGACGTACAAGCTGTAAAAGTAGAAACTTAAGTCAATGGAAGCGCGAAGTAATTAAATATTAAATTAAGAGGATATGTATTTTACCTTCAATAGTCGTAGAATTCTTAAGACCCTGACCAGACGAATGCCGCAGTACACTAAGATAAGTATGTCTTGTTCGTGGGAATCTTTTGGTAAACCGTAGTCGGCGACAAAATGCGTCACAAGGTCGGCAACGTAGAATAAAAGCATTACAACGTCGAATTGGTTCCATTTGACGCGCCAATATCGTTTGCAAGTAAATCGTACCATCTAAAATAGAAATGTCAGGACTTAAACCATAAGTAACATAACAAATATATCATAAGTTCATAAGATATGTTCCATAAGTTTGTCAATTGTCACTGGTTACTGGGAGCTTGTCACGAAGTGACTTAGGTGAAACGTCATAGATTCTCGTAAAGCGACGCCTGATGAGGCGTTTAGTACAAACTAAATAGGAAGATGGATTGCAAAACTAACCGAGTGTAGTCAATTCTCGCGTCATTGATTCATTCTCGAAGAAGCTCTCAGTAAGTCTCTAGCATTACGAAGTATAGCTAGTATCATACTTATGGAACATGCCTTATAAATTTTTGAGTATATGTATGAGGGGCTTACCTTGAGAGTGATTTCCACAAGATACAGAACAAAGAAAACGTAATTAATGATTTGTAAAGTTTCGCATATAATTGGATGATCTTCTCGAATGGATTTATGAATCCTAAAGGCCGCTTCCAAACCCAAGAAAATGACGCTTAAAGATATGATAATGTAGACCGTGTAATCGAAGTAAGGATGACGTATAAACTGTCTCAGGTTATGAGGACAAGTTGTGGTTACGGAATTCAAGTCACTGGCTTCGGAACTTTCTTGACTCATTTTACGAGGTACTTGTTCCCGAAGTTGACGTTCCAGCCAATCATAAATGAAGGGAATTTTCCAATGAGTCCTCAAATCTTCCACGGTGACGAAACTCTTATCTTTATCAGCGGCAACATCAGCTGCCGACAGAAGTACTCTGACATTTTCTTGGGCCAGTAATCCGTTTTCAAATTGACGCCAGTAACTAACCTTTTATGAAATGAAGTACAAGTTCAATAATTTCCAGATGTGCTTTGAAGAGAAGGTGATAGCTTTATTTACCTTTTGCGCACTGATCATGCGCAACCTGGCTTCATTGAACATATCCTCGAGTTCTTTCTGATTAGGGCTTATGACGTGTTGAAGTTCGCAATCGGGACATGAACTGTAACGTAAAATGGCGTATGACGCAGAATCGCTGTCGCAGTCGTTCTGTTAGGTTTAAAACAATATTCAATTAGGAATTTATTTCAAGTACAGTTGACCATTAGTGGAAGCCCATAAATTAAAGTAAAACATTGTTCAAATTGATTTGTAAAACTTCAGTATCTTGGGGAAGTTGTAAATGTTTTTCTTCAATTGTATTTGCTTCCAATGATACTTAAACCCGAGGTGATATGATATGTTTAGACCATTGTTAGTTACCCCATTTAACTGTAGTGAAAACCAAACACCATTAAACCGAATGATAGTACTTAGAAATTGACCATGGTACTTACTTCTTCATCTTCCGTCTCCTCTTTCGTCTGCTTCCGGACACTGAATGGGTTATTGATAGTGGTTATCATTTCGACGTGTTTCCAATCTGCGTCAGCTAAGAACTGGTTGTTTTTCTGGACGTGAATTGACCTCCCTTGAATATCGTGCAAATGTCTGACGGCAACAGCCATGTTCCGTCTCTTCCAATTAGAAATTTCACTCATCCCCAGTACGGACAACAAAGGTTTAATGGTGGTAGCGTTGACCAATAGGGTTAGAAGGACGATCCCAGAAACGTGAATTAGAATTTTATGTCCGACTTTCTCCTTATCAATGCCTTCTTGTTCCGACACCAGCAAAGCTAGAGCGAGACCAACGGCTCCTCTCAAACCACCCCACGTCATGATAACGGCGTCTTGCCATCGTAGACCGTAACCCAATCTAGATAAGGCTGGACTCAGTATCCCGATCATCATGAACCGGAAGACGGTACTACCGACGTAGGTGGCGCAAATTAGGAACCAGTCCTGCTTTTCAATGAAGTCAGCCCCAGCATCGGCCACCACAATACCGACAACGATAAAGATGACCGTGTTGGCCAAATAAGACAGATTTTCCCAGAACCTGAAGTACAAATTTTAAAAGTTGAGAAATATTTGGAATTGGTACTCGTCTCTGCTTTCTTGGCATTTAGTATTGGTTCAGGGGAGTCGGGAATTTACACGAAATCTTTAGGAACAATTAGGCTTAGCAGCTTCATTGTGTAAAAAGTTTGAAATAGGCTTAACAGTTCCTCCACAAAGAAGTTTGAAATAGGCTTAACTGTTCCTCCACAAAGAAGCTTGAAATAGGCTTAACTGTTCCTCCACAAAGAAGCTTGAAATAGGCTTAACTGTTCCTCCACAAAAAAGTTTGAAATAGGCTTAACTGTTCCTCCACAAAGAAGTTTGAAATAGGCTTAACTGTTCCTCCACAAAGAAGTTTGAAATAGGCTTAACAGTTCCTCCACAAAGAAGTTTGAAATAGGCTTAACTGTTCCTCCACAAAGAAGCTTGAAATAGGCTTAACTGTTCCTCCACAAAGAAGTTTGAAATAGGCTTAACTGTTCCTCCACAAAGAAGTTTGAAATAGGCTTAACTGTTCCTCCACAAAGAAGTTTGAAATAGGCTTAACAGTTCCTCCACAAAGAAGTTTGAAATAGGCTTAACAGTTTCTTCATAAAACAAGTATGAATTAGGCTTAGCATTTTCCACAAATGTATTTCGTGTACTTACTTATGAACGAAAACTTCAACTTCCGGACTGATACTGTCCTTTTCTCCACTGATGACCACACCGAGAGCCACTAACGCCAAGACCCCGGAAACTTTAAGAACGGCTTCAGCCAAGTAGTAAGTAATATAAGCGGAACTCAAAGTAATTGTAATCTCAATCATGGCGTCATTGAATACACGTGACAAACAAAAGACGGAGATTTTTCCCATGACGTAACCCAAGGCGGGTCCACCCAGAGATATTTGACAAAACTTGATCAGGATACTACTGGCATCGATATCAGTCCCAGGAACGACCAGTTCAATTAGGACAGAGTAAGCCACGATGGCCGAGCCGTCATTCAACAATGATTCACCTTCAACCAGCGTCGACAGTGTCTTGGAAGTACCAATCTCTCTCAGCAAAGCTACAACGGCCACGGGATCAGTAGCGCTCAATATGGAACCGAAAAGTAAGGCAGTTGGCCAACCCCAATCGTAGGCCAAAAACAAGTTGACTGATAATACAGCTGTCAGCGCTGTTGAAATCACTAAACACAGAAACAATAAATTAAGGTATATATTATCAGGGATAGATTTAATTTTTAGAAGTAGGAATGGAGAACGGTTAGTATTTACTTCAGTTCGACTCATAGACCACCCAGTATAGAGCCCCTCCCTCCAACACGTAACGAAAAGTTTACATTATCTTATTGGCTCACTTAAAATACGTTTTGATGACGTTGCTGAAGGGGACGGCGAAAAATACGTAATTCCTTTTTACCTCTGCCGCTATGACCCACCTATTCTTTCATACCCCTCCGTTCCGTGGGAAGGGGCCCGGGACTTTGACGCGCGCCCACATTACTCTGTTCTCCATTCCTACTTCTAAAATTACATCTATCCCAGATATTATATATTCAATTTAACACAAATTTATGTCGTGTTTTAGTGAATGACTGAATAAATTAAAAGATTTAGAAACACGATAATTACTGACTAGATTAGTTTAACCCATATTCGCTTCATAATTTACCCATTTAGTTAATTTATGAAAGTTGACAATTCTTTAAGTTAAAAAGAAAATAGAAGGTTACGCTTATTTACTTGTTGGTTTTTTATTTCTAATAAACCTTTTTTCTTTAATTGTTTCTACCTCTTTTTTTCTTTTTTTAAACTACTAGTTTTAAACAGTGATTAAGGAATGAAATAATAAGATTTTATGATTTAAAAATCACTTACGTAATCCTGGTACGGCTAATATGAGGCACTGCACCGAACACCGGAAGAAGGTATGGGTATCCATGGCAAAAGCCGATTCGAAGATCAAGATGGGTAGAAAGATGTACAATATCAAATGAGGGCTCATATTAGCCAACTCCGTGTAATGTTGAAGCGGTTCATAATGATTAGCCGCTAATCCGAACAAGACTCCCAATACAAAGAGCACCACGGTGTACGGTAGACGAAGGTGTTTCAATAAAAAACGAACAATAGCTACGAGAAAAAGAAAAATTGCATTAATTTTTTATTATGTTGAATTTTTTAAATTCTACCATGAATATGTTATTATAAGTATCGTAAGACCAAGAAGTATGACACGTTAAAGGTGCGTTTCTTAGTATAATTTGTTAAATAATTTTGTTGCTAATCAAAACTAGCTTAGAATAGAAGTAGATCAATCAACCAACGGAGGGTGAGGTGCAATAGGTATAAATACCCTCCAAGGAGTTTTGACTCTGATCGAGCAAACAAACCTTAATTTCATAAGAAATTTCGCTTTACTGGAATCATTTTGAATTGTCATACTTATTACAACTAATGTTACTTATGCAGTTATCTATTTTATAATAATTGAAAAATAAGGAGCTTATAATGATGAATTACTGTTGGAAAAGGGGTTGGAACATTTTTTTTTCTTTTTTAATAAAAATTACGAAACATTTACGGTTTTATAAATCTTTCGTAACTTTTATTAAGGGCGGCCGATGTATTTTTATTTTATATGGTTTCCGTCGATTCAAATTTATTTCAAAAATTATTAGGCGTTAAAACTTTTACTAGATGCTAATATTAAATTTTTTTGGGGATAAAAAAATAAAACATGATCCACCCACACGTGTTTTGATGTAATTTTGTAACTGGTTCAATGCCGTGTAATACTGTTAATAGAGAGTTTAAGAAATTAACAGTAAAAACTTTGACTTCTACACTTTAATTTCGTTAAGCCTATTTTGAAAATGAATGAATTGAAATTTAAGCACGTGCATTAATTGTTTTTCCCGCCAAAACTTGTAAGATCTTATGCGCGTGATCCAGTGGGCTATGCTATAAGCTAAACTCAGTGGCAATTTAGGTTCTATACCTCCAATGGCAAAAACTCCGTACAAGAATTTCGTTAAGATTAAAGTTTTATTTGCTAAGCCTAGTTTGAAAATGAATGAATTGAAATTTAAGCACGTGCATTAATTTTTTCCCGCCAAAACTTGAAAGATCTTATGCGCGTGATCGAGTGGGCTATGCTATAAGATTAACTTAGCGGCAATTTAGGTTCTATACCTCCAATGGCGAAAACTCCGAACAAGAAAAGTATGCTGTATGGAGCAGTGTGTGCCACATCGGCTTCGTCGGTGGTATTGGAGTCATTGAGGGCGTAATTATGGCAATGATGAACCCTATGATGACTGGCGTTGTGCGGATGGTAGTGACCATCTTCGGCGTTGTATTCCCAAGGAATTATGTTCGGATGAGAATTTGACAAAGTGTCCATTCTAGATCAAGTTCCGATTCTGTAAAAAACAGAAATAAATAAAACAGTTCGAAGTTTTTAGCTTCAAAGAGCAATGCACTCGGCGTACGAATATGCAAGGCTAATTATTATATAAAAGAAAGTAGTTCTTATAAGACTGTCTTCGAAAATTACAAATACACAAGCTGTTGTTGCAAAATCCATCACAAAAATATATGCGCGTGTTCTTTGGGCTATTTTTTGTTGAAAATGTTTTATTACAATAATATTTGAGTGTTTTGGTTGAACCAAGAGGTGATATCTAGTTGGAGACGGTTTAAATTCGCCATATCTCTAGCTTTATCTCCAGTCCAAACGTAGCCTGTCCGGAGTTAATCCCCGCCGCCTCTAAATTACAACAAGCATCTCATTGGTTCTTGAAAACTCACGTCAGCGCGACGCGAATGACTAAAATTACGCGTTTTCCGACTGAGGAGAGGCGTCCCCCCTTGTATTTTGAAAGGGGGACTGGGACCCAAGCTGGGACTATGGCGCGCGAATATTTAAGCATCTTATACCTTCTCCCTAATAAACTAGATATCACTTTTTGGTTGAACCAATCCCGTGCGGGTTCTGACTAGCAGACACCTCTAAAAAATTCAGCGTTTTTAAAACCAAATAAATTTTAATTACTTTTAAATAAGAGATCATTTATTTAATTTAAATATTTAATTCCTTTTATATTTAGAAAAAAGGCGGTTCTTTTAAGGTATAATGTCATGTTGCTTAACCCTTTCCTTTAAGTATCATCTTCAAAACAACTAATCCGCCGCCAATACCAAAAGATCGAATTATTGACAAATGTTTCTCTTATTTTTTACCTCTGATTTTAATACTCAATCAAAATTTAAACATTTCGAATCTCTGTACCCCAATCCTGTTTCTGGAATAACTTGAGAAATTAGTTTTGTCAGTGTATCCTTCAAAAAAATGAACGATTGCTACATAAAAAAATATATATCGATCAAGCAAATGTTTCGAATACGAAATCAATTTCATAGAAGTAGGAATAAATATAGATAATTGGAATTATTGTACCCCCATATGTATCCCGTATTAATTTCTATGATTTCGGGTTTTGTGGGTATACCGGGCTTGAGAACTTACTACACGTCACGCCTACTCATAACTCTGATGACGTCTTTAATCTAACTGTAGTTTCATTGGAGGTTAGGCGCGTGCGTGCAAGGTGTAACAGGCGCGTGAGGTAAAATTTGTCATACATAATGATTAGTCTAACTTGATCTTCCCACAAGGTGCCTAGATACGTTGAGTTAAAATGGTTTTCACGTACACTATGATTCCTAGTAGCTGTATGTATTCCGTATTGAAGGGAGAGACCCCAAACTGAGCCAATCCATTTAGAGATTAAAGTTTTTGAAGTTTGTAATATTTTTAAATGTAAATTTTTTAAAATATGACAAAATCGTGATTTTATAATTAAACAAGTTGGGAAAACCAAAATATTACCTCTCCGTGTCAAGAAGATTATATAAACTTAAGTATCCAATAAAAACGTTATTATGTTTCTGAGTTGGGGTTTCCCATTTTTGTTGTTGTTTTGAAAAATATATCGCAATGCACGGGGCTTGATAGATATAGGAGGCAATGAATGAAATATATCACAATGCACGGGCCTTGATAGATATAGGAGGCAATGAATGAAATATATCACAATGCACGGGCCTTGATAGATATAGGAGGCAATGAAGGAAATATATCGCATGCACGGGCCTTGGTAGATATAGGAGGCAATGATAATCTCACTCTTTGCACGAGAGGTTTATCTTTGATATTTAAATAAATATAATTATTTTTAATTATTTTAATCTTCAATAATTAACATTAATAATAGTGAAATCGTTTAAAATAAAGTTATACCTATTATCTTCTCAAACTTTGCTAATATTGACGTTTAAAGTGAAGGGTACCCCTCTTGCCCGCTTTTTTCAAATTTGGGGTATATATACGATTCGTTTTCATTATAATAGTAAGGAAAAAGCGCAATTGCGAAAACCTTTGGTGGCGATCCCACCTTAGGGAGGCTAGACGTTTCTCGTAACCCTAGCTGATCGCCGCGTATATCCTAAAACCAAACGATGATAATAGAGTAGAAGCCAATGATACAGATTGGTGTCTATGTGGAATAGACGGAAGACCAGTGGATGGTGGTGTTAGAAGCCAGTGTAAGTGCAGACTGTTGTCAATGTTGGGATTGACAAAGAACAGAAGATGGTGGTGATTAGAAGCCAGTAAGAACAGACTGGTGTCCGTGTGGGATGGACAAAGACCAGAAGATGGTGGTGTGAGAACTCGAGTAGAGGAGCCATTTCCGTGACTGTGAAAGCAGTTCGGAAATGGCGAACACGTTTGCTCCGATACGCAAACTGCGAACGCGGTCACGTGGGTGTAACAACAGACAGACAGACACACAGACACACACACAGACACACAGACAGACACACAGACAGACACACACACAGACACGGCCGTTACAGAACCTCTCCTGGACTACGTCACACGGAGAGGTAAAAAATATATAGGGTAGAATCGAAGTATAGAAGGTTTGGTTTTATGGGAAATAAATTTTGAGTCAAAAATGGAACTTCTATGACATTTTTCCCAAACGAGGGACATCCTAAAAAAACATTATGATTAGAAATCATTGTCTTTTAGATTCTTATTCTTAAATATTTTAGGGGCGTCCATAAATCACTCCAAACATAACTAGTTTAGTGTGTCCCTTAATTGCAAAATAAATATGATAGAAGTTAAATTTTCGACTCAAAATTTATTTGATATTTCCTTTAAGGGGGTATTTATTTCACAAGTTATAAATCCATAAATTTATTTATTAAATTTAATGAATTTTTGTCTGGTATTTTTCAATCAAATTCAACCTACAGGGTATTTTTTCACTCCTCATGTTTATAAAATCAATTAGAAATAATGTTGATTTTTAATTTCAAGGTAAAATTAACCCAAATAATATACCTTGACACTTTTACTGAAAAGACAATTAATGTATTAGGAACTTTAGATGTTAAATTTAGAGCAACCATTTTAATCCCTTCAATTAATGGAAATTGAAAAATATTCATTAAGTGGTTTAGCTATTAGAGGACGTAACATTTTTTTTGACCCTAAAGGAGTTGAGCATTATAGTGTTTTAAGGATGACCCCTTAATTATACATAAGAAACTGAACACGCAATCCTAATTTAATTAAAACACTGCAATCATAATTTGAAAACGTTGGCACTTATTTAAATGTCACAGAACATTTTCGACTCAAAATTGATTTCCCATAGAACATACTGTACTTGACTCCAACCACCCTATATATTATAAAAAGATTTGGATTTAAAATATAGTATTTTTAAAATCCGGCATATCACTAATTAATTGGTTTCTAACGTAAGTTTGTTAATCTCTGGTTACAAACTGGAGCTTGTCTTGAAGTGTGTGAGGTAGGCGGAGGTAGGCCATAGACCTGGTGAGGATCTGCTGTCAAAGGCTTAGTAATGCAGACTAAATAGAACTAGATGGAATTAAGCCTTGCAAAATTAACCACCGAGTGTAGGACTTCAATTCTCGCTTCCGTCGTTCTCCCTCGAACTAGTTATCTCGAGCTGTAAGTCTCTCAGTAGCATTACGAATAGTATAAATAGTGTCATACTTATGGAAGGAACATATCACTTATAAACTTATGTTTCTTAGTATATTTTTAGCAACCGGTAGTATATGTCAATTGCACGGCTGATTTTGGCATATTACCCATAAAGAGAAATTGAAAAGCAGCAAGAATTCTGTATTTTCCTAAACCTAAATTGCCAATATTCTTAAAATAACTATACTTGATTGACAATAATTAGTTTTGGCTTTGGCAGTCTTTGTTTCCTTAGATTTTCTTCAAATAAATTGATTAAAATATGCTATAATAATAAATTTAAATGAATATTGTTTTCACTATCACTTTGATTAAGAAATTTCTAAATTTATTAATGGATTTTTCTCTCATCGTTATTTTTAAACTTTCTCAATGAAAAATCAGAGGTCTACGCGTCGACTCAGTGACAAGTTCGCTATAAATTAGACCATGCCGGTACATCGTTAAGATACGGTTACCTCCCAGAATGTTTGATAGTCAAATTGAAAGTAAAAAATATATATACGTATAAACAGCGTGTTTTAGATAAGTCTGCCATAAAATAAGGTGGTTAGATGTTCTTTGTGTGATCGATTTTGAGTCGAAAATGTTCTATACTTCTATCTCCATTTTGTATGCCACAAGGGATACTGTTTTCGAGTTAAGATTGCATCCAGAGTATTTTACGGATGACCCCTTAAATTTAATTAAGAAACTGATTTAGACAATGATTTCTTCTAATTTAATTAAGGGGCATCCCTAAAACACTCCATCAAATCATAACTCGAAAACAGTGTCCCTTGTGGTAAACAAAATGGAGATAGAAGTACAGAACATTTTCAAATCAAAGCACACCCCCTTATTTTTTAGCAGACTTATGAGAAACGCGGTCCTGTATATTAATGTGTAATATAGTGAATGTATTGATTTTTCACAAGAATATTTAACATAAATTCCCGTAAGGTTTAATTACAGGGCCTTTCGTACTAGTATTAATATAACTAAAGTAAATACCATACGGCGTCTTAATTAAAAGTTATAAATGCAAATTTCAATATTAGTGGGGAAAATTAATAAATTCAACAAAGATTTAGCGCTATAAATTTAAAAAATAATTTTAAGCTATAGCTAAACTTGGGAAATCAAAGGCGTGTTCACTGTTCAGTTTTTAAAAATAAATCAAGATCACGTTTTGAACTTGTTAGTTGGTTAGTTGCCTCCCCTTTTTGATAATGAATTCTCGAAAGTTTAGCCTGATTAATTAATTAACTAGAAAAAACTTAACTAGACAATTTAACAATCGATATAACTTGGTCAAGAGCGAAGCTGACAAACGTGACGAGGGAGTAGCGGTCTTTTGGAATTCGAATTACGAAAATTTAACTAAAATTGTACATTACATGGTGGTAGTAGTTTTAAATTTTTGAAACATCTGGGACAGATATGACGTTATTTTTTCTTCTAAGAAACTAGTTTTTTTTATTTTTGCATAAAGAGCTTAATTATAGAAAAGTTGGGTAATTAAACTCCGTTCAAGATTTACTTTTTCTTCTTACGTAATTGGGTAAATTTGTTTAATTTATAAATTTTTAAAACCTACTCCACTTTTAGTTTTTAACGAAAGAAACATAACTGATATATTTTAATGCAACTAAGTATATTTTTAATTTAAAGAGTGTTTAAAATTAAAACGATTAGATCAAACCTATTCGCAACTCGTTTAATAATTCAAACGCCAATTAAATCTTTCAAATGTTTTAAAACTTCTAATTCAAACCTTTTCGAAATTCTTATTCAAACTTAAAAAGCCAAATTCAATTCTTATTCAAATTAAGAAAGCCCACCTCAAACCTTTTTCAAACTTAAAAAAATCCAACTCAAAACCCAATTAAAACCCATTTACCAACTACAAAACCCAATTCAAACCCCTTTTTCCAACTGCAAAACCTAATTCGAACCCATTCACCAAGGGCAAAACCTGATTCAAACCCATTTACCAACTGCAAAACCTGATTCAAACCCATTTACCAACTGCAAAACCTGATTCAAACCCATTTACGAACTGCAAAACCTGATTCAAACCCATTTACCAACTGCAAAACCTGATTCAAACCCATTTACCAACTGCAAAACCTGATTCAAACCCATTTACCAACTGCAAAACCTGATTCAAACCCATTTACCAACTGCAAAACCTGATTCAAACCCATTTACCAACTGCAAAACCCAACTCAAACCCTTTTCCGAACTGCAAAACCCAACTCAAACCCTTTTCCGAACTGCAAAACCCAACTCAAACCCTTTCCCGAACTGCAAAACCCAACTCAAACCCTTTTCTCAACTGCAAAACCCAACTCAAACCCTTTTCTCAACTGCAAAACCCAACTCAAACCCTTTTCTCAACTGCAAAACCCAACTCAAACCCTTTTCTCAACTCCAAGATTAACCAAATTCAAACCCATCCCTGGAGTTCTATTTCTAAAACCACTAAAGTAATATTTCAAATAAGAAATAAAATTATTAAAAGAAGTATCTTACCTCGGCGAATAAATAAGAAATTATCCAAAAACACTTTTAAGAATCATTTATAAAGATGATATATTAACAAATAAATACTTTCAGTAAATAAATAAACAAATATAGATAAATAATAAATTACGCGAAAGAGAAAGATACCGTTAAGTTAATTTTCTCTGCGGTTTGAAAGCGAAAGCTGTAAGCCGGCAGCCAGCTCGCTGTTGAATCAAAAATTATATATTTATTTTTTAGCGGTGTTAAAAAAAAGGGGTCAAACAGTTTTTAAGTAACGGTGGCGGCGAATCTCGAAATCGCGAGCAAAGACGCGAAAAAGGGTGTAGCTAATAGAACAACCCTAAAACGGGTCACAATTACGCTTTATTGTCTACTAGCTTCATTAACGGTGCCACAATATACATTATACCATACCTAGAAATCTCTTAAAACTTCCCAAGGTTAACTGAACGTCTTACGTATGCGTGCATTTCAATATCTTCATGGGACACTAAAATGTCCAAACAGAGAGATCTCAGATAAAGTTTGAATTAGGCTTATCCGATTGTTCAGAAAATAAGTTTGAATTAGGCTTATCCGATTGTTCAGAAAATAATTTTGAATTAGGCTTATCCGATTGTTTAGAAAATAAGTTTGAATTAGGCTTATCCGATTGTTCAGAAAATAAGTTTGAATTAGGCTTATCCGATTGTTCAGAAAATAAGTTTGAATAAGGCTTATCCGATTGTTCAGAAAATAAGTTTGAATTAGGCTTATCCGATTGTTCAGAAAATAAGTTTGAATTAGGCTTATCCGATTGTTCAGAAAATAAGTTTGAATAAGGCTTATCCGATTGTTCAGAAAATAAGTTTGAATTAGGCTTATCCGATTGTTCAGAAAATAAGTTTGAATTAGGCTTATCCGATTGTTCAGAAAATAAGTTTGAATTAGGCTTATCCGATTGTTCAGAAATAAGTTTGAATTAGGCTTAATATTTTCATAAAAACTTTTTTGAAAACTTAGGCCTAAGATCTTCATAAACCTGTTTGAAAAATGAGGCTTAAGAATAAGATCTTGAATTACGTTTAACAGCCTCTTCAGAAAATAAGTTTGAAAAATTAGGCTTAACAGTTTCTCTTAAAAGTAATTTTGACTCAGGCTTAACAACATCCCTAGAAAAAAATCTACTGAATAAGGCTTAGTTCCTCAATTCGAATTAGGCTTGCAAGATTACACGTACTTTCCCTAGACCATAAATTTCTCAGTCTAAGACGCTACCACGGGATAAACCAGGGGAATTATACAATTTTAATCCCTTTGCGAAAACCCAAATCCCCTCCTTCGCCTCCGGTATCATCCGTATGTGTAATAAAAAGTGAAAGTTCTTAAGCCTCGGGGGGCCAAACTGGCTATTAACTTTTCTAAGTTAATTTGTGACACAAATTTTTAGAGGTTAACTTTTACCTAGAAAATATTATAAGTTGACGGTGAAGAAAAATTCAAGGTTTCTGGGGCTGAAAAATTGCCAAACTTTTGTCGATGGAGTAACACAACCGAAATTATTTCATTCCTCCAGTAATAATTCGTAGAATAGACACATTTTTCAGACGTCCACGGGGAGGGGGGTTATAAGTATGACACTACATATACTTCGTAATGCTAGAGACTTACAGCTCGAGCTGGTTCGAGAACCACAATTTTGCAGGACTTCCATTTAGTCCCATTTAGTCTGCATTACTAAGCCTTTGACAGCGCCTCACCAGGCGTCTTCGCTTTACCTTGAATCTATGACCTACCTCACTCACTTCATGACAAGCTCCAGTTTGTAGCCAGAATTTACAAACTTATGGCCAACATATCTTATAAACTTATGTTAAAAAAATACAATAGTTAAATATTTAAAAATTTTAAAAATTATACTGGGAAAAATGTATAAATTCGTGTTAAATATCGTCTTACATACTGTGAAAAAAAATTATTATAAAGTTCCTTAAAATTGTCGCTATTAAAATAATTAGAAAAGAAACGACAACTTAATCAAATGGAAATTGATGGTAATTTTTCTTTCCACGGCTTATTTCTCTTTCTGTCTCTCATTTATCTCTCTCACTCTCTCCCATTCCCTCTCTCTCTCTTATTCTCTCTTATAAAGAAAAATAAAGCATGCTCTAGAGCGTCTACCCTGTAATTAACCAAGTTAATTAACGCCATGGCTTCGCAGTGTTAGGCCCAGTAAATCTTTTACAAATATTATTCTGAGAGAGCGGTTGCTCTCTTAGATAAGACCTCATACTGCGTTTAATGTATAAGGGTGGTTTTTTGATTCGATGTAACTTTTTTCCTATCATGGTTACTGCTTTGAAAAAATTCCACTGAACTAAAATTCGGACCCTTAATATGTGGTTAAATTTTCAAAGAGATCCCTCCATTAGTTTTTATTATAGAAAATAAAGTTGCTAAGGGTGGTTTTCATTTCAATAAAAAAATTCAGACATTTTGGCAAAAAAAGGGAAATTTTCCCATAGGAATAACATGGGAAATGTTTGCTGTGATAGCCAAATGGTCTCGACCATTTTTTGAAGACTATTTATTCGATAGGTCTGAAAATGGTTTTAAATGAAAGGTTGAACATTTTTCTGGTGCCTTTCGAAGTTTTATTGAAAACAATTAATATTAAGTATTACTTTTTGTACTTTTAAGCACATACTTAAACTTACGACCTTTTATTCTGTTGGACTTACGTGGTATAATCCTAGCTAAAATCATAGAGAAACGTACTGTTGGACTTACGCTGTTTTACCGCTAATATAGCGAAGTTTTTTGTTTACTAAATGCGTCGTCCGCTCTGTTTATGGACGAGCTTAACACGAATTTTTCCACTTTTCATCTAAAAGAAGGGGTTAATCAGTCCCAATTTTATTTTATTCTCGTAAGTTAAACTTCATTATAATTTAATACAAAAGAATTTAAAGTTAAGATTTAGCCGATAATTCTTAAATTCACTGATTTCACTAAGCCTCGGTCAAAAGTTCAAGACAGGCTGATTGTACTATTGTAGACTAGAGACCAATTGGCCGTGTTGCTTTCGTTTTAAGGTGTTTCACCTGGTGCCATTGGCCAACGATAGCCGCTAATTAGGTAATTTGTTTAAATTAAATCAATTTTTGTTGTTTAAAGTAGATCAATGCAAACTACGCACAAGGGTTCGTTCCCTGGTTTCTCGACTGGTGCCGTCAGGCAACGGTTACCGCTACGAAGATACGTTTTTTACTGGTAAAATAAATGATAGATTCAATCACACTATCACTAAACCCTGTCACCAAATCAACCAATATTTTTAATTCAGGTTCTTCCAATCATTTGTACTAGGTAACAATTGAATTATTAATTATTTTGCGCCCATTCTAACGTTACCTAAGAAAACAATAATGGCCAGATTGCCAACGATAAACGCTACAGAGATTATGTCTGGTGCAACCGCCAACGGTAACCACTGCGTAGATCATTTTGTTTGTTTAAATAAGTGGTAAAATAATTGATAGATTAAATCACACGATCACTAAACCATGTCAACAAACCAACCAATGTTTTTATCCCGGCTCTTGCAATCATTTTTATTAGGTAACAGTTACGTTTTTAATTACTATTTATAACCGCTATTTAGAATAAACCCTTTGGTTTAAATTGATACATTTTTGATGTTTAAAGTAGATTAATTCAAACTACGCAGAAGGGTTCATTCCCTGGTTTCTAGACTGGTGCCAGCAGCCAACGGTTACCGCTACGAAGATACGTTTTTTGCTGGTAAAATAAATGATAGATTCAATCACACTATCACCATCACTAATTCCATTAAAGGGATGTACAGTGTGTTAATTAATTAATATAAATTTTGGATAAATATGTAACACACTATCATTATTAAATTTCTGAAGAGAGGGAAAAAAGGTTGAAATTAAATTTTTTTAAATTTAAAAAGCAAATTTGGCGCAGAAAAAACCCAGCACCTGAAGCCTGTCTTATAAAATTTTCACAAGATGATTCGTTCAAGAATGTCTAGAATTAAGTCGCAATAATAGAAGTAATAAATATTTCACCTAAGTCAGCTGATTTGGCCAGGCAGGGCATAGCCCACTCGATCCATGCTCACGGACGCAGCTCTGCATCTTGCGTCGTATTACGCGTGATCGAGTGGGCTATGGGCAGGGTAAACAAATACGGGGCTGCCAGGCTGTCTCTTATACCACAATGATGGTCATTATCCTTTACGAGAAATGCTTCCTTGTCCAGTGTGGGAAATAAGGCGGTGGCACAGGGCAAATGACCAGTTTGAAAATTAAACCACGGGACCACTAAGAAAATTCAAGGGTAACCAGAGTCCAGACATTAACTGAAAAAGTTTAATTGTCCAATTCCTAAGTTTAGCATACGACGTGACCAGGTCAATTATTATTATATACATAGTTTACAGGCGTGGAGGATTCCTACCACTAACACAAGGAGACCAAGCAACAAAGAGTGTAAAATCGTCTGCTATTTTACACTCTAAGTTGCCAGGTCTCCTTGTGCAAATGGTATGAATCCTCCACGCCTGTAAACTATGTATAGCGCGAGCAGCTTTCGTCCATGAGCGCGGATCGAGTGGGCTATGCTTGCAGGCAGAAACTTTGTCTCAGTTAGACGAAAGAGGGTAGAAAGAGGGGGAGTAGAAGCTAGCGGCTTTGGCAAGGCATTTTGGGTGTTCTCGCTTTTCTTTTTGGTTTATTTGTTATATTTTCCTCCTAATATCCGGTTCACCGTATTTCAACCAATAAGAGGGCAGAGAAAGATGCGCGCGCACACCGGAAGCTTAGAGGTAAACTTTCAAATCGAGAACACTCCAGCCAAGCCTTCTACTCCCCCTCTTTCTACCCTCTTTGGTTAGACTGCTACAACGAAAACCGAAAACTAGTAACATAAGTCCAAGCCAGTCATCTGAAAGACTCAAAACGATGACTCTGATTCTTCTGAATTTGAAATATCAGTAGAAATCATTCTAGATAATCCTCAGAGTTATTTTAAATATTTTAATACTCAAAGTCAGGGGATAAAGAAAGGCCAAAATAATTTTAGTATGGAAATTTGATGTTTTCAGTGATAATTTAATCTCATTGGTGATAACTGATTAACTGGTACCTGAAACCATTAGTAACTAACTAGCAATATTAGGTCCCTTATGCTTACGCTCCCCTATATTTATGTTTGTGCTTAGTGCAGATTTTGAAAATGCAACAGTTTCTTAACAATCTTAATTAAAATGAAGACTGAAGGAACAGATATTAATAAAAAATGTCTTCGTGGACAAAGACTAGAAAAAGTAAATGATAAGAGAACAAAATGGAATGACCGAAGTAACAGATATTAAATTTTTCAGTTTAAAGACATGATTATAAAGCATCAATTTTTTGAAAAAAAATACTTATCTTCGTTTTTTTCACCAAAATTACATTTCTTCAAAAATTTTGAATCATGAAATTTTCCATTCTTTTCAAAATGGTTCGTGTCAAAGCTTTACTATATAACAGATACATGCGACATCGTTTATATTTACAGCTAGATTTCCAGTGTGGTCCATGATAGAAACAGTTCCTCGTTAGTGATATTTAAAAGGATTGCAGCTTTTAATTTGAACTACGATACGTTTTAATACTGGAAACTAAACCCAATAGTGAAATAAATACACAGCCCACCATTTTGTCGGTGTCCATTTACGTGTTTCGTGTTATCCGTTGATCTACAATGTGTTCCTCATAAATAGCAAGTCGAAGTCGTACCAAACTAATTCAATCACAACTTTTAAAACAGTTCTCATGCACTCAAGTTTCTTGTTAATAATATCTTTTATCCAAATTTTGATGATTGATTTATAAAACATTTTAAATCGTCGACCCAAAAAATGGGACCCAATCGAATCGTGGTCGTATAAATGCAGGCGCAAAACCAAAGCACCCTAATGCGACGTTTAAAATGTCAATCATGATGAAAGATAAAATTTCTTCCTTCGGTTGCATTTAGTCGTTTTAATTTCGAAAAGAGGAACCTTTAAAAATAAACCATATCCATACTCGGATATTTATTCTAATCCTTTTCATTCGAAAACTGTTAATACCAAAAAGGATATATCGAATGAATCTTTCTTTCGAAAACAATGCTGCCAATGTAATTTTGGTGAAAAAAACGAAGATAAGTATTTTTTTTCAAAAAATTGATGCTTTATAATCATGTCTTTAAACTGAAAAATTTAATATCTGTTACTTCGGTCATTCCATTTTGTTCTCTTATCATTTACTTTTTCTAGTCTTTGTCCACGAAGACATTTTTTATTAATTATATCCAGTTTTTGTTGTAATCTATTGTCAACGGTGAATAAATCAAATTTCTTCGGTATTGTTACGTAATTAAATTTTTAATTGCTTAGTACGAGGCCTTGATTTAACGTTTGCTTTCTCACTTGGTAACTATCTTTGATTCTATTATGACAAACGGTAAATAACAACGAATTGTTGTTGAAGTGTTTTCTTGTTGTCCTAGTTTTAACAAGGTTTTGTTTTTATTTCTTCATGTTTACAAATTATTTTAGACTTTTCGAAAGATTTCACTGACTTCAATATCAGGATTTTGCGAAATTAATGACTACCTCCGCGTACTTCAACTGATTTCACTGACTTCAATCCCAATATTTTTGAAATTAACGAAGACCTCAGTATATTATATTTGTACACCTGATTTCAGGTTTCAAATCATTTTTCCACACTCTTTTCCGACTACAACCCCGATATCTTAGATAAAGTAATGAAGACTTCATGAATATGCACTGACTTCTACTTTTCCGCGCACCTGATATCAAACCTGAATCAACTTTTCAACCTGATTTTAGGTTTCAAACAATTTTACAACAAACCTTTTCAACTACAACCCAAAGATTTTAGCGAAAATAATGAAGACTTCATGACTTCTACTTCTCCACGCACCTGATATCAAACCTGAATCAACTTTTCAGAAGATTTCACTGACATCAAGATCATGTGAAATTTATGACTACCCCTGTGTTATTTAACTAATTTCACTGACTACTAAAATTTTAATTGATTTCTATTTCATTAGCAGGAAGCAATTAGTCAAAAAATGGACACCGCCAAAAATATTATTAAGATAATTTTTAAATTAAATTAAAACTTACATTGATTCAACTGACACTGACACGTAATGTTAGGAATTGAACAATATGAACTTGTACTTGTAGGTTTTAATTACCCGTATCATGTCACTAGAATGTAATTAGAATACGCGCAAAAACGACTGAGAAGCGGCAAAAGCCGACTACCAAAGTAAAGCAATGCCAAACCTAATAAAAATAATTCGGCTGAAAGATAAAAGTGTTTTTTATCTTTTCTTAACAACACCTAGGTAAACTTAAATTGCCCTTTTTTAGAGGCTTTTAAAACCAAATGTGAAAGAAGATATATTTTGAAACCAGTTAAAGTTTTATTGCCAGTGTAATTAATGACACTTTGATAAAGCTAATTCCGTTTTATCTTGAAATGAAAATGCTACAATAAAGATTTAGGAATGACATATCACCTTTACTTCCTCCGCCGAATATGGAGCTATTCCAATAGCTACTACATTCTCCTTGGTTTCCAGTGCATTGAATACGTCATAGGCAATGGCACTATATCATAAGTTTATAAGATATGTTCCTTCCATAAGTATGACACTACCTATACTTCGTAATGCTACTGAGAGACTTGCAGCTCGAGCTAGTTCTAGCAGAACGACGGAAGCGAGAATTGAAGTCCTACACTCGGTGGTTAATTTTGCAGGACTTCCATCTAATCCTATTTAGTCTGCATTACTAAGCCTTTGACAGAAGCGCCTCACCAGGCGTATGTTGCTTTACCCTGAATCTATGACCTACCTCACTCACTTCAAAATTACAAGCTCCAGTTTCTAAGTTACCAGTGACAAACTTATGGAACAGCTTATGAACTTTTGTCCTTATTTATAGCCCAATAAAGAGCGCCATCTCTTAACGAGTAAGGAAACTTTTAAAAATTTCTTATTGGCTCTACGTTCTTATGACGTCACTCCTTAGTCGTCCTCCCAGCCCCCTGTCACGTGGTCGTCGACTATGGCGCCAGATCCGTTATTCATTCCCACTTCTTTCAAACAGATAAATTCCTGTTGGCACAGCATAAGAAACTGTTATTATACAGTTCTTGGACTTCTTTCGCAATATCTATGATCTATATGTTACGAAGTTTTCTTTCGTGACAGTTAAAACTTCAATAAACCCCTTGAGGCAGTATGGACAATACTTTTAAGTACTACTACGATACCAGTAAATAGTTAAGCCTAAAGATAATGACAAACCGCAAAAACTAGGCCTTTAACTAGAAGAAAAACTTCTTTTCATATTGAATGCCCCGCGGTAACATCGAAATGAGCTGAGACAAAAGTGAATTAAACTAAGGTTAAGAATGAAAATATTTAGATGCAATGTGTAAATCACCTTCCATGAAACAAGGTGTAGATTATTATTTAAAAAACAGGGCTGCCAGTCGTAGATTTTTCATTTCAAAATTTTAAATTGGCTACCTGGTTTTCCCTGATAGTTTAAAGTAATTTTCCCTGATCAATTTTAATTTCCACTTTCACTTGTTTGGTAGAAAAGTTAAAATGGTGTGGTATCTAAAAATGGCTCCCAAAATCTGTATGTATTCCAGCATGAACTTATACAAATTTACCTCAAAGCATTATGAAATTCCCTGACTTTTAAAATTACAATTTTAAAATTTCCTGACGTCATTTCATTTTAAAATTATCTGACTATGCCAGGTATCCCACAGATTACATTACAACGAACAAATCCTTTATTTTTGTGTTCTGGCGATAACAAATTATTTGGGAGCAATCTATTTCAATTAGAGAAGGCTTTACACGATTCTGGTTTTTAATCTGCTGATATCTTAACAACTTTTTCGAAGGAGTTACAGAATGTAATGCGTATATAATTAGGGTTCGGAATATTTATTAGGGGAAGCAAAAATCACGCTATCAAATCTCGTATCAAACAACTCGGGACAATTTTCTTGGAAATATGGGTTGGGATTACAATTTTTATGGATTGGTTAAAAAAAAGAAAGAAAAGAAATAGTAACCATAGTTTTCAGACTAGGAGGGTTGAAACTGCATTTACACCAGTAGGACAGGCTACTTGGTATTGCACTTTGTCCGACGAGCAGCATGGCCTCCAGGTGTAAATGGTAACAATAATCCTAGTCTAAAAACTGTGAGTTGTTCGCACTTGTATGTCAACGTCTAGCCATGTATAGTCTAGACATAAGTTTTGGCGCGCGACGACGACCCCGTGACATCGTAGTTCTGGCGGGAATCGAGTCAATCGCCCCAAAATATTCAGCGAACTGTCGTCTGCTATAAACCAACCGATTTTATTTAAATTTTCTTTAACATTTTGCATAAGAGACATCGTTTACAAGTTATGAATAGTGTTTTAATTTTAAGGGGTCATCCCTAAAACACTTCAATCATAACCTTTAAATATCCCTTTAAGCATAGCCCACTCGATCACGCGCTCAGACTCACGCCAGTGAACGAATGGGCTACGCTTTAAACTGCCGGTGTTAGCAGGCTGGGAAATAGCACACTTCCTCTGGTCCAAAACCAGTTTATTAATTGCTTGGACTAGTTTTTTAATTCAAGAAGTGGGGGTTACTGGTCCTCGGGACCAGTTTATTAATTGCAAATCTATTGGAGAGCAAAGGCTGGGACCAGTCCGGAGACCAGTAAATAATTTCAGACACTAGGGGGTCACTGGTCCAAAGGACTAGTTTAAAAAATATCCTTATTTCCCAGCCTGGGTGTTAGTACCCCTTCAAACAACTTCGTTAACGTAGGCGTATTTCTACTATGGTTTCTTAAAATTCTGTATTTCATAATTTAAACACGTAGATATGTATTCATAGATTAAACTAGATCAATTTTAAAGAAATTAATCTTAAATTTCAATTAAGTGAACTATATTAATTTAAAACCAGGCAGAAGTTTCGCAAACTCCAATAATAGAAGTATATAATGTATATTACATACCTTCACGACGTTTGTTTACGTGATTAAAAAAGGCGGGAACCTTTTTCACATATATAATATATAATTGGCGGGTAGAAAGAGAGAGTGAGTGTCTTGCAACAACATCTATCAGACAATGACCTATTTAGAACCGCCTATAAAACGCATTAATTAAAGGTTAGTTTTCTTTTAAAGTTTTATAATTTTACCATACGGGTTTTTACCACCGCGCTAAAACGGAATCATCAATTTTAAACGTTTAACTTAGTTAAGTTTTTCTAGTTTAATACCCGCTAGCTATGATTCTTTACTAACAGCTGCTATCTTACCTCTTTTAGTTTCAACCGTTTCACCAGAAGAAAAAAAAAACTAGAAAAATCAGGACAAAAAATTGTTTCAAGTCGCGTTAAAGTAGGTGTAATAGCCATTTAAAACAAGATTTCTTGACAAGTGATCAAAATGAATCAATCATGATAAAGAAAAAATATCAGAAATCTACTATAAATAAGTCATTTTATTGATGCTCGAACTTTTACAGATATTTAAAAAGAAATAGGCCTATTTTTCTTTCGAATTCTGTTGTTTTTCTTTAGCTTTTAAAGCCTTTTCTTTAAGAAGTCTATTATATTCGTTATCTTCCCAAGGCCGAGGCCCGCGGACATTCTCCCAAGTGTCTATATCCATCTCTTTCAATTTCTAAAACGAAATTGAAGTTCAATATAGGCCTAATCACCTTGATAGTAGGCTTAACGTACTTCGTATTCCGTTTCTATGGTAACGGAACCCGGTGGTTTCATAGGAACCTTAATTTCGTTTACTTCTGCCGAGGATAACTTTAAATTTTAGGTGAAATTATGGTTAATAATTAGGGGTAGGATTTTTAAAAATGGGGAATAATTACGTTTCTATTTTGACGAAATTCATAACGTAGACTCGCAAACTCTTTTAAACCAAATGAACCACCAACGACTAAGATCTAGTTATTTAAAATAATAAAATTAGCGCGTGATCAAGTGGGCTATGAAAAAGTTTTCCCGCCAAAAATTTGTAAATACAATCTTAATAGATGGCGCGACTGCATGGGGAGGTTTACTAACATAAGCCTTGGTCAAAAATGAATTTAAACACAAATAATTAAATACACTTACAACAAACGGCGTAAAATACTTAAAAAACCGACTATTCGCGGCTTGTTTAACCGATAATATTAACTTATCCATAAATTGAAATCGTTAATTCATTACCAGAAAGAGAAAACTCGGAAAACATAATCATAAGTGGCTTACGCATGGAGTATTGTTTCGTCCATGGCTTACGAATCCCTCACCATGGACGAACCAATACTGTATTGTTTCGTCCATGCCCTCACTATCGATACTTTCCCCGGAACCTGCTGCCATCTAGAGACTGCATCCCGTACTAGTACTTCAATGACGTAAAGAAGGTACAACAGCAAAAATCAAGCTCGCTAAATATCAGCAGAGAAGCCGTAGGCGTCGTTCTGGGAAGTGTGTTGTATGCGCGGTTAAAAGCCCAACTGACATAAACATAAATATTTTAAATCCTCGTGGATTAGAAAAACATTTTTGGTGATAAAATCGGTAATATTTCGAATGGGAATTGTACATAACGATCCGTTTGACGTTTCTATATCGACCTTGGAAATAGAATACTAAATCCACACCCTAAAAAACACTAGTTATTGGTTTGGCACTCTTTTTGAAATTCAATTCCAACTACACGAGGCGGAGTAAAAGCCCAACGAGACGGGGGATAATTTTGCGAAATTTCGTGAGTTTAATTATATTTAAATTAAATGTACATAATGCATGATTGTTAATTAATTAAATAAAGATAATATTGCATGATAAACAGTTGTTTGAATACGCTTATATATAAATAATTTAAGGTAATTTAAGCTTGCAACATAAACGCCGGGTCCAACCATGCCCCTATTAGGTTACGTGTGGGTCAAAGTTAATTTGATGTTCCCAATAAAACCGTGTGCATGATTTATAACTTGATTTAAGTAACCATGGAATTTATAATTATAAAGAGGACTAGCAAAGTATTTCCTCCGCGCTGTGAGTTATGAATAACCGTTGATATACTGAAGTTAAATTTGATTGCTTTCCGTTATTATATATTTTTGTAATATAGACAAAGAAATGACTCTCCCAGTTTTCCCAGCCCCTATAGCAGACAGTATTTACAAGATCCATAAAGTAATAAACTCCTTTTAACACTTTTTGTAGAGCGTTAAACCCTTTAGAGTTACGAGGTCAAAATATGGCTGCATATAATCTATCAAGGCCCGTGCATGGTGATATTTTTAGGTTGTAAAAGATTGCCTAATGTTTAACCTAGATGGCTCTATTTATCAGCAGATTCCCGCGCATTTTATAATAGGCGCGCTTTAACAGCGATGGCGGATTGGCGGAATTTGTATAGTGACGTCATTTCGCGAGAATTAGCGCCAAAAAAAGGGATGATAGAGCAAACTAAAATATCACTTAATAAGCCCTTTTAAAACAGTCTCCAATACAAAATATGTAGCCGGGGAAAAAGCAGATCCCTCCCTCGTTTCTGCGCGCGCACCTGGAGAAACGCCATTTTTAAAATCGCCTAGTGAGAAGAAATAAAAATATCATGGTGCGCGGGCCTTGATAGATATGGGAGACATTGGTATAATTTATGATCCCTATGAAAGTTACAACCATAAAAGACTCATAATGGATATTGGAAATTTATTAACTCGAGGTTACCATCTCCCAAAAATAAATTGCCCAAAACTATTATATTTTTCGTAAGCTTGACCTGCAAGCGTAGCTAAAGGCCCGTTCAGACGACACTCTTTTTCTCGCTACGCTCGCTGTGCTGAGCTCATCAGATTTTCTGGCTTCACCAGCCTTTAGAAAATTCACTGTTCACACGGACAAAATTTTCTCACTGTTGACCTCGGTGAGGAAATTTTGTCCGTGTGAACAGTGAATTTTCTAAAGGCTGGTGAAACCAGAAAATCTGATGAGCTCAGCACAGCGAGCGTAGCGAGAAAAATAGTGTCGTCTGAACCGGCCTTAAGATCTACAAGGGACCTGCAAGCGTAGCTAAGGTCTACAAGACTTGTAGGCTTACTATAGGCACAAAATAGACCATTCCATATATTACTTGCAGAGAAACCAACACACAGGAGTATGGACTAGTCTATAGTGTTTTATTAATCATATTTCTTGTACCTGAGGCTGTCCGTAAATATGGGGGCCCAAGCCCCAAAGGAGCCCTAAATGTTGCATTAGCTCTATCGCGTTTCCACAGGGGGTCTTTTCCGCTCGTTACATAATAGTATAAGTTATAAAAATAAAACGTTATTTTAGCCTAAAGGTAACCGTTACTGAAGAATGATACATATATATATATATATATATATATATATATATATATATTTCTAACACAAACATTGTAATACTAAAGAAGACCAGGTATTTTTTGGGACAGTGAGCTTAGGGGAATACATTTACCCCCCCCCCCCTTCTCACCTAGCTTTAAATAAATAAACAGAGTGAGTTCACAGAAATTATATTTAAGAACGACCTTGATATTCTAGAACACTAATAAATCCTAATTTAATCTTCTTTGCTCGTAAATACCGTTATTATACATTTTAGTATAAAACTATGATCGCTTTGAAATTCTGACCTTGATATATCCGCGAATAAATTTATAACGGCCCCCTACAGTGTAAAAGTTCCAAATTATGACCTTGATATACCCAGAAACAAATTTATAACGTTCCCCTATCGTGAAAAAAAAGGTCGTTAAAAACCATAAAATTGATTAGTTTTTGAGTTTTTGAAGTGCCGAAAAGAAAAAGTTGAAAAGTCGATAAATCAATATCCCCCCCCCCCCCCCGAGGATTTTAAAAATCTAAAAAAATATCTAAAAATAAAAATTCATTTGATGACAATTTATTTCATCTTTTTTTTCTGTTAAGAAACTCTCTCATCTTCCAAATCTCGGATTTTTCCAAAAAAAAAAGAGACGTAAAAATGAAAATTCGATGTGAAATTCTATTTTGCCAGGGATAGATTTAATATTAGAAGTGGGAATGGAGAACAGAGTAATAAGTCCCGGACCCCTTTTCCAGGGACGGGGGGGGGGTATGAAAGAAGAGACGGACGGGTCATAGCGACAGAGGTAAAAAGGAATTACGTATTTATCGCCGTCCCCGTCAGCGACGTCATCAAAACGTAGTTTAAGCGAGCCAATAAGATAATTTAAACTTTTCGTTATTACGTGTTGGAGGGAGGGGCTCTATACTGGGCTATAAGTCGGACTGAAGTAAATACTAACCATTCTCCATTCCTACTTCTAAAACTAAATCTATCCCTGATTTTACTTAACCCATACAGGCATAAGTTTATAAGATATGTTCCTTCCATAAGTTTGTTAATCTCTGGTTACAAACTGGAGCTTGTCATGAAGTGAGTGAGGTAGACCATAGATTCAGGGTAAAGCGAAGACGCCTGGTGAGGCGCTGCTGTCAAAGGGGGCTTAGTAATGCAGACTAAATAGGACCTAGATGTAAAATTAACACACACCGAGTGTAGGACTTCAATTGACTCTCTTCCGTCGTTCTCCTTAGAACTAGTTATCTCGAGCTGTAAGTCTCTCAGTAGCATTACGAATCGTATAGGTAGTGTCATACTTATGGAAGGAACATATCTCTTATAAACTTATGATACAGGGAATATTTATCAACTCCATGAAGATATTTTAAATATCTATTCTGGTTTTCCTAGAAACTGTGGAGTTTTTAAGAGATTATGGAGTGGCAAGCGCTTAATTACGTGGAAGGTTTCTGCGTCACTAGAATCAGTCATCCGGTATGGTAACACATTTTTGCTATCACGGGGAAGTTAGTTATGACGTATAGCGAAGATAGGACTGAAAAGGTTTCGCCCTCCACGTTGCTGACGTCACAGAATAGATTACAGAAGGCAACGAGCCAAGAAGAGGAATCCATGGCAGCGTACAATTTAGTGTACCGTCTGGCGTCTGGCAGTCAGAGACAAACAAACCGGGAAATACTTTCCATAAATGTGTGAGAGATAGTAGTGCGGCTAGTGCCGCCGTTGGCTTAGTTTTGTTTTCAAACGCGAGTTTAAATGGTAACTGCTTTTTTTCTCGACTATTAAGTTAATGGTGCTCAATTGTTTCTCGATTCAAATTGGATTTAAAGTTGCTCAATGAAATTTGGTAAGCTAACATTATTGTACTCCACTTTTGTCCCCGAGGGGCTGGCCACTCTGTAATTGGTATACACTTATCTCGAAATTATTGTGTAATATCTTCGTACTCAACGTTATGTTGTGGTAATTAGCGTAATCTTGGCGTAACCTTGACACATACAGCGTGTAATCTTGACGTATACTTGGCGTAATTTGAACTATGACCCGTAATTTTGGCGTAACCTTGACATACAGTGTGTAATCATGACTTATATTTGACTTAATTTGAACTATGACCCGTAATTTTGGCGTAACCTTGACATACAGAGTGTAATCTTGATGTATACTTGACGTAATTTGAACTATGACCTGTAATTTTGGTGTAACCTTGACATACAGACTGTAATCTTGATGTATATTTAGCTTAATTTGAACTATGACCCGTAATCTTGGCGTAATTGTAACGTATTACCTGTAATCTTGGCGTAATTTACTAATTGTAACGTATTACCCGTAATCTTGGCGTAATTTACTAATTTTAACGTATTACCCGTAATCTTGGCGTAATTTTAACGTATTACCCGTAATCTTGGCGTAATCTCGAGGTACTCGGTGTAATCTCGACTTATATTCGGTGTACTCTTGATATAATCCGAGTAATCTTGGCATAATCCCGAGGTACTCAGTGTAATCTTGGTGTAATTCAAGTGCAGTCCTCTAGCAGCTCTGTAATATTTCCCCAGAAAAGAACTAAGGATTATCTGAACCTATAGACACGTGAAATATTCTCATAGAATATTATTAAACTTACTTAATGGCCTTTCTTTAGGATAATAATAATAGGCCAATTTACGTAGAAAAGTCTTCACATAAAACTTTTCTAGAACCGTATATAATGAGTTATTTCTTAGGATATTTAAGAGATATATAGTTTTTACCGACTTGGAAGTCATCAGTGTCACAGACTGTTATATAATATTAGAATTTTGGTCCTTTCAAGGCTCTCAGTGACTACAATATAACAAAAGCTGAGGAAACAATCCAATGTAGGTGTAAGTAACTGTCCTCCGTACAAAGAAATGTCTGGAAAGAAGCGTTAGGTAAACAATAAGAACAGGAACATTTCACGTAGGCGCAAGTTAGTATACTTGCTCGGCAACTGTCGCCTCCCCCCCCCCCGGGCAGGGACCATCCCACGTGTTTAATTACCTAATTAAACAAAGAACAAAAAGGAGAAAGAAAAAAATGCCTTAATTACAAAGTTGAATTACTCCTAAGATTGCCAGTATAATGATGGAACACAAGTATTTAACATTACGTAATATAAAAAGCAAATAGAACTTGATGTATTAAAATTATATACATAATATCAGAAGGGGATAATAGAAGAAGGGTGACACTCTGTATCCTCTTAATACTTTAGTTGCGTAACGTGATTCTTACCAGGCGAGGGAGCCCTTTTTGCTCTCTCGCTCATCAAACTTCACATGGGTAGCTATCGCATCGTGGTAGGGTGAATTCTATAACTGTTTGGTATTTACTAAATCCTCAGCAATCAAGTAGACACAAACCTTGATTGTCTTGACATGGGCCCGGACAATAATCCACAAGCGCATGCGCCTTGGCAAACAGTTAAGTTAGTAATGATGAGGGAACTATTTATCCTCGCGTATGTGATTCGGTTTAGTAACCTTGTGCACTCCAAATGTTAAAATGATGTTGGGAAGAATCATGTTAAAATTACCCCGCTTTGTGGTGGTACACTTCTCTAGAAGAGAAGTATTATATACTTCTGGTAATATCAAAAGCAAATTTAACTAACAGAAAGTGCACGAGACAGGGAGACTACATATACCGGATTTTCTGTCTATATACCAGACTATTTTACCCCCCCATACCCCCCGACTTTTGAAAAGGATCTATTAGGCTTAAGACAACATTGGGTGGGTTTTAAAAGATAAGCCTTTGCTTCGAGGAATTTTGATAAGGAAATTGAGTATAATTCGAAGCGGAAGTAATTTCCGACAAAATAGATCAATATTACCAATGACTGGAAGGAGATTGGGAGCTCCTTAAGTCTGGATTTAGAATCAGTTATAAACTAATTTGGACTTGAAAAGGTTTTTGCCCGATGTCAAAACAAATTCCGTTACCGGATTTCTCCTCGAATCAAAGGAGAGATGTCGAAATTGGCGGGAAATCCAATCTTGTTACGATTGTATATACGATGCATTCAAACGAAAAGCGAGAAAGCGCGTTATAACCAAGTTGCAAATCCCCAAGAGGTTTCTTAGCTCGGAACTCTCTCCATTCCACCATGCATGTCTCGCACTCTTGGCACATCTTTCAGTTAGATTCCACTAGGAAGCGCGTGGGAGTTTTGATATTTTAATCCGTTGATTTTGCACTAAGTTGGTAACCCCAGGGGAATTATTCGACGAAATGGCTTTCGTCAATCTCGTTTTAGTATTTATGCCAAATACCAACTATTTTCGAATGCATTTCATAATCTATAAGCTTCTTGGAATTATGGATTGGCAAGGACGGGTTTTGCGCAAGTTTCTATACTCGATAGCATAAGTTTATAAGATATGTATGACACTACCTATACTTCGCAATGCTAGAGACTTAGTGAGAGATAGATCGAGAACGACAACACAATCGGTTAATTTTGCAGTCTATCTTTAGTCCTATTTAGTCTGTACTAAGCCTTTGACAACGCCTCACCAGGCGTTTCACCTACTTCACTTCAAGCCAGTGACAAATTCCGGTGTAATTCTGAACAATTCATTCTCTAAATTGCCTTATTCACCTTCAAAAAAAATAGATGAAAATCCCTACTGAAAACTCAAAAACTAAAATAGAGTTAAAAATAAAAGAGCTTATTTCGACCTACCATCATTAATAAGCTTATTACGTCAGCCTTGGCCATCGACGTTTGAAAATTCTATATAGGAATAGGGGGAGGGTTAAAGAAATCGGATATATAACTTCCGGTCTGTTTCGTTTCATTCGTTCCTTCATAAGTTTATACATAGAACGGCTCTCGGTAGTGATATGTTCCTTCCATAAGTATGACACTAGCTATACGATTCGTAATGCTACTGAGAGACTTACAGCTCGAGATAACTAGTTCGAGGGAGAACGACGGAAGCGAGAATTGAAGTCCTACACTCGGTGGTGGTTAATTTTGCAGCTAGGACTTCCATCTAGGTCCTATTTAGTCTGCATTACTAAGCCCAAATTTGACAATGCGCCTCACAAGGCGTATGTCGCTTTACCTCGAATCTATGACCTACCTCATTCACTTCATGACAAGCTCCAGTTTCTAAGTTACCAGAGATTAACAAACTTATGGTGAACATATCTTACGAACTTATGGTTACCTTACGATTTCCAATTGAATGAAAGAAATAAGAGATATACGGAATTCCGGAGCTAAGGGGATAAAATTCCTTAAAGTAGTGACGTGTACCGAACGGTGAACATTTCAAGATAAAACGAGAGAGATATATCGTTTGCTCTATGCGGCCCTATACTTAATTTTACACGCACCAAGTATTCTTTTTAACAAAATCGGTTTTCATTTCTTTAGACTTCTTTTTGTACAAAACGTCAGCGGAACTATACTGTATAAGCTTATTTCTATTTCTTAGGGTGATCTCCTTATTTTGATTTTCTCATAACAAAGAATCAAATATAGGCTAACTGAAGTTCATAATTAATTAATATTTTAATTAAAATAGTTAAATAAGTTCTAGAGGTTTTCTACATGGTATCAGGGATAGATTTAATTTTTAGAAGTAGGAATGGAGACCAGAGTAATGTGGGCGCCCGTCAAAGTCCCGGACCCCCTTCCACTGGACGGGGGGGGTATGAAAGAAGAGGCGGGTCATAGCGACAGAGGTAAAAAGGTATTACGTATTTTTCGCCGCCCTCGTCAGCAACGTCATCAAAACGTAGTTTAAGTGAGCCAATAAGATAATTTAAACTTTTCGTTACGTGTTGGAGGGAGGGGCTCTATACTGGGGGCGCTATGAGTCGGACGGAACTCACGGAAGTAAATACTAACCGTTCTCCATTCCTACTTCTAAAATTAAATCTATCCCTGCACTAACTTAACATTTTTGTAATGCTAAATGATGAGTTGAGAAAATGGCTATAGAATAATTCTAATTAGAGGTATGGATTCCTGGTAAGAGAAGAACTCTAATTTAACCATTAGTATTATTACTACTTTGAGGGTAATTGGCTCTTCAGCTCCTCCTCCATTGGTTGATTGATTGATTGCTTGCTTTACTTCTACCCCAATATTAGTTTTGATTGGCAACAAATTATTTAACAAGTTGGGTTGACTGAAAATGGGTTTCGCTTAGCGTCAGACTAAATTTTGTTAGGTAACTTATGATAAGCATTTTTAATGAAAAATTCTAACTTATGAAGGGGAATATTTATACCCCGTTATATTTCTAAAATTTAATTAAAATGTGAGATGACAAGCTGGGAAAATTACAATTATACAGTATACCATTTATAAAACCAAAAGTTAACATATTCTAAACCCATGCATTGCAGACGTACTTGTAGCTTGTACTGCCGCTGTTAAACGCAACTATTCAAGGAAGACCTATAACTACCGCTAATTTTTACTTTAAAAGAAAGTAAAATAACATAAAATTATAATTATAAACCCAAATAAGTGTTCATTATATAATAAAGTGGTAATGAGAGGGGAGGAGCTACGAGGACGTGACGTCAATATTGGTATAGTCTAGATTGTATGGCCTGAGCTGACGACTTCCAATATGGTTGCCAAAACAGAGGTAAGAGACAGGAGGGTGTGACGTCACGATTAAGTGTACCACGTGTTCCCTCTTAACAACAAGGTGGTTAAAAAACAAAATCTATTTTACCCCCGAATTTTTGAAAAGGATATATTTCGAAATTTAATCAACTTCTTCTGGGTCTAGATCATACACTTTATCCGATAAAGAACTTCTTATCGCCTGTAATCAGCTAAGGCTAATCGTGAGAATTCTAACATCAGCTAGACTTTAATAATCTGATTAGAGACTGTTCAATTTTTTTTTCTTTCCTAAGTTAAGACTTCATTAAAAAGATTAAAACCTTTTACATCTCAGAATCATTGATAGAAAGAGGTGTAGAAATAAGGAAAGATTAATTTAATATGAAAAAGTTTGAAAAATCGTAAAGTCAGCTGTCACAAACACAGCGCGGTAATGATGCTACATAAGTTTATAAGATCTGTTCCTTCCATAAGTATGACACTAGCTATATTTTGTAATGTTAATGTGGGACTTACAGCTCGAGCTATAGTTCGAGAACGACGGAAGCGAGAATTGAAGTCCTACACTCGGTGGTTAATTTTGCATACAGGACTTCCATCTAGTAATGCAGACTAAATAAGTCTGCATTACTAAGCCTTTGACAGCAGCGCCTCACCAGGCGTCTTCGCTTTACCCTGAATCTATGACCTACCTAATTCACTTCATGACATGCTCCAGTTTCTAAGTTACCAGTGACAAACTTATTGAACACATCTTATGAACGACCACATATTCAGTTTTGTTCACGTATAAAATTTATATGAAATTCAAGATTTCTGTCAAAATGTGCTGAATATGGAAATGATTTTGATGTCACGCGATGCTATACGTGACTGGCGCAACCTCGCGTGACAACTTAGTACCTCTACACCCCCATTAAAGTAGTGCCTTAGTCCCTGACCCCAAACTAGGGTCCAGCGAGTCTTCGGTCTCAATCCATAAATATAATGAAAAAATGAAAAAATAATAAAAAGAATAAAGCCCTTCAGGCAGATTTTCACCTGAATCCCATTGCTATAGTTGCCTTAATCTTCAATGGGGTCCCCGCAAGAGGAAAGAAAGTAGCCTGTGATAGGATATAAATACATTCGCACCAAGGGGATGATCACCTTGTGATATTGATGTACGTAGTTACGTAATCGTGGCGTTGGCTTAGTACACTGCGAAATCTCGGTGTTATAGAAGAAATAATGGAGTAATCTCTGTGTAGTATGGGTAATCATGGAGTAATTCCGGTGTAATATGGGTAATCATGGAGTAATTTCGGTGTAATATGGGTAATCATGGAGTAATTTCGGTGTAATATGGGTAATCATGTAGTAATTTCGGTGTAATATGGGTAATCATGGAGTAATTTCGGTGTAATATGGGTAATGTAGTAATTTCGGTGTAATATGGGTAATCATAAAGAATTTTCGGTGTAATATGGGTAATTATAAAGAATTTTCGGTGTAATATGGGTAATCACGAAGAAATTTCGGTGTAATATGGGTAATCACGAAGAAATTACGGTGTAATATGGGTAATCACGAAGAAATTTCCGTGTAATATGGGTAATCACGAAGAAATTTCCGTGTAATATGGGTAATCACGAAGAAATTTCCGTGTAATATGGGTAATCACGAAGAAATTTCCGTGTAATATGGGTAATCACGAAGAAATTTCCGTGTAATATGGGTAATCACGAAGAAATTTCCGTGTAATATGGGTAATCACGAAGAAATTTCCGTGTAATATGGGTAATCACGAAGAAATTTCCGTGTAATATGGGTAATCACGAAGAAATTTCCGTGTAATATGGGTAATCACGAAGAAATTTCCGTGTAATATGGGTAATCACGAAGAAATTTCCGTGTAATATGGGTAATCATTGCACAACATTGATGTAATACGCGTAATCCAGGTAAAAACTGTGTAATCCATGTAATAACGTATCTAAGTAATAGGTTTGTAATGTGCCTAATCCCAGATTGTATGTTTTCATGTTCAGTCAAATTCGAAGTGATCAGTCCCTCTCTTTTGCCCCTTGTGGCTGGCTTTATGCAGCTTAGTGTTTCAAGGGGATGGTTCGGTTAGGTGCAGGGAACGAAAGAATCAATCCTAAATCCTCTTGGGAAGCCTGGTTGGGAGAATTGAACGCTCTTCTCTTATCGTTTCGCTAATGAAGTTGGTGGGTGTGCCAGTACCACAATTTCCCAGCCGAGGCTTAACCCAGTGAGAGCCTCCGGAGAGGAAGAGTTTTATCAGACCATTAAAACTCAAGGGGCCGGGTTAGTGGTAGCATAAGGTACGTTACAATAACAAGTATGACACTAAATGGTATGAAACGACAATGGTTCTGTTAACTTGTAAAACGATTTCCTACTAACAAACAAGTAAAACCGGCACAGCTATCATGGGAACAAACCCTTAATTTCTTCAGTAATTTAGTTGAAAGTGTCTGACTAATTGTTACCATGTTATTTTTGGTGGTATTTGGTTGGTATACCGTGCAACCTTGAAGAGGACACTCCATTAAAAAGGAGGCTTGGTACCCTTTTGGCGCATGCTTCCAAAAGGGTACGAGACTAAACTAAAAGAGAATTTGGTTTTATATTCAAAATGGATTATAATGGAACTATTTTTAGACGCGGAAGAATATCTATTGTTTCTTTGGGAGGTGTCCTCGTCTTCGTTCTTGGTTAGGCCTAATTATAACTGGTACCCAAAATTAGAAGGGGCGTGAGTGTTCAGTGCCTATTATAGGGTTATAATAACAGGTCATGGAAAATAATTTGGAAGAATTTTAAAAATAGGTCAAATCGGTCACGGTGAAATTGGGGAAATTAAAATTAGGTCAAATAGGTCATGGGGAAGTTGGGGAAATTAAAAATAGGCCAGATAGGTCACGTGGAAGTTTTGGAATTGAAAAATAGGCCAAATAGGTCACGTGGAAGTTTTGGAATTGAAAAATAGGCCAAATGGGTCACTGGGAAGTTGGGGAATTTAAAAATAGGCCAAATAGGTTACGGGGAAGTTGGGGAAATTAAAAATAGGCCAGATAGGTCAAGGAGAAGTTTGGGGAATATAAAAATAGGCCAAAATGGTCAATGATAAGTTGGGGAATATAAAATAGGCCAGATAGGTCAAGGATAAGTTAGGGAATTTAAAAATAAGCCAAATGGGTCACGGGGAAGTTGGGAAATTTAAAAATAGGCCAGATAGGTCAAGGATAAGTTGGGGAATTTTAAAATAGGCCAGATAGGTCAAGGAGAAGTTTGGGGAGTTAAAAAGAGGCCAGATAGGTCAAGGAGAAGTTTGGCGAATTTAAAAATAGGCCAAATAGACCTGAAACTTTCATCTTTATGACAACCCTGTATGACATTCCTTTAATGTCAAAGATCTAAGTGGTGTCATAAGGTTTACAATACTGATCGCAATGTCAAATATGACGTGCAAATAACACTTATTGTTAGGCCTTGGTTAAGGTCAATAAGCCCCCTTGGTTTCATTGAATCGCGAGGCGACAGTAATTGATTATATGATGGTCTCCTAAAAAAAGCTATATAAAATCGATTATATCAATGATGACGTCATACTCAAGCCCTGATCCTCGATTATCGATCTACCCTAAATGTCCTAACTATATTTTAGAAACAGATACATTCATTCTGATTGAGGTCAGAAAAGATTTCATCAAAATTAATCAAAATCTGCGTCAAATCACTTGGTATACCTTCGTAATGGAATTGCAGTTGCTTGCCTTTGGATTTATTTATGGGATGATATCATATAGTGCCACAACTCTTTGTCTGCATGTACGCAATTTACTAGAGCACGTATAATATGAGTTTAACTTCACTTTCTGTCTGTTTCTATGGCAGATAAGGTACCAACATTTTTTACCCTCACCCTAAAGAGTTCACACTTTTAAAGAGAGAGTGAAAGCGGAAAAATAAACGATTTGAAGAAGCATAAGTTTATAAGATATGTTCCTTCCATAATTATGAATCTACCTATACTTCGCAATGCTACTGAGAGACTTACAGCACGAGATAACTAGTTCAATTAGAACGACGGAAGTGAGAATTGAAGCCCTACACTCGGTGGTTAATTAATTTTGCAGGACCTAGGTCCTATTTAGTCTGCATTACTAAGCCCAAATTTGACAGCACCTCACCAGGCGTCTTTGCTTTACCCTGAATCTATGACCTACCTCACTCACTTCAAAATTACAAGCTCCAGTTTCTAAGTTACCAGTGACAATGCGACAAACTTGGGAATTAACCGCCTTAAAAAAATGCGCTGCTCTTGTGGTCGGTAATTTACTGGTTTAATTAACTTTGTACTGTAGTGACCAGCCAAGACCTAACTTCCGGTTTCACTTTCCCTTCAACGAGATTAAACAAAAACTAAAAAAAAAAAAGGATTCCGGATGGTCGGCCCGACACGTTCTTTAGTTATTTCCGTTGAAAGTCTGGCTCAAATTGTTGTCTGACAAAAAGTACCAGGCAGTTATCTCTCAAGAGTTAACGACCATTACACGACCGTTTCTCTTTTCAAGTTGAACAAAAGACTTACCTACTCAACCACCCACTCCTAAACTAGGAAATTCTTTGATATAATGCGGAATTAAAAAGATAATTTTAATTAAAAGGAAAGGAATATAGTTCATTTTAACAATTGGGATTACAGCCCACACCGCTTGAGCTAGAAGGCTGAAACTTTGCAGGGACGTTACTCTTAAGTAGTAGGCACGTACTAAGAAAGACTTTTTTCGAATCCGACGCCATTTTGAAAAATGGCGGACAGAAATGTAAAATATCTTTATGGGATAATGTTGATTTCGCTTTTCAACGGATTTCAGTACTAATATTTAGTACACTGGTTCACTATACCCTATAAACGGGCCTTAAATGGCTTTTTGGCTTATATTTGCCGCCATATTTAAAAATGGCGGCCCAAATAGTAAATAAACCTTTATGGAATAATGTCCGTCTATATCAACAGATTTCACTGATATTTAGTACACTCATGGTAATCTTTATGGTAAGCTTTTGGGCTTCAATTTACCCTCCGCCATCTTTAAAAATGGCGGCCCGAAAACTAATAAAATGTCCTGACTGGCAACGACAAGTGCCTTTGCTACTAATTAAACAATATAATAGCAATTAAGTTAACTTGCTGTAAGCTAAAATCGAAACAAGGCAAATTTTCTCTTTAGTCCTTTACGAAAACCAATTTAAATTCTCGATGAACTCAAGCGTGGCGATCTATTTATTTATTTATTTATTTTGATTTTGAAAGAGACTCGATTAAATAAACATCCACAGAGAAGAGAGAGAGAGAGAGGAGATATTGGGTATTAACCGAGGGGTTATTCACCTATAGAATTCCATGTAATAACGTTATCTCTTTATTACTATCAGGGATAGATTTAATTTTAGAAGTAGGAATGGAGAACAGAGTAATGTGGGCACGCGTCCAAGTCCATGACCCCCTTCCACGGGGTATGAAAGAAGAGACGGACGGGTCATAGCGACAGAGGTAAAAAGGAATTACGTATTTTTCGCCGTCCCCATCAGCAACGTCATCAAAACGTATAGTTTAAGTCAGCCAATAAGATAATTTAAACTTTTCGTTACGTGTTGGAGGGAGGGGCTCTATACTGGGGGGCTATGAGTCGGACTGAAGTAAATACTAACCGTTCTCCATTCCTACTTCTAAAATTAAATCTATCCCTGTTACTATTAAAGAGTTAACATGACGCTGAGTGACTGACCCCTCGAATTTAAATTAGTTGTTTAAAATTAGAGTTAAAAATAAACAATTTTGAGAACTGTCTTAGTAATAAATAGGGTCGTTGCCCGAGATTGTTTCTTAAAAATCCCAGGAAACTACTAGGCCTAAATTTATCGTCGCCTAGATTGATAATTTGCATAAACTTTATTGATCTTGGTAGGTCCCTGGGCTTTGGTTTATTAGAAATGTCCCCTACTATAGCGCGCTTTATGGTCCCGTGTAAGCAAGTACCTAATGCACCATCAGAAAATGTCAACAGAGGATTAGATTACATACCAGAACCAAATTAGCAAAAGGATGTCCCTCAAAATGGTACCCCCGCGCTTTCTGTTTCAAAATGAGTAGTTATTGATTGGTTTTATAATATATATATGTTTGAAAACTTCAGGAATAATCTAGGAACTGATATAAAAGCTCACTAGAGTAAACATAAAGTTTGGAAACGTTAATATCAAAGATTTAAACTCGCGCCAGTTTATAGTGAAATGAATTGCTGGTACCCGCTTCAAAGGCACTTTTAACCGCATGCTCCTAAAACTTCTCATATATATAGTCTGCTAAAGCGTAGTTCACTCGATCACGCAAAAGAAGGCATGATCGAGTGAGCTATGGCTAAAGAGGTGGCGCCATCTCGACACTGAAAACTAGTTTTCAATCTAAACCCGTGAAAATTTAAATACGTAGTCGTTGACACGTGTCCAATTAAGCGAGCAAAGCTACTTCACCGTAAGATGTGAACGTAAGACTGTAGTACAGTCTAAATGGGCCTTTACGAATTTGGGAACTTCGTTTTCGCCAACAAATTAATATTTATTTGATATAGAGCCCTCGGATAGCGAAGAACCAAATTAACTAGATCATTTTGTCAATGAACTCTTTTCAAAACCTGTCAATTCACTATTTCAAAAGGTACCTATAGATATATATATATATATATATATATATATATCTAGTTAGGTTTCTGTTAATATATATGGTCTCTCTTGAAACCTAACCTATAGGAAATAGGTTGAAATAGGACTTCTAAGTACACAGCGTTGTACAGATCAGACAAGTTATTTGGTTTTGAAATCACCGTACTGACGATGGAATAAATAACTATGGGCAGGAATAAATACAGCTAATAATAAGAATCAGTGTACGTGCCATTTTACCCAAAATATCTGCACTACGCGTTAAACCTAGCTTGTTGTATGAATTCGGATAAAAAATAGAAACGTTTCTGTGATCTTCTCCACATTGTATCATATAAATCGTCTCTAAAGGAAATGATATAGGAAACCTGGAATGGAGTAAAAGGCAATATGGCAAATATAAAATAGAGAATATAACGAAAAAATTGTACAAAAAATAAAAAAAATACACACTCTATGTGTAAGAGAGGACTCAGAGGAGAAGATTCACGTTTCTCTTTGAAGAGAACGGCTGTACTGTAGTGCTTGGCTGAAATAAATTGTAAAGGGTCTCTTCATACACTCTTCTAGATAGAAAATACCCAAAGAACCCTTAAAAAAATATTGGATGGGGATGGAAGAAGTAGTAAATAAGCCTAAAGTTATAAAAGTCTACCTAGTGCTACTGAGAGACTTACAGAATTGAAGTACTACACTCGGTGGTTAATTTTGCAGGACTTCCATCTAGGTCCTATTTAGTCTGCATTTCTAAGCCCAAATTTGACAGCAGCGTCTGACCAGGCCTCCCTCGCTTTACCCTGAATCAATGACCTACCTCATTGACTTCATGACAAGCTCCAGTTTCTAAGTTACCAGTGACAACCTTATGAAACATATCTTAAGAACTTATGGTGTAATATGTATTAGACCAAGGCTTCGGAAATTGTAAATACACGATTTGCAATTTGTTCTATGATCAAACGTATGTTTACATTGATATTATCAACAAGTTTGTTGATGAAATGAAAACAATGGCTCGATATCTGCTGAAACCCTAGCTAGGTACTCCCAAAGAATCACGGGATAAAATAAAAGGTCAACTGCATTACAAGATACCTTTGATATCTTTGGGTTTATCAACATTTGTTGGGTGTGAAAGTGTTGGGAAAAATCGATAGAAAACGTGGAAAGAAACTCTCATAGGAAATAGATGTCTGTCTACCTGCAGGAGGACCCAAGTTGATTTATCTAACTGCGACACCAAAGGCGTCACAGCACTCACTTAGCGTCACGGGGTTGCTACGTTCCTTCTTTTAGTCACTGGTGACATTGTCACTCGATATAGATTGTTTACGGGGGATAGGGTGTGAATGTGATACAATTCTGAGACGTCCTCTGTAAAAACAACACCAAATGGTCTAGAAGATACCGTGGTAATTAGATCCCAGTTTCGTTGCCTGACTTATGACGTATTGGGTAAAGATGAGAAAGAGTTGGGTAGTAAATAAAGTGCTAGTACCAACGTTTATATTCGTTGTCAGTCGATTTAAACGAAAAGTTATATAAATAGTTCATCCCAAAATAGCTTGCATGCGATATTAGGTCAAAGGTCAAGGCATTAATATAAGTAACATATAAAATGTGTTAAGTATGACATAAAACGTTAATTATGGTTAAATAATTTTGTTGCCAGTGAAAACTAGTTTAGATAGAAGTAAATCAGTAGAGCCAGGAATACATGAGACGATAGATCTTTAGAGTTGCCTAAACTTGTCTTACCCATAACACGTTTTTACGACTGCAAAACCCCACCTATCCTGAGAATAAACCTTAATTTCTTGAGAAATAAATTTTGCAATGCGACAAGTGCCACACTTATAGTTATTTCATTACTTATGACATTACAGAAATAGCCCATTAATAAAAGAAATAAAAAAAAGTAAAAGTAAAAGAGAAACTGCGAATTTGTCATTCGCAGCTGATTCCGTTTTAGTCGTCGCGACGAGGTTGGCGGGAAAGTAAAAGACATCATGGATATCAAAAACAAACAAAGCATTCTTGATTCTTGAATTCAGTCCCGTTAATCTAAACCTAAGGCAATCGTATGACTATATTTCTAATCTCTATGATGTACGACATACGTCATAGACACACGATGAGAAACCGAAACGGAATGGAAATTGTTTGTTTCCCTAAAGCATGGCGCGCCTATACCAAAATGCAACCCGAAAAAAGCATTTCCCAATGGTTATCCAGGTTAAAGAACTGTCGTTTCTAAAGTTGCATTCGTGTATGAGCAAAAATGAGGCGAGATGGGATGGTAGGACGGGAGGTTTAGCTTTATAAAGGTTAGGCCTAAGGGAATGGAAAATCTAGGGTGTAACCATGGCAACCGCATGCATGCTCTCTCTGGGAGGGCCAAGGGGGAATGGGCTCTTTCAAAACGAAACGAGCGCTAACAACAGTTTCCCCCCCCCCCCCCAAGAAGAGTGTTCTGTCCATAGTGTCTGTTTATCCGAAGCGTGTCGGACAGTCCACTTACTATTACGGAATTCCAATGATTCCAGTAGATACTTTTTAAGATACATTTCGATAGAGTATCCATTCCCATTTATATATATGCATAAAAAGATACTCTAGGCTATAAATCATTCAAAGATGGTGGTGCGGGTCTATGGACACACCTCTTTCAGACACTTTCACTATTCCCAACACACACTTCCTTTGAATTTTAACAAGCCAAATTTAGAAGACGGTATTTTTTCCATTGATAGTAAAATCAGGGACTAGGTTCAAGCTTGGATGCCCATGGGACCTGAATGGTTGGTATAAAAGACTTTAAAGGAAGGAAAACCCTTTTCTAAAGCTAATCTTAATAAAATTGCGTAGGGTATGCGTTTTCCCGCGTGAATAGCGTCGACAGATGTCGCTATGGTCGTACCGCGAGCTTTGGCGCGAATTTTTCAAACAAACCCTGCTAAATTTGAGTATAAAACCTTTATGGTAGTCGATATTTTTATCGCTAAGTCTACTAACCCTTTACCTATAAATTACTAGACATTTTAGTAGGCAATTACCGTTATTAAAAATTATATAATTTCAAATATCTTGGCACTATAACATTTGGTTACGACTTGGGACGCTGTAATGCTAAGAAATTAGTTTTTGCGACCAAATTAGCATAAATTATGCAGTGAGTTTGGATTTACTTTCCCCACCCAGGCACCTGCCAATCTTTAAACATTGATTACTTTAAAAATAACTAAGTGCCTAGTTTTAAACAGAGTCAGTTCACTGAATTTAAATTTAATTTCGAATGACCGTTCCGTTGATATTCTAGAGAAATTAACATTAATCGTTAATTAATTTCCACGCTGATTGCATATACCGTTCCGTTATTATATAATTTTGCAATATGGACAAAGAAATGACTCTCATCCCCTATAGGATACAATCAGTTTCAGGCATTTTTCGCAAAAAGCTGATAAAAAAGAAAAGATTGATGATTGCTCGGCCATAATGCGATAAACGGCTGGCCGGAGGCGGCGACCTAATTTGCAAAATTTAATCGGAGGGCTTTCTTGTCTAGATTAATTTCCTTAATCTATTAATCTAATTAGTTAACGGATGAGTAGCATCGTATTTTTCCCTTGATGGGTAATTTTTCAAAAAGGGGACCAGTTGGTTTAAATTTGAAGCTACGTTAATTGAAATACAAGTCGATCACATGGCCAATTTCTTCTTAAAAGCTTATTATTATACTCAGCAAAGAAACTTTGTGCAATAGAACCGTTTGATGTAAAAAGGTGGTAGGCAACTCCCAGTAGAGGGAAAATCAATGGCGTTGGTCCCGAGTCGCTGTATCTGCGCACTTTTATGATACCCTAAGCCTACAGCGCATGCGTTAAAAAGCGGGATGGAAGGCGGAGTTTTAACCCTCACATCTTTCAATCTTAGTTACAACTTACATCTCTTAGTGCAATCTCGCGAAAAACAAGGAATAGGTGTCCAGTCCCACTCCATATGGAGTCTTTGTACATTGGCGTCACGTGGTGCCTATGGCGTACGTATTTCAAATAAATTTTACCCATCCACCCATGCACCCTTCACAATCCCTTTAAGTCCTGATTGACTTAGACCAACGTTTAGACGCCAGTATTTATCTCAATAGGTAATTAACATAGACCTAATTAAGTAAATTGGAAATTCATCGTTAATTAGATTAAAAGGGTCGGTCTTGCAAATTTGAAATCAATTCCAGTAAGATGAAAACATCTTAAACCCCTTTTAGTCTGTGGCTAAAATTATCTTGTTGTTCTAAGACCAGCTCATTCATTCATTGTTTTGATAATTAAGCCTTTGGGAGCATCCGCTTATTGTTACCCAACCACCATTTAACAAAAAATAAAATAAAGCAAAGCAGTCCTTTAACTTAAGCACCCTGATGTTTTTCTCCTGACATATTTCTTTCTCTTAGATTGCTTTAGTTCTTTAAGAAGCTTATGTTATTGTTTTAGAGGATGTCTGCGTCCTTGGAATAAGTTTTTAAAATCACTAAATCGTCTTTTGTTTTCTGTCCTTTTTTTTTGTAGGTTTCGAAATACACCGGTGAAACTAGTCCATTATCAATCATGTTAAAACAAATGTTCAATATGGAAACAACGTTCAGGTTTCAAACGTTCACGTTGTAAGTATGATTTAGATTTTAGAAGGTTAAAACTGAGGGTCTGAGGGGCTACTCACTCTTTGTCATGTTATGATGAATTATTACGCTTTACCCCTTACAGGTAATTTTAAGAGTGACTAGTTCTTCGGTATTAAAGACACTGATAGATGTATAATAAGAAATGTGTTGTAAGACGTACATAAATTGTAGATATATCAGGGTTGCTACATAATTTCAGATTCCAGGTTTTCTCTGACTATTTTTGAGTAAAAGTTGTTATGAAAGTCAAAATTATATTTTAAAACATATAGTCCTAGTCCTATCAGGGATAGATTTAATTTTAGAAGTATGAATGGAGTCTAACGGTTAGTATTTACTTCAGTTATTCCGACTCATAGCCCAGTATAGAGCCCCTCCCTCCAACACGTAACGATAAGTTTAAATAATCTTATTGGCTCACATAAACTACGTTTTGATGACGTTGCTGACGGGGACGGCGAAAAATGCGTAATTCCTTTTTACCTCTGTCGCTATGACCCCCCCCCCACCTCTTCTTTCATACCCCCCTCCGTCCAGTGGAAGGGGGTCCGGGAGCTCTGTTCTCCATTCCTACTTCTAAAATTAAATCTATCCCTGGTCCTATATTCTAACGTGTAACCTTCAACGTTGAAATTTTCGTAAACCCAATGAATTTTCCGATCTAAAATCACCTTCTCTGATTTACCCCTGACCTAATTTTTGCTGGCAACCCTGTTTCAGTATTTAAACAAATATAACAATCTCAGACTAGATGCCATCATCTTCCTCTAATCTGTCAGTGTTTCACTTCATCACATCTTGATCTATTTACTTATTTATTTTTGGGGTCAGTATACTTTAATAACGAGGCAACGTTTTTTTTTTAAACTTTGGTAGGACACAACTATTCCATTAGTGTATCTTTATGGAGGTCGAAGCTCCAATGGATACTGGCGGTGGGGTTGTTGGAAACGGGACTGGACCCGCTGGTCTCGACGCCTTCTTGCAAACCGGAAGGACTGGTAGAAGGAATGCCATACCAGATATCTTATCAAAGGAAGCCAAAGAGGCCGTCAGTACCGCTGATTTACCATGCTCGTTAGAAAAACTATCTTGTAATGGTAAGATAAACAAATAATGATTCTTATACAGGGTGTTATGACCCCCGAAGTATGGTAGGTTCTATGGTCGATTTCGAGTCGAAATTGTTCAATGACATTTTGACCTAAGGGCTCCCGAAACAAATTATGATTAGAGTGCTTTAAGGATGGCCCCTTAATTAACATTGCCTTTGTTTCTTGCTTAAATTTAAGGGGTCATTCGTAAAATACTGCAATACTACCAATAAGTCATATCTAGTTTATTAGGGAGAAGCTATAAGATGCCTAAGTATTCGCGCCGTAGTCCCTGTCCCCCTTTCAAAATACAAGGGGGGGGGGACGTAAAAGGTGGCCGGGCTATTTCGCTACACTCTCCTCAGTCGGAAAATATGACTGTAATTTTCGTCATTCGCGTCGCGCTGACGTGAGTTTTCAAGAACCAATGAGATGCTGCGGTTGTAATTTAGAGGCGGCGGCGATTTACTCCGTCCGGACCTACGTTTGGACTGGAGATAAAGAACTGGAAATGCGGCGCGAATTTATACCTTCTCCCTAATAAACAAAATATCACTTCTTGGTATAACGATGTCCCTTAGGGCAAAGGTTCATACAACATTTTAGGTTCAAAATCGTAAATAGAACCCATTGTACTTTGTTTGGTCCTACCATCATTTTGTTTTAGAACATTATGTATAAAAACACGATATAATTTTCATTTGCCAGATCCTTCAGAACCTCAAGGTGGCAATACCAATTCTTCCCAACCCTCTACAAGTAATTCAACAAATCAATCATAGTGTGGTATGGGGAGAGGAAAAAGTGTATAAAAACTAATCCGGTGTCCTCAAACAAAGACATATGTCCGTCCCCCCCTGAAGTATAACCCACCAACCGAACCGAACCGAGATATTAATATTTGTAAAACCCCAAAAGTAATTAACGATTTTCTAGTCAAGAAATATTTAACTTCTTTAGAACTTTGAACGGCAAAAGAAAAACTTGAATAAACAATAATAATAAATAAACCCTCGCGTTTTAGTGTAGTGGAACTGTGCCAGAAAAAAAAAACGTAAACCAATAACAAAGGAAAAAAACAACAAATTACAAAAACAAATAAACAAACAAAACGATACACGCAACAAATGTTTGTGACGACAACAATAACAATAATGTGTGGGGGCTCATTTTCAAACTACGGAACTATTTTTAGTATTTATAAAAACTGTATTGTAGTTTCTAGAAAATGAACAATTTTAGAAAATAGAATGGTTGAAAATTTGAAAGAATAAGGAGAGTTTAAGCAATATTTAAAAACGAATTTTTAAAAATGTACGTTGAACTCAAATATCTTTCTAAGAGGTTGGTGAGGGTCAAAGTTCAAGATGTAAAAGGAGTTTTAGCAGCGACCAAAAACGACATTGAAGACACGGTAACGTGTTTGAATGAAGCAAACAGTTTTTAACAGAAAAATGATATTTGCGTTTGACGTACGATTTATAGTGTTAGCTTAAACTCTCTAATTGGAAAAAGTTCTTGATTATCTGACATGTTTTTATCTGTTTTAAATATTTCAATATTTTTCCTCGAGAAAACCCATGAAATTATTTCCATTACATTAATTAAATTATTTATAGTTCGTTAACTCCTCTATTGTAGAACTAGAAACTTGTATGAAAGTTACATTAACATTTAACGGTGACATGACAACTGGTGTAGCTATTTTTCGTTAACTATATCAATCCCCTACTTAACGTCCAATTATCAACTTTATTAGACTGTTTTCCCCGACCCGATGATAGTCTTTTTGAAACCATTTTCATCATTGTAAATATTTAAATCTATTTTCCACCCATTTTTTCGTTTTACACGTTTAGGTCATAAAATGAATAAATATTTTGACCGCCAACTGTTTCAAAATTTATTTATTTGAAATAATTTCAATAAAATTTGTTTGTTGAAAAGTTTTTTATTCAGAAAAATTAAAATGATACAAAATCACTGGAAACACATTGACATTAAGCGGAATCTTCGTCAGAGCTACGTAACTCCTTTTTAACACGTTTATGTTTGTGTTTATGACTTCTTTTATGATGATGGTGATGTTTCTTATGTTTCTTGCGTTTAGGACTACTACTATCACTTCTAGAACGTTTTCTATGACTTTTACTATTTTCTGGTGTTGAACTACGACTTTTATCAACTCTACTCTTTGAGGTATGACTTTCATGGGCTCTGAACTGTTCAAACTTTGAACTACGACTTTCATGGGCTCTGAACTGTTCAAATTTCGAGCTGTGACCATCATGGGCTCTAAACTGTTCAAATTTCGAGCTGTGACCTTCATGGGCTCTATACTGTTCAAATTTTGAGATAGAACGTTCGTTAACTCTATTTTCCTGATAATTTTTATCATCTCTGTTCCTTTCTAGTGAAGAAGTCAACTTTCTTTCGTGAACCAAAGGTATTGTTTGATGTTCCATTGTGTTCACGTTTGTACTTTCAGAAAACTTATCGGGACATTCTAAACTACTTGTGGATGGTTTACACTCGAGATTAGGTTCAGCGGGTTCGTTCATCGATTCCAAAAACACTGTCATATTAGAAATAACTTCTTTCATGACTTCAGTATAAGATTTTTTCGTTATGTGAACGTTTTTAGCACGGTACGATTGTCGTCTACGTTTATAGTCTCTTAATTCCGCTAATATCTCCAATTTACTCTTAGGTTTTCCCTCTAAAAGTAGATTTTACGTTAGAAGAGTATTCCCCCATAGGTTTCCTTTGAAATTAATTAACCTTTGTCTTTGTTTTGAAGTTGAAAACTAAATTGTAAGTCTTCTAAGGTTACTTCACTGGTTTTTTGATTGGATTTAGCGCTTTCAACAACGTAATTGTAGATAGCCAAACGTTCAGCTTCCGTTAGATCAGTGATTGTTCGATCATTTGTTAACGGTAACTCCATATTTTGCAATATTTGTGGTTGACCCCTTATCCCCCATGGTCCCTCAATACCTAAAGTTAATTTGAATAATTTTAGTAAACCATTTAAAGTTTCAACTTTGTTAATGGTATTTTCTAAAAAAAGGATATGTATCAGTAAGGATACGATTATTGAAACGTCAAAAAGGCAAATTCTTTACTCACAAAGGCTGAAACAAAAATAATAGCTTAAACCACCGGAAATTAATTTACTAAACCAGAAGTGAGATGAGACTAGAAGTACTGAGCTAACCAAATTCTTCACTCGGCGAAAGTGAATATTCTTGATAACACACGAACGGTTGGCCCTCTAGTGGCGGTTTCAGAATTTCCCCTCCAAAACGTGAGACGCTCGCGGTGGTAGACGGCCGAACTAGATTCAAGGAGCCGCGTCCGTGTTCCGCGGCTTTAGGTTGAGGGGAAGGGGGTAGGAAATGTTTTTGGAACTCGACCAATTTTTTTCTCTCAAGCGTAGGCGCGATGGAAGCGGCATAAAATCCTCAAATTTGTTCACTAGTGCCAGGATCTACTATCAATGCTAGAGCCCTTCACCTCTAGTCTCATCTCACTTCTGGCTAAACTGCCCTGAATTTTTTAAAGTAATGTTACTTCATTACATACCATTCTTAAATGGTTCCTTCAAAGCTGCTTCATGTAAAATTTGGTTTTGCAAATTGTTATCTATAATATACATAGGCCTAATTAAGAATTGCATTGGGATTTTATTTTTAATGAAAACCAGGTTTATGTTTACCAATTACGACTGTTGTTATATCAGGATTATTTTCATAATAAAACCTAGAACTTGGTGGAGCTTTTTCAAGCTCTTCTTCAGTATAACCTCGTTTTCTTAATACACATTTTTCAATGTGTTTCTCATACGATTTTTCAGGCACACTATGACCCTTGTCATAAGGACATGTTTTCATACTGGTGTGTTTCTTAAGAAAAAACAGAATAACCTTTGCACTTTCCCGGATAGATAAGAGATTCTACAATCATGCTACTACACTCATGCATTACGTAAATTTGAATAACTAGTAACTAACTACCCTTGGTTCCATCATGGTTTGGATAAAGAATGCGCATGAGGAAATTTGTTTTCAGTTCTCGCTCCCCAATTTGGTCACCCCGTCCCCACCTCTCTACTGACCTTCACACCTTACAATTAGCTCTAAAGAGTAAATAGTCAAAATGCGTACTCTGAGAGCTCCCCATTCATTCCCCGCAAAGGCTCTCAGTACTACACATTGACCCTGTCTCCACCCGCCTCAAAATAGAGAGCTAACAGTTCTGACCCTGAAACCGTGAAACGTCATAAAATATCCACGTGTTTTTAAGCTCAGTGCACGGACCTCTAGGCCTTAGTTTTAAATACGTGTAGTAGGCTGTAGACAATTTCACAAGTATTTGAAACTAAGGCCTAGAGGTCCGTGCACTCGAGCTAAAAAACTCGCGGATATTTTATATCCTGAAGATCCTGATTTTCTTTGTCTCTTGTCAGCACGCACAAAGCTACGTTACATAGAGACCTAGCTTTGCGCGTGCTGACAACCAATGTTGTAACAGAGTATATACAGAAGCTGTCGTTCGAGATAGGGAGTTGCCCATCCTATAGAGTGAAACCAAATTTCCTCACGCGCATTCTTTATCCATGCTACTACACTCATACACTAACTTTCATGAACGTGAACTACTAACAAAAAGATACTAAGCCTTGGCTATAAATTGACACATACCTTAATTTCCTCCTCCTCCAGTCCCAGTCCAGAGATGATCATTTTAAATTCATTTTCCACATTAAAGGCGTAACTTTCGAGTTCATTAATTTCATGTAATCTACTTTCGTAAATATTTGAATCCATATTTGAAGAAATTTAAACCTCCACTGGCTACTACGAGATTTTACTAAAGCCATAGAGATACAAGAGGAACAGTTGAATTTTCAGCTTTGATTCGGGTTCAATGGAAGCACCCCTTCGCGTGTGTGATAGGGTGAGTTGCTTGCAGCGCCATCTACATGCGGCGAGGTAAACTAAAATATTACTAACCCCATGTTAACACTCGAAGTTAAGCAGCTTCGAGCGCGGTCAGTACTTGGGAGGGAGACAACGCGGGTTCGAATCCCGCCGGGGACGTTTCATATTTAATTAATTTTTATCAATTTCCGTATTAATTAATGGAAGGAAAAGTGTTTGTAAAATAAAGAGATGCTTATTAACAGAGAATTAAAACATTTTCAAGATGAAACATTACGGTATTTATTTTTTGTTCAAATTGAATAGCTCCTTCGCTCGCCGATAGGGGCGCCACGTATCAAAAACCCTATCACACACGCGAAGGGGTGGGATGGAAATTTTCGTAACAGAATGTCGCGAGACCCCCCTCGCAATAGTTTGTCTAGGTTCTTAATAGTGTTCTAATGTCTATGACTAAAGCAGAAGCAGACGGCGTCAAGACGGTATGGGCAGGGCCGGAAATAAGCACAGGACACTGGACATTGTCCAATAAAATTTTAAAATGTCCCATAATTTTTTTAAAAAATAAGGGGGTCACTGGACAGTTTGACCAATAAATTTTCAGAAGTTTTGATAGCTTGACTATGGAGATTCGACACTATTTTTCACACTCCAGTGGACAATGTCCTATAAAATTTCAAGTCAAACAGGGGGTCACTGGACGCATGTCCTATAAGAATTTTTTCTTATTTCCGGCCCTGGGTATGGGTATTTGTCTTTCAAGTCAATTCAGTTCAGTTCAGTTTCCTTAAGCACAAAATTTATTTATTTATTTATTTGATACAACAACATCCGCAAAGACAGCTAGGTGTCTTAGGAGCAGACGGCGGTTATAGCGAGAGGGCCGTGACAATAAAGTATATAATGCTAGGATATATATATATGAAATTAGAAGTTATTTAATGGATACTTGTCGAATTTTACAGATAGGTTTGAAAAATTTTCAATTTTGAGTATTTCTTGCCCGAACGTTTAAGAAAAAGATTAAGTATTCGCTTTTACCCCTCCTGAATTTGAGCCTACGCAAGAGTGTCGCCACCTAGCCGCAATAGGCCAAATAAAAAAAGTAAAGTCAGGCCTTCTCATCTCTCATTGGTCAAAATAAAGCTAATTAAAGACCCTGGCATCAGGCTGGCATGTCGTCTGCTTATACCGCAGTGGGAGGAACTTAGGAAGTTTATTTTTATTTTTATCGGGAAAAACGATCTAATCCCGTGATTTTTATATTTTTTTGAACAGAAAAGCATGTTTATCTTTAACCCATCATTATAATTAAAAGTTATAAATCATAAATTAGTTATAATGTTCAGTCATGGCCAAGAAATGAAAATTTCTGTACCCTCAGCTTCTGAAATTGAAGCTCCTTTGGGAGGTACAACTGTTGTTTATAATGTGTCAATCACTGAAGGTTCCGATAATTATATCGTAAGTTAATTAAAATATAATTAAACGTTAAGTGGATGGCGCAAAGATGGTGGTCCCCTTTTTCAGGTTACAAAAACCTTCAGAGAATTTGAAGATTTACATAAAAAATTGCAAAGAAAATACCAAAATTTATCATTCCCTAGTCTTGCTAAAGTTTCTCCTGATTCAAATTCAAGATGTAAAGCTGCAGATCAGTTTCTGACCTTTGTGGCAGCTCATTGTGAAATCATATCAGTTAATTTAATCAAACAATTCCTTGGAATTGATTCAGAAGCAAATTATCAAATAGCAACTACAAACCCTGACCCTGACCCTGAAATTGAGGAACCCGAACCCTTATTTAAAACTGTAACTCCAAAAAAACAAGTACCCAAACCAATTAATCCTCCACCCCAAGACAAAGACGACTTAACCCACGAATTTGCAGCTTCCGATAAAATTTTAAACCAACAACATGGCAAGTAAGTTCATCTAAACCTCGTTAAATTAATTATTTAACCTTAATTAATGCAAATTTTTAATTTAAGAACTTCATTCTTTGATTATGAAGAAGAGGATGATGATGATGATGACTTATTTAAAGTTACAACAAAACCTAAACCTGAACCTCAGAAACAGGAATCTGATTTAAAACCTAAAAAACCTGCCGCAGTTGAGCTTTTTGGATCCGAAAATCTGACAAGTTCAATTCGTGATTCAAATAAAGAAGTTAATGAGAATAAAGTTATAATTCCTAATAAAGAAGAGGAGATTTTGGAATCTAAATTTGATGAAAGTGAATTGGACGAGTCAATTCTCAAGTAATTAACTTTTTAATTATTTATTTAATTAATCGGGCGGAAGTGGGGACGCGAGTTACACATATTGTCCACTAGATGGCGACACTGTTATCGTAATTTCCTTTTTAAAACAAAAAACGCGGGCTCGAGCTACCGATATTTTCCACCAGATGGCGACAGCATTACCGTAAATTCCTTCCTTTTGGAAATATTTTCAAAAATTGAAGCGCGCGCTTTTGAGTTACCGATATTTTCCACCAGATGGCGACAGCATTATCGTAAATGCCTTCCTTTTGGAAATATTTTCAAAAATTAAAGCGCGCGCTTTTGAGTTACCGATATTTTCCACCAGATGGCGACAGCATTATCGTAAATTCCTTCCTTTTGGAAATATTTTCAAAAATTAGAGCCCGCGCTTTTGAGCTACCGATATTTTCCACCAGATGGCGACAGCATTTTCGTAAATTCCTTTCTTTTGGAAATATTTTCAAAAATTAGAGCCCGCGCTTTTGAGCTACCGATATTTCCCACCAGATGGCGACACTATTATTATGAATGACTTTTAATTTTGAAAATAAAGATAAAACTTAAAAATGAGAGTAGGAGACTAAATGTTACCATAGGGAGAGGGCGTTTGTCAGGGAGGGAAAGAACATCCGACGTCATTTTATACCTCTACCTAGGGGAGCGTTTGTAGGCGCGATACTGAAATTCCCCGTTAGGGGGATGGAATCGAGGTAAGAGATATAAGCCTATGACGTAGCAAGAGTGGGTTTGCCCTCTCACTATTGCTTTAAATAATATTTAACTTAAAACTTAGTATCAGTGGCTATATGACACTAACTTTTATCAATTCGTGGTAAATTTAATAAAAATCGATTAATAATCGGTAAAAATCGATTAATAATTGGTAAAAATCTGTGGATTTTGTTTAATTTATCGGTTATCTCTCGCCAAATTTAAATAAACAACGGTTTAAATTGGTATTGGTTCCAGTAAAATCAGTTAATTTAACGATATCAGAGATCACTAGTGAAAACGTTACTCCTGTCAAAACTCAAAGGGGTTAAACTTGAAGCAGATGTAGTGTGACTTTTAAAAGGGCGCCAAAAACGGGGTTGGGGGAGGGGGGGTTGGAGAATCATCTAGTCGCGTGCCATAGTTACCCCCCCCCCCCCGGTTACTCTTTGCTATTTCCTTCTTTCCTTAGCAAAAGCGAAAGGGGTGATTAACCCCTTTCAAAAATGCCCCAAAATGGAGGGACTGTGTTGTTCCTTTAAGAGCCCTCTCTCTCTCTTTCCCTGCTGGTTCCTCTTTAACGCTGGGGGTTGATTCCGTGAAATTTTTGGCATTGATTTTTAGAATGGGAAATCTAACTCATTCCAAACGCCAGACGGTTTAGGCTAACGGGTTTTTGCCAAATAATCAAATAATCTCAGATCATAAGTTCATAAGATATGTTCCTTCCATAAGTTTGTAAATTCTGGTAACTTAGAAACTGGAGCTTGTCATGAAGTGAGTGAGGTAGGTCATAGATTCAAGGTAAAGTGAGGCGCTGCTGTCAAAGGGCTTAGTAATGCAGACTGAATAGGATCTAGATGGAAGTCCTAGCTGCAAAATTAACCACCGAGTGTAGGACTTCAATTCTCGCTTCCGTCGTTCTCCTTCTCGAACTAGTTATCTCGAGCTGTAAGTCTCTCAGTAGCATTACGAACATGTATAGGTAGGGTCATACTTATGGAAGGAACATATCACTTATTAACTTATGGTCCGATTTACTCCTGGCGGGAAAAATTCAATCATTTTGGGGGTCCGTGGATTACGGGGATCCATTTGAACAGAGAAATAAATAATATTAAATAAAAAAGATTTCTATGAGTTCACTGAAATTAATCAGAATGACCTTGATATACTATAATGCCGATATCTCCTCGTAAATTCATATTTATGGAAAAACCCTGGAAAACTAGGGAAATCGGTTTCCCAAAGATTGTATGAAGTTGAACAATGTAGACCCCCCCCCACTGTACTTCGCTTCTACCACCCACCCTAACCCTTTTTGAAACACCCTGTACATGGTTATGTTACTAGACACACTGCAAACCTGAATTGACTCCTAAAGACTAGACCGAAAGGGGTTTTTGTTTACCCCCTTGTTAACTTATTTTTAGGGTCTTTTAGTAAACGCTTTAACAAGAACCACACATCTCCCCACCGTCCCTTTTCTCTTTAACAGCATCGAAGATGATTTGGACGACTTGAAAAACTTAAGCCTAACACCCAAAAGGGTTCCCGTTCCTAAACAAGAATCGGGGGTCGAGGTTCAACAGCCCAAAATCAAATCCAAACCCATCCCTCCTCCTAAGAAACCATCCTTAATGAAAAAACCACCACTGGCGCCAAAACCAGGCACCCCCAAACCTTCTTCTGACGTCACTAATAATTTGGACCAATTAGATATTAATAGTTATATTAACGCTGAAGAAATGGCTAACCAACAGGAAGCCAAATTGTTCGATTAAAACCACGTTTTCTTGTTGTAATTTTTGTATTTTTTGCTCAAAGGTGTTTTTTAATTATTAAAATAATTGATTAAAATGAAGTTATATCAAAATGAGCTTACCATGTTGAAGTTTATGTTTGATGTAGATGTATTTTGAATGAATGTAAGTTAATTGAACCATGAATAAAGTTAAAAGTTATTAATTACCGAATATTTCATGGGATTTTTTTAATCATCGATTTTTTAATTTGATGGGATTTTTTTTAATTGCCGAATATTTCATGGGATTTTTTCTAATTACCGAATATTTCATGGGATTTTTTCTAATTACCGAATATTTCATGGGATTTTTTCTAATTACCGAATATTTCATGGGATTTTTTCTAATTACCGAATATTTCATGGGTTTTTTTCTAATTACCGAATATGTCATGGGTTTTTTTCTAATTACCGAATATGTCATGGGTTTTTTTCTAATTACCGAATATTTCATGGGATTTTTTCAATTACCTAGTATTTCATGGGATTTTTTTAATTACCGAATATTTCATGGGATTTTTTCTAATTACCGAATATTTCATGGGATTTTTTCTAATTACCGAATATTTCATGGGATTTTTTCAATTACCTAGTATTTCATGGGATTTTTTAATTACCTAGTATTTCATGGGATTTTTTTAATTACCGAATATTTCATGGGATTTTTTCTAATTACCGAATATTTCATGGGATTTTTTTAATTACCTAGTATTTCATGGGATTCTTTCAATTACCGAATATTTCATGGGATTTTTTAATTTCCGAGTATTTCATGGGATTTTTTCTAATTACCGAGTATTTCATGGGATTTTTTCTAATTACCGAGTATTTCATGGGATTTTTTCTAATTACCGAGTATTTCATGGGATTTTTTAATTTCCGAGAATTTCATGGGATTTTTTCTAATTACCGAGTATTTCATGGGATTTTTTCTAATTACCGAATATTTCATTGGATTTTTTAATTACTGCTTATTTCATTAGTTTCTTTTAGTTACCGAATATTTAATTGGATTTTTTAAAATAGTAATTAAAAAATGTAATTCAATATTCGATAATTAATAAATCCAATTAGGCCTATATGTTACGTAATTTAATTACTTGAAATGTTATTGGACTTTTTTCATTGAAAATGTATTCTTTTCTTGCTCAAAATACCTCAAATTAAAGCCCTATAGTATTCAGACAACCTATTTGTTTGAGTCAAAAAATTTGAGTCAGAAAAAAGGTCAAGACTTGCAACAACAAATTACCTTTTCAGACAATAGAACTTTTCCACTCACCTATACTCATAAAACAAAAGCTTTTCCCTCAGTATATTATACACCTCAGTACATAAATTTAAGATATCCCATAATTTTTAAATCCATAACACTGTATTGACTGAAATAACCATAAAATATGTTTCAAATATTTGCGAAATTTTCTACCCACTAGAGAGAGACCGAAAAAAAATTCTAGGCTATAGTCATGGCCACAAATCATCTCAGATTTGACCACTATACTTTACACATGTCTGGCCCATTTCTCTCGGCAAAAACCAAACCAGGGGACCCAAACTCTTTTAAAACAAGACACCGTTTGTCAAAAACAAAAGTCGTAATATTGAAAAATAGCACCAAGGAAAGATATGCCACTGCGCGTCTCATTGAATTTTTCATGAAGTCTACGATACATTGGTCTACCTTGGAGGAGAGAAGTGAGACGGAGCAGCATCTCCATACCTATAACGAAGCCTCTGTACAACCACGGTATGGTCATAGGGGTACAAAGCCCCCTGTGTGTTAAAACTAGAAGCTAATTCGTGGGAACTAGCTTAGCTATTTTTAAATGGCGCTAGGCGGCAGCACTTACCAAAGGTAGGGGGCGTGCACGAGCCGCGACTCGCAGTCTGGGAAATAGCACACTTCCTCTGGTTCAAAACCAGTTTATTAATTGCTTGGACTAGTTTTTAAATTCAAGAAGCGTGGGTTACTGGTCCTCGGGACCAGTTTATTTATTGCAAATATATAGGAGAAGTTGGGACCAGTTTATCATTTGGGACACTAGGGGGGGGGGTCACTGGTCCTAAGGACTAGTTTAAAAAATATCCTTATTTCCCAGACTGGCCGCGAGGTACCGTTATCGCCGCACATGGCCCAAGAACATTGCTACTCCATCTCATCACCTCTCTCTTCTCCAAGGATCTACAGGTCTACCGTATTTTGCGCGGTATAGATTTCTTTGTCGGTGATATTTTATAAAGGTTCGGCGTAAATTGAGACTTATACGAAAAATGGCGAATCAGGATAAATAAAGCATATATTTTATAAGTTTGACACGAAACCTCTTAAAAAGTTTACTGTCTTAAAAGTATTTTGGAATTTTTAGTGAGTAGTTGAATGTAATGGTAGTTCGTATGGTATATGCAGGGTGTTCTCGAAAAGGGAGTGGGACAATTCTATGGGAATCAATTTTGAGTCAAAAATGTTCTATACTTCTGTTCTATGACATTTTGACCCAAGGACCACCGTTTACAAGTTATGATTGTCCAGAGTGTTTTACGGATAACCCTTTAAATTTAATTAAGAAACCGAAAGACAATGGTTTCTAATTTAATTATGGGATCATCCTTAAAACACTCAAATCATATCTTGTAAGGTCAAAATGCCATGGAATAACGTTTTGGGTAACCTTAAGTACACCGGTTGACTGACTATTTGGGCTATTGTTATTTAAGGCTTGAATTTACCCTCAGAAATCTTGGCGCCGCAAAATGTAATCGAAACGCTCATTAGAAGAAAAGGTAGATTTAAATATGCAACACAGGGAAACTTTGCTAAAACTTTTAATAGAAACACGCGAGCGAAGTAAGTTATGCTTTGCTGATATCGTTTTTCTCCTCAAAGTCAAACCAATTATTTTGGCACGAACTCAATTACGAGAATAATTGCCATAGAAGTAAAATTTTCTGACTCAAAATCCCCCATAGAATCCAATGTACTAAGGCCCTACCACCCTTTTTGAATCATACTGTATATTCAGATGCAAATTGAATTAACAGAAAGTAAATAGACACTGGAAAGGCATAAGTTCATAAGATTGTCGCTGATTTCTGAGAAGTGACGGAAGCCATGGATTCTCGTAAAGCGAGTACTTCAAGTATTGATTTCTTTGGCTGGAGTGTAGATCATGAAATCAAAGCGCTACTTTAATATTACCAGATATCTTATTTTAATTTCTCTATACCCAGAAAATATCCAATTCGGTTTGTTCATTTAAATTTTGAGGCATTGATCTGGGAATACATGCAGTATTAAGTATGGTACACACCATCTTGTTGTTCCATTATACATTTTAGAATCAAATGTTTTGTTCCCCAAGCCGAGTCCTACTTCCCTCCCCCTAAAAGTCCATTTGCACGGACAAAAAAAAAGAACTAGGCCTATTTTTAGTAGAATCACTCACCTAAAACGTTGACCTCTCGGACCATGGGGTCATTCCTCTTCTGTTTAGAGGCGATAGACGCGGGGATGGGAGAGATGGTTGGTCCACTATAGTCTGACGAGAAAATAATAGACGGATGGATACATTCAATTCCTCAATCGAGTGGAAATTCGCAAGTAGCTCTTTAGTCTTCTTGGTCTAGACTTGAAAAGCTTGCCTGAATTTGTGTAAAAACTAAAACCATCTGTAAATGAAAAAAATTCAAGATTCAGACAGTAAACATCATCTTACTGGATACTAAAAACTGTTGTACACTTTATGTTATAGACTATTTAATTAATTCCAAAGAGAAGCAAACACCATAATTAATGAAATAGTCCAATTAGTAAATAAATAAATGATAAATGTTTGACACTCATCACAGCATTTTGTGATTTCAATAATGTCACTTCAATTTTGTCTCACAGTATAACAATCAAGATCTAGCCTAGAGACGCTAAGCCTAATTTTTGATTTACAGGACTGAACAATAGGGTTAATCATTCGGGACAATATTTTAAATTGGGCTTCCAGAGACAGTCATGACTAAAGGCCACGCACGCGTCTTCAAAAATAGCTCATGCAAAGGCAGGAAATGGCGAACTAGTTGTACCCTTTGAATGACAATATCCCCCCGACCCCCCCCCCCCCCCCCAAAAAAAGCCGGGACAATTCGCTCCCATGGACCAAAAGGGTGGATGGTTGCTTTCTGAACCCCACCAGACTAGTGTCGAATAATTGGGCCATAGAGATTCTCTCGATTTGGTCTCTTACTACTATCCTATACATACGTAGGCTGGGAAATGAATAATCCACCGAAATAGGCCCGGATTCTAAATTGGGGTAGGGTTGAAGTTGTATCTATACTTGTTTGAAGAAAATTGACCGTGAAATGGCGCGACCAAATTCACCCCACTCAAGTACTTAAATTCATGCATGTTCTAGGAATTAAGGTCTATTTTAAATATTGTAGGTTTATATAAGACTAGTTGGGCCTAATACAGTAGGCTTAGCATAAAATTAAAATATGTAAAAAACACTAAAATATTTAAGCCTCGGTTTGCATTTTGAAATCAATTTCGCGCGCTTTACAAATTCTAATGTCACGTGTTTTGGGAGTACGGAAGAACACGCGAGCCAAGACGCATTTCTCATAATAAAGAATGAAAACCTTTTTAAAACCGTCCGTTATTCTGCAGTGACTGCTGTGTCCACTGTCCACGTAATCTTGGATGAGCCAACACAATAGGTTTAAATATCGGCTTTAAGGTGCTGATTTATGGGATTCCACTTTTACGCTTAAATTATTAAGCCTTGTATCGTGCATGTTTTTATATCCAATACGGTAACCCACGCGTAACACGATCAACGTACCGCCCGCGTTTGGACAGATGGTCAATTTTTAAAGAGGGTGGATATACATATCCTTGTATAAGAAGATGCGGTCTAGACATTCCTACCCCCCTTTTCCCCTATCCCCCCTAACGCAGGTAAATGGACACCGGCAGGACAACTGAGAGAGTCCATGGCCTGGGGCATCCCATACAGATTATTGAGGAAGCTACTAAAAAAAAGTTGAACCTACACCCCCGCGTTTTTGGTAAGGGTCAAAGTTTTTACCGCAAAAGTTTGAAGTTGGTTTCTGGTTTCTAACATTTGTAGTTGTATACAGGGTGGAAATCTTCGCCGGTGACCCGTATATGCTTCTTACAGGCGATAATGAAGAAATTCAAAGCCTTTCAATTAATTCCACTGTCAGGAAAGCAAACATCACAGGAGCGGGTAAGGTCACCTTCTTGGGTTATTTCCTTGGCGCCAAGAAGCACCACTAGAGGCACTGCGAGTCAGATAGTCTCTTGACGTTGTACCACTGCCAATTTATTTTCTCTACTAGCAGTCTAGCACCCGTAAAGCTCGCAAAAATTATCCGTGCATAACAGCTACGCTTTAGAAGTTCAATTCCAAGTACTGGTCACCGGATAAGTTCTCCACCCTGTACATATTTTCAAAGACATCTGATCGACCATATAGTTCCTTAACACCTTGTAGGATGCAAGGAAACGTATGCTTTTCAATGATAAACGCTGATTTTCAGGGCTAAGTTAGTTTGGATGACTAAAAAAAGAGCTAAGTTTCTTTTTAAAGCGTGACCATTTCCGCTTTACACGCGCTGTTTGTTTGTGGTTTTCCCTTTTTTGCAAGCAGACCATCTCCCTTCCGTTATCGTTCCATGAAACCGTTATCTATTTCCTCCCCCGCGGAAGTAAGTATCTCCGATCCCAAACCATAGCTGTTTAACTCCGATCCCTAGTTTGGGCAAGCATTGAAAGATAAATTATAGCTTATTTTTACATACCAATCGTTTCGTTTCGTTTTTACCAGTCCAGTATGGTAACCGCGGTCTCCTTTCAATACTTTATAGTAATTTTGGGTACCGTTTTTTTAACGCGATAAGTGCCTGTGTTTATTTATCAGTGTACGTTTTTAACGGATGTCTAAGAGACACAAAGGCTTAGCGAGCAGGATGTTTTTTAATTGGGAAAGTGATGAATTAGGCCTAGCTTCAAAAAAGGGATTCTACAGTGAAGTTTGATTAATGATTCTGTGGTATAATCGAATTTTAAAGGGATAGAAGCGTTTAGTTTCGACTACCACAAAGTTTAAGTTGTTTTATACCCTCTAAAAATATCTAGTTATGATATTTGAAAGTTGGAATATTGTTAAGCCTAATTATTGCTGGTTTCAAACTCCTTTTCCAACCGCTACAAACTGATTGTTTACAAATACCATTTTCGATCCAAAGAACAATAAAGGGGTTCGAATAACGGCACGGTAACGGATCAGTATACCGGGGGGGGGCGAAAGGGCGGTACAAATTAACCTGTCAGGTTACCAATTTGGCTACCTTATTTACTTCCCCTATTCATTTCCGTCTACGATTCTAACCCTAACCACCTTTTAAGCTATTGTGCATCGACCATCTGTATCGTACGCCCCTAGACTTTTACCCTTAGGCTACTTACTGTTCAGTTAGGATTAAAGAGCTCATGATGAATTACACCTAGGCCTACCTAGTTTGTCTAGAATTCTGGATAAATACGAGAATCTTTTCTGTTTTTACTAAGCCTTGGTTGGTTAAAAAATAAAAGTATTTACAGGGTTACTATATATACAATACCACGTCCAATTTGAAATAATTTTAATATTAATTCGAATTCTTTTTAAGCCTGATTTTCCCTGACCTGTGGCAACTCTGACATATAAGTCTATTCACTCCCAGATATTCTGAAGGATTTCTTGGTCCTTTTTTGGGGGCGACTTTGGGGTAATCTTTGTCGTAAAAATGCAGCCATGAAGGTATAAAAACAGTTCGGTAACTTCTGTAACATAACGTAATGGCAACTGTACCTTAAGTAAGGTAAAGAAGCAATAGTAAAACAAGCATTGATGCCACATCTCGATTCCCATAATCTTATAAGGGTTGAAATAATGACCTTTTTTACTGTTGGACGTTTTTTTCTGGAGTAAATACACTCATTTTTAATTCGATTTTATTGAGGTTCGGATCGTGTCCAGGTAGACAGTACTTTATGGTCGAATCTCTGTGCTTTTTGTCCCATACTAAGGAATGCATACAGTTGATAGGAATAATTGTGCCTCCATATATATCCATGTTCATTTCTACGCGTTATTTTTGTGGGTATTCCGGGCTTGAGAACTTACTTTCCCTGTCAGGCCTCATAATTCTGATGACGTTTTTTTCTAACTGCCGTTTCATTGGTTGGTAGCCACGCCAGTTCCAAGGTGCAATAGGCAGCGTGTTAGATTATTTGCCAGGTAAAAGCTCTTCACACAAAATCCGGTCTAGATACGTTGAGTGAAAATGGTTTTCACGTAGACGATGATTACTAGTAGCTGTATTTATTCCTACCCATACTAAAAAGAAATCGTGACTGAGAAACTTCCCTAAAACGTTGCTAAAAACATACTTGGTTAGGACGAAAAAAAAAATGGCTTTACATTCCCAAATTGGACTGCTGATTCAATTTGACCAATCTACCTACCCACATCTGTTCAACTTTATAGACGTAATATTATTATACTAACTCATTCCCAAATATAAGCAAACCACTTCTTACATTTAAGGGGTATAAAAAGTTAACAGATGCAATACAAGCCAAGGCTTAAAGAGTCACCGGAAAAACAGGGCAAACCAACCAAAAATCCTTTTTACCCTTGCTATAAAGAACGGGGTTTTTGTGTGAGTGTATAGGTCCTTGAATAAAGTTCCGCTATTTCATGGACTTTCTCGCGAAAGAGGACCAGACAAGACACGTAATTTCATTTTGCCACCAACTTAATTAGCATAAATTATGATTGCAATCAGCGCCTATCTTTAAGCAGCAATCACTTTGAAATTAGTTAATTGATTTCGAAACTATGACCTTGATATACTAGAAAAAACATAGATCCTTTTCACTTCACCCTGCGCGCTTAACTTTAAACGCCTTCTTGGGATATTTTCCCTATCGCCAAGAAGCGCCGCTAGAGGCACTACGAATCGGCTAACCCCCCTCTAACTCGGGTGAACTCCATCTGGTGGTGCATCTTGGAGCCAGAGGGTGACCTCCCCATGGAACAGTCTATAGATGTTTTTGTATCGACAAAGCCCTCTGCTAGTTTTCCCGTCCACTATAGTATTTATAAGGTCCATGGATATTTTGCAGAAAGGACCCATCTTCGCGCTACAGCCACAGATACGCAACCATAACATTGTTTCCAACTGAACTTTTAGGGTTATAAAAAGGGGTCACGGTATGGTCATTTTAGTCAATGTCCGTTCCGTTTCGATCTTTTACAATAAAAAGCACCCCTTCACCCTCTATTGGTCGCTTGAATGAATCGTATGCGTTGATTTTTAAATATCAACCAGGTGGGTTAAAAATTTCAGGGGAAGATGATATTTCTTTGGGGTTAAAAAAAGGGTAATAGTTCTGGTAACCTTCGGTGGTTTTATGAAAGACTAGAGGTCATTACTAAGGGTCAACGCGTCATCTATTGTACCACCTAGACGCGCGACTCATGCCATGCCACTAACTCGTGGCATGGCCGGGGTTATTGGCGGGAGAAAAAAGGGCACGCGACATGGTTTGCTTTTATACAAGGCTAACTAAACGTGCAAAAATTGGAAAGGAAATTTTGCTTTTCAAATTGAAGGGATGAATTATACGAGGGACGGCTCACTCTTGAAATTGGTTAGAGTGTGTTATAAATAAAGTTAAATTATAAAATTGGGATTTTGAACACGGTCAAAAACAACCTAAAGGCGGTCAAAAACAACCTAAATGCGGTCAAAAACAACCAAAAGGCGGCCAAAAACAACCAAAAGGCGGCCAAAAACAACCAAAAGGCGGCCAAAAACAACCAAAAGGCGGTCAAAAACAACCTAAAGGCGGTCAAAAACAACCTAAAGGCGGTCGAAAACAACCTAAAGGCGGTCGAAAACAACCTAAAGGCGGTCGAAAACAACCTAAAGGCGGTCGAAAACAACCTAAAGGCGGTCGAAAACAACCTAAAGGCGGTCAAAAACAACCTAAAGGCGGTCAAAAACAACCTAAAGGCGGTCAAAAACAACCTAAAGGCGGTCAAAAACAACCTAAAGGCGGTCAAAAACAACCTAAAGGCGGTCAAAAACAACCTAAAGGCGGTCAAAAACAACCTAAAGACGATCAAAAACAACCTTAAGACGATCAAAAACAACCTAAAGGCGGTCAAAAACAACCTAAAGGCGGTCAAAAACAACCTAAAGACGATCAAAAACAACCTTAAGACGATCAAAAACAACCTTAAGACGATCAAAAACAACCTTAAGACGATCAAAAACAACCTCAACACGATCAAAAACAGCCCGAACGCAGTTAAAAACAAACTAAAGACAATTAAAAACAACCTAAACCCTGTTTTTTAAACAACCTAAATATAATAAAATAAATCTAAATTTAGAAGTTATACTCAGAATATAAACAATATAAACAATATAAACGAGAATTAATAAATGTAGATTATCAATGGAGGAATGCATTATTATACAAAATAGGAATAGTGGTATGCCCCTCGGTTGTCTGGCGACATGCTCTTGAAAAGTCAGAGAAGCGAATGAGGTCTGAAAATGAAACCAGCTTTTTGGGTGAAAACCATTCATCCCAGAAAGGAAATAACGGATTTTTGAAAAGAGAGGAATGAAAAATAGAACGAAAATCAAACGGGAAACGGGTTCACTTACAACACCAGTCACTCTCAAATGAAAATGCCCTTTCGAACATTTAATAATAATTTTAAACGTTGAAAAAAATTCTGATTAAAGAGATAGTAGCGCATATTTTCAAAGTATACATTTGTTCCAAAAGTGGATTTTGATTTTGAGTCCAATGTGAAATTTTGCATCGTTTTCAAGACATGGTTGGAGTGTTTTAAGGATGACCCCTTTAATTAAGAAATTGAAAGGCAATGCCAATCTAATTTAATGGGTTATAGGTAATTTATTCCAATCGTAATTTGTCTAGGATAGCCACTAGGAAGTCGGTTTTTCAAAGTTACTTCAACTTAAGGCAATTATTCTCCTAAAAGAGTTTGGGGAAAAATAATAGGGCTGGCTTTGTTTAATGTGAGGAGAAAATTCGATATCACTAAACCAAAACTTTCTTCGCTCGCGTGTTTGAATTAAACGTTTAAGTAAAAGTTTCCCAGCGTTTCTTTAAGTTTACTTTTTCTTTTAATGTGAGTATCGATTACTTTTTGTGGCGCCAAGATTTCTGAGGGTAAAATTCAAACCAAAAACAACAAAGCTTAAATAGTCAACCGGTGTACTATTGAAGTTATTCTTCCATAAGGAAGGTTTTTACATTCTCATCCGCCATTTTCCAAGATGGCCGTATCATAGAGGCCATCATAGAAGTTATAATACAATTTCGATTAAACATTTATGACTTCCCATAGAACCATCCCACTCATGTACTTCGGTCCCCTTTTTGTAACACCATGATTAAAATATCAAAATCTTATTCAAGCCTAAATTAAATACTACTATCCCTTTAAAGAAATTAATCAAGACTTACCCCTTTATGGTCATCACCATTATAGTACCCACCATGACTCACTCAATTGTGAAAAAAATTGGTGGGGTGTAGCTGGGACGTTCTCTCACTTAGAAAAAGGGTTCCGAGCAGACCAATAACCATTCGTAAAGCTACATAGGCTCTTTTCCAATTTGTCCGAACCTTTAATTCAGCGTCTAGATGACTTTTACCTCTGACCCCCGGCTACAGTACCCTTTGTCATATAAAAGAGAACCAAATGGTGAAAAACGTCATGGATTGGGTCATTTTAAGTATGAAAGGGTTATAAGCGTGGGTGGTCAGGGTGGCTAAATTGAAATTGCATCGAGGGGATTGATTGGAAGGGGACAAGTATTAGTGATCGGACATTTGCCACTCGCTTTACTGAAATAGGGTGCGGTTGACCTATACCAAGGTATTTATTTGTTTTCTCGCCATGTTTAAATGATATGCATATATTTTTTAATTTGAAACTAATGACTATTAGAATTGTTTCTAATAACAATATTTTAATGAAGATATCAACAATTAAGTATTGCAGATGACGTTTGGGCATATAATTCTATTGGACGACTGAAAGATTTCTTACGACACTAGTCTTGACAGAATCCCAGTAAATCTATTACCAATAACCTGTAACGGTTCGAGCACAGTCAGTGGCAGACCCTTTTAAAGAGATACACTTAATACCGTTAGTACAGTCGTTTGCCCTGGGAAATATGCCTAATCAGGTGACATAAATAGGATTCGATAACATAACCTAATTGGGCGTTATCTTTTATAATCAGTGGGTTCGATGGACGATTTTGAGTCGAAAATGTAACTCGTATGACATCTTGCCCAAAAGCGAACCGTTTACAAGCTATGATTGGAGGTTCTTTAAGGCTGACCCCTTAAATTTAAGTAAGAAACTAAAGACAATGCTAATTTAATTTGAGAGGTCACCCCTAAAAATAATCCAAAAATAAGTATAGTAAACGGTGGCACTCAGGGCAAAATGTTATAGAACATTTTCGACTCAAAATTACCCAAAGAACCCACTGTATGTTGGTCGTTCTACCACCCATTTTGGAAAACTCTAAATTGTTTTGTAATACGGCCATTTTGGAAAATGGCGGCTGGAAATGTAAAAGCCTTTCTTATGGAATAAAGTTTCAACGGGAACCTTAAGTATATACGGGCTGTTGTTGTTTTTGGTTCGAATTTACCCTCAGAATTCTTGGCGCCGCAAAAAGAAATCGAAACGCTCATTAAAATGGAAAAGTAAGCTTAAATGGGGCAACACCGGGTGCTTTTTGCTAAAACTTTCTATATAAACACGTGAGTGAAGAAAGTTTTGGTTTGGTGATATCGAATTTTCTTCTCAAAGTTTTGTAAGAAACGCTTAAAAGTATATTAAATAATGTCAAAACCTATTATTTTGTCACGAACTCTGTTACGGGTATTATTACCTCGAGATTAAATAACTTTGTTGAAAAACCGACCAGACGTAATGGTCTTTAAATGGTATAAACGCGAGCCTGTTTATAGCAGGATTCATTCTTAGAAAGGGTAAAAATTCCCGCACAAAACGTATTCCCTTCCACGCTTAACCTTTCCAAGAGCAACTCTTCTAATCGTGGTTTTATTAAATTACCAGGAATATTGACCACCTTCTCTCGGTTTAAGAGCGGTGCTCAAAAGTATAATCTCCAATTAAATTCTAAATTGCTTCGAGCTTCAAGATTTCTTTAAATTTCCCCATTCCTTTTATGGCTCCAACAGAAAGCAGAGAGTGGTCAACAAAAGGTGCGGTTAACGTGGTGGATCAAAAATACCCAGATACCAAAATACTACTCAACGGCAAGTACAAAATGTTCTTTCTTTGAAGATATTGGATTGAATTTACCTGGACCCCAAAATAGAACTAAATGAAATGGAATATCTGGGAAATAATCGATATTTTAAATACAGGTACAGATTTGTATTTTTAAATAGGTAGAAAATATTATTTATACTTCATTTTAAAAACGCGCCAACAATTACAGGTACGTCAATGAGACTGAAATTACATACGCGACACTTAATGTGAGTTTATAAACATTCATTAGCGTTGTTGTAGCGAGATTGAACAGTGTCTCGCAATTAAGATTGCTCTTCTCGATGACAATTGCACTTTCATTTCTTGTCAGGAATGGTGGAGGGTAAAAAGCAAAAGGATCCAATTCGAAATTATGGATGAATATTTTAAACGATCCCTGAACATGAAGTAAATTTCGTAATTGGAACTCTATTAATTCGGGCGAGCGAGAAAGAATCACCTTAACGCGATAAATGAATCTTGCTCGATTGAGAAAACTAGTCTACCAAAAGTGAAAAACTAGAATATAATCGAACCGATGGGTGAAACCGTTGAGAAAAGTGATTTTAGACAAAAGATGCGGAGAATTATTTTATTGTAATCTTAACAAATCTCTCGGAAACGAATATCAGTCAGCTTATGAACACTTACGAGATTTTGTTAAGGTCATACAGTAATTCATTTTGTCGATTCATTTACAGGGTCAAGTGGAAAGAAGTCTCCATTTCTGACATAGTTAAGTTATATAATGAACCCACGCATAATTTTTTCAAAGTAAATAATTTTAAACGCTTTCATTAATTACTGAATTACGATGATTAAATACTTAATTCTTACGATGGTTTTAAGAAATTTCATGTTTTCACTTTACACACGCCATGTTCATTTTTCGATAAAAAACTGGAATATTTCACTCCGTCTTCTCCCTACGAAACGCTCAAAACGATTATCTTTTCTTCGGCCCCTAAGAGAGTCACGTCCACTTCCCTGTCTTTCTTAAACATGGACACTCCAGTAAATTTCGCTTAATAAACATTTCATACACCACCCAATTCATTAATTTCCATTCTCGGCTCAATTAGGTGTTGATTTTAATTGTGTCCACCTTGGTCGTTCTGTCACTTTTGCTCGTCCTTCACTCCATCGTAACCAACAAATACAAATCGGTGTCCAACAAGAGAGTTGTCAAGAAAATGGCCAGAGAGACCCTGGGAAATATTTGGGAGAACGCGTCGCTCTTGTGCGCCGAACGTAAGCAACATTTGATAACAATTCACCCTCTCGCAAGCCAATTTCAATTAGCAAAAATTATGTCTCCATTACGAAAGATGGCTGGAGCTTTAATCACACATAATTGTTTCCTACAGCGATTCCCTCCGTTTTGCCCCACATCACTTGTCGTCTGCTCGCTTCGTCGTGGCTGATCGGAGTGACTTTCATTCTGTTTTTCTTGGGTTGTTATTTACGGACTGAATTTACGACAGAAAGCTACGATTGCATCGACACCCTCTCAGACTTGATCAAATCGGGAATTCGGCCAAGAGCGAGCGACGAAATATATAAACACCTCCAAGTTTTGGTGCATAAAAATCTATATGTTACGTTCCTCTATTTTACTGATGTCATTGTTCCGTATCTACAGGCAACCCAGGACCCGGCTGTTAAGGGATGGCTAGACGAACTCGGTGGAGATTTTTCCGAAGATTTAGGAGATATTTTGTTTGGTGGTTTCATTCCCGTTGTTTCCGGGAAGAAACCAGGGATCGCAACGGTCGAATATCTTTATTGGTGCTTGGAATACTTAATGAACACCGACCAATATGGGGACTTGTCCGGAAGAAGAAAACAAAATGCTATCAACGAGTTAAAAGCGAACAAAGGAGGACTTTATTTTTCGCAACAAGAATTTTCCTTTGACTACATGCACAACATGTTAAACACCTCTTGGATGAGAAGCAGTCCGCAAGTGTACGAAAACGTCGAACTGAGGTCGGTAAGAAATTTATCGTAAAACTATAAGCGGGTTTTGAAGCATATTCTCTTGCAGCATGTCACCCTTTTTCGAAACGCAAGTTTTCAAATTTCTGGATTTTGAGAACCAATACTGGATTGAACAGCTCAAGTGGGAGAAACCTTTGAAAAGCGCGGCTGATTTGGACCTGAGTAGCGTCTGTGTTCCTTTCTACCTTCTTCTCATGTTGTTGTCGGTAACAATAGCCGTTGTGATAACCGAAGTAATCTTCTACTACTACTAAGCAACTTGAAAGATGAAAACGGAGCCTCCGGGATGAACTAGGCCCATGCGTGTGGCGAAGCGAGAATATTTTTTTAACTAATTTATTTCGCCGTGTTTTCCCGTTTGGGGGCGCTGATACGACCGAAAAATAAACAAAGTTGAACCCCGTGACCCTGTCGACTGCTATTTGGGCCAAGGTCGCGGATTGTAAGTATACGTTTTTATAACTCTTACTGAATTATTTAAATTGAAATAATTTATTTTGTTGTCATCAATACCATCTAACCGAAAGATTCAGTAAAAAGTGAATAGCCCCAAAAACATTTACGTTAATTTTAGGATGAAACTTTTCTCTATCATAAAAATTTTATGACTGACCCCTAAAATATCAACGATAATTTAAGGAGGACCCCTGTCACAACGGAAAAATAAGCGCCATCTATGGTGAAAATATCTTTTCCTAACAAACTGGATATTTCCCCACATAAAATTTGACATGCATGGGCCTAGTTCATCCCGGAGGCTCCGATGAAAACTAAATACGTCACGAAATCAAATGGAATTTCTGGAAGATATACAAACTTCCTCTGTTCTTCAAAATGACTGCAAGTTACGTCACTTCAAATCTTGTCTTTTAACTTATTGTAGTAATTACGCACTTGTGATTTGAATATGTTTTCACTCGAGTGTGAATGCAACACATGTACCTTTCTAATCGACACGAAATGGTCTCGCATTAATTAAAGCTGGCATATATATCAAAGTCGAAATGAAAACATTGAGTTTAACACCCAAGAGACTGTAGTTAATTAAAAGCGAAAACTTAAAATAGAACCAAGATAAGATTTCACACCAGTGAAGTTTACGAATTGTATCGTAAAATGAAAAGCGGGTTTGACGAATGATCTATTGCAGCATGGCGCCCTTTTTCGAAACGCAAGTTTTCAAATTCCTGGATTTTCAGAACCAATACCGGATTGAACGGCTCACTTGGAAGAAACCGTTGAAAAGCGCGGTTGATTTGGACTTGAGTAGCGTCAGCGTTCCCTTCTACTTTCTTCTCATGCTGTTGTCAGGAACAGTAGCCGTAGTCACAACAGAAATAATCTTCTACTAATTAACATGAAAGTTGAAAATTAAATCACACGAAACGAAATAGAATTTCTGGATAATACATCTAAACCTCCACTGTTCTTCAAAATGACTGCACTTTACGTCACTTCAAATCTTCTCTTTTAACTTATAGTAGTAATTAGTGACGCACTTGTGATTTTGAATATGTTTTCACTCGAGTGTTAACACAAGAACCTTTCTAATCGAGACTAAATTATCTCGCACTAATAAAAAATATCAAGTTACGATTTTCAAGTCGAAATATTATTATTGATTTTAACACCCAAAAGACTGCTGTTAATTAAAAGCGAAAACTTGCTTTCGAAAAACGAAGATAAGAATTCACACGAGTGAAGTTTACTTGAACAGACATTGAATTTTCTTCTTTTAATATAAAGATTTAATATTACCAATCATTCTATAAAACTTGACTTCAATTAAACTTAATCAAACATATTTATTCCAACCACATTTCTAATCGTCCTTAAAACAATTCATCGCTAAATTCATGGGAATTTTAAGTCAATATTCAAGAGTTATAGAACCTAAGCTAACCTAACCTTAACTTCAAAATAGTTAGATGTAGACCACTAATCAACTTTGTTTTATGTGTAATAAACTTAAACGATATTGATATATTACCATAAGTAACATAATAAACATAAGTATGACTCTTCCTATTGTAATAATGCAAATTTCAAAATGAAACCTATAATCAACACTGACACTCTCACTTACATCAGGCCAGGACTTGCAACTCCGTCGAGTACTTCATGCTGGTCTTTGGCGAATGACATAGTTCTACAATTTTAGCCAATCACAATAAACCATCTCCTTGAACGTATTTGTGTCGGAAATAGCTCGTCTGCTATTTATTGTACGAGCTCGCGGTGTTTGTATGTTTGACTTTGAGATTGCCATAAGTCGGATATTTCAGTACCAAAAATGATAAGCCTTTTGAAGTCTAAATATTCGGTAACTAAATCTACCCAGTGCAAATTTCAATTTCGAAATGTGGTCGCGCTAAAGTTGGTAAAAGTCTATGCAAATCAACTATACAACCAAGGCTTATTAGCGTTGACTCAAATCTCAATGGCGTCTCTTTAAACCTCTGAACCGGATTTCCGATATGGGGCGGAAGTCGCTTCTTTTTCCCCCGCTAGGGGTCTCTGTGCTGGGTGCGAACTTATGATGACGTAAAAGGTCCGAAAATAGGTTTATAGTTAGTTTTGACTAATTGTCATACTTATGGTTATTATGTTACTTATGATATTACCTGTGGCTATATTTCGTCAGTTGCTCAAAATGGTCGCTTACACCATTACATTACTAAAGCCAAAACCTATGATTTTGCCACAAACTCTATTGCGAGAATAATCAACTCTAGTTTATATAACCTTGTTGAAAACCCGACTAAATGTAATATTTTAAAAATATATGTAAAGCGAGCCTGTATATAGCAGAATTCAGTCTTAGAAAGGGTAAATATTCCCGTACAAGACCCATTCCCTTCCATGCTTTAAACTTTTTAAAAGTATAACTCTTCTAGTCCGGATTTTATTTCTAATTAAAAATATTGATTAAAAAAATGCATTATTCATAATTTTTATTTCAGTTACCCTGGCAACAGAAACATTAGCGAGAGTGTTTGGTTAACAAAATTAGCTATTAAAATGATATATTAGATCAGAAGAAAATAGGGGAAGTACGTATTCTTAGCTATTTCGCGAGACGTCACTTTATCGGTTTTTTCGCGCCACTGAATATCCGCTTTTTTTGGCGGGAAACCGCGGATGAATACAAGAAACTATTTTCATCAAAGGTTCGTCTGCTATCCAGCTGAATGCTGATTTTGTTATGGTACCCGACTTCTTGAGTTTACTATGGCCGAGGCTTAACGAGTCACTCGAATTTGGCGAAAATTCTACTTGAATACCTTTAGTTTTGCCTTTAAAACTTGTCTGGCTTTTCTTGTCACTAGTTTCACGATATACTAAATTACACTGGACAGAACTATCCATTTTTAACTCTTAATTGAACGATAACTTTCAATGTCAATCTACCCGGGCGAAAGAAGGACGGAAATCGTCGTCTATACTCTGTAGTTCGGTTTCTCACGGTATGGTGGCGCACCTTCAAAAATTTCTATCGGTTCTCTGCCTATCTCTGATTGGCCAATTTAAAGCGATAGCTTGTTTCTGGGAGAGAAGGACGACTTGCACTAGCTAAAGGTACGAATACGTACTTCCCCTATTTTCTTCTGATTAGATTCATTATGCAAACTTTGTTAGGTACGAAACTTGACATAATTAGACGTAAAACGGTACTCGAAGGAGCGTAGTAAATTTTCTTGAAATTTAAAAAAATGATTATGGCTTGAAAATTTGAGAGATTTGACGATAATAGAATTTTCCTACTTATCATCTTCGAATTTCGGATTTAACAAATTATGCTTTAAGTGGAGCCCAAAATGGCGCTGAGCGAAATGGAATTTCTTGGAAATAATCGATATTTCAAATACAGGTATGGAATTTGAATTTTCAAATCGTAAATGTTATTTATCCTTGATTACCAAAAACCGTGTCATTTATTAAAGGTTCGCCAATGAGACTGAAATTGAACACGTGACACTTGCGGTGAGTTTATAATCATTCGTTCGCATTGTTGAAGCGAGATTGAACAATGTGTGGGAATTAAGATCGATTTTATCGAACATTTGCACTTTTATTTCTTGTCAGGAATGGCATCTCAGAGAAAGCAAAAGGGTCCAGAATGATATGATGAGGGATTATTTAAAACGATCTCTAAACATGAAGTAAATTCCATATTTGAAACTCTATTAGGGTCGAGCGAGAAAGAATCGCCTAAACGCGATAAATTAATCCTCACTCGCTCGCTCACTCGTTTGACAAAATTGGTCTGCGAAATGTGGAAAACTCGATTGCAATCGAACCGACGGGTGAACCCGTTAAGTTGCGATTTTAGACAAAAATATAAGAAAAATTCATTAATTGTAATCTTATTATCTCTCAGAAACAAATATCATTCAGTTTATGAATGCTCGGAAGATTATATTAAGTTTATATTTTAATTAATTTTGTCGCTTTATTTACAGAGTCAAGTGGACTCATGTTTCAATTGAAGAATTAAATACATTATATACCAAACCTATGCATAAATTGTCCACTGTAACTGATTAAAACGCTTATAGTTAATTACGTAATTAAGTATAAATATTTAATCTTTACGATGGTTTTAGAAATTTCATATCTTCACGGTGGACACGCCACGCTCACTTTTCGATGGCCGACTGGAATATTTCACTCCGTCTTCTCCCCATGAAACGGCCAACACGATTATCTTTTCGGCGCCCCCGAAGAGAGTCTTGTCCACTTCCTTCTCCTTCTTAAATATGGACACTCGAGTAAATTTCGAACGATAAACATTCCATTCACCACCCAATTCATTAATTTACATTATCGGTTCAATTAGGTGCTGATTTTAATTGTGTTCACTGTGGTCCTTCTCTCGCTTTTGGCCGTCGTTCACTCCATCGTAACCAACAAATACAAATCGTTGCCCATCAAGAGAGTGGTCAAGAAAATGGCCCGAGAAACCCTGGAAAATGTTTGGGAGAACGCGTCGCTCTTGTGCGCCGAACGTAAGCCATTAAGCGCACCCCCAAGTAGTTGATAACACTTCACCCGCGTGAGCCGGTTTAGTATGAGGGATCCAATAGCCAAAGATTATGTCCCGATAAAGAAAGATGGCTGGCGCTTTAGTCACTCATGGGATAATTATGTTCCCTCCGAAGCGATTCCCTCCATTTTTCCCCACATTACTTGTCGTCTGCTGGCTGCGTCGTGGCTGATCGGAGTGACTTTCATTCTGTTTTTCTTGGGTTGTTACTTGCGGACGGAGTTCACGACGGAAACCTACAATCGCATCGACACCCTCTTGGACTTGATCAAATCAGGAATTTCACCTACAATGATGCCAGAAACATACGATCACCTCCGAGTTTTGGTGAATATCCATCTGTATGTTAAGTTTACCAATTCTTCTGACGTCATTGTTGCGTATCTACAGGCAGCCCACGACACGGCTGTTAAGAAATGACTAAGCGGATTCGATAAGACGAAAATATTGGAAGAAACTGAAGAAGCTTTGGAAAACGATTTCGAACCCGTTAATTCCGGGAAAACAACTATGATAGTAACGGTCGAGATGCTGCTTTCCGTGCTACCATATTTAAGGATGAGCCGGGACCTAGGCAATTTCAAAAATCAACTTAAACATTTCGTAGGGGTCATCAAGAGCAAAGGCGGACTTTACTTTTCGCAAGAAGACGTCGCGTTCGACTACGTACACACCATGTTCAACACCTCTTGGGTGAGAAGCAGTCCGCAACTGCACGAGTCTGTCCAACTGAGGTCGGTAACGAATTGTATGGTAAAATGAAAAGCGGGTTTGACGAATGTTCAATTGCAGCATGGCGCCCATTTTCGAAACCAAAGTTTTCAAATTCCTGGACTTGGAGATCGATTACAGGATTGAACAGCTCAAGTGGGAGAAACCGTTGAAAAGCGTGACTGCTTTGGACCTGAGTAGCGTCTGTGTTCCTTTCTACTTTCTTCTCATGCTGTTGTCAGGAATAGTAGCCGTTGTCATAACCGAAATTATCTTCTATTATTTAACATGAACTCGTGAAAATACGTCACCACACCAAATATAATTTTTCTCTATAATACACAAACTTTGAATTGACTTCGAATTGTTTAGTTCACCAACGAAATCACTGCGTGTTGAGATCTACTCTTGAACTTCTTGGGGGTAATTATGCACTAATGCGATTAAATAATTACTCACTCTCGTGTGAATTTAAATGAAATTTAATTAAAGGGAGACTCTCAGCTGAAAATCTTAGTGCCATGTTTTATTTTTTCCTGGTTCGTTTCAATTAAATATGAAGCCTCAAATTTTTTTCTGATTTTTCAAACAATTTTTTCAATGAAAATTAAATTTTTTAAAATTTGTTAGGCTTAGCAATGGGTCTCGATTTTAGCGCACTTACCTACCGGCCAATAAAAACCTCTTTAGGGATAGAGCCAAATCAGCCAATCCCGTGAGGGTTAGAAAATATTAAGTGGTATGTTGTCTGCTTCAAACAGGAAAAGCAGGGAGGGAAATAAGTATTTTTTCAGAGTGGGCTCGTTACCAGTGACTCCGCGGGGCCCGTCGTCTGCTAAAGTTTGAGGAGGATAGTAATTGTGTTGCAGCTTGACTCTGCTGAGGTGTAAAAGATGGGTTTTAAATTTTTTCCATCTCGAAGATCACAAAAAATAATAGTAACAATAATCTAAGAGCACAGATCTTCCCATTCCAAAGGCTAATAACTAGACACTCAAGATATACAAGAAAATACGACCCGCCACATTTTAATATAATAAGATTACGAGAGTAATTTGAGTTTAAGTGAAACGTATAAAAGCGTAAACCTGCTAATTACTAAAGTTTCTAATCCGCTTATCGTTAAACGATCGAAAACGCGTCTTTCTTTCGAGTGCTAAAAAGTAGAATACATATTTCTGAACATAATGCAGACGACGCAAATGAGACTCGCCCGAGAAAACCTTTGGGGGTTGACTCTTATAAATCGCGGGCGCTGATTGGCCGGTAGGTCGCTTTATCAAAATTCAAATGCATGTTTTGGATACAAAACTTCAAATATTGTTTAATACTATAAATAGCGCTTCAAAAAATCTGAAAAAATTCAAGGCGGCATATTTTAACATAAGGAATCAGAATAAAAATACTTAATTTTTGCCAATAGTGTCCCTTTAAATATATGGATGTACGCTTTACTTTTCATCAATAAACATTGCGATAGAATAGTTTATCGTCATCTTTATGACAGTTTTAACTAGAGTCGAAATGTGGGCGTATTTTCCAATTGAAACTTGAAAATATACCGAAAATTAAATTGGATTTCTTGTAAATTGGCGATAAAATGTTATTTTTAAAATATAAAATTGAATTTCCTCCGAAAGTTGAAAGGTTTAATTGTAATTACGGCTTGAAAACGTTCCATAAAACCTGACCTATAATATGTCGCCTTAATATGAAATGAGTTAAAGGGGCAAGTCTCATTTAAAGTGAACCTTTTAGATCCAATTTACTGAGGTAGGGGTTTTTAAAGTTTAAACTACAACAAATTCCATTAAAATAGGTTAACATCTCACCAAAATTCTAATTTTTGAAATTATTTAAAGAAATCACCCAAAAATCGATTGATTTATCCGATATGGCCGGGGAATTATTTTCTTTCCCCTTCCGCATTATAATTACGTAAGAGTTTGGTTCACGCGCCAGTTCACGCGAGTTCACTTCTCAACATCGGGAACATTTTGCTAATACGTATGATACAAACACGCTTCCGTTTTATTGATATCTAATTTTCTCCTCAAAGTTTTGTAAGAAAGGCTTAAATGTATATTAACTAAAGCCAAAAACCTATTATTTTCCACAAACTCTATTACGAGAATAACTACCTTGTTGAAAACCCGACCAAAGGTAATATTTTAAAAAGATATGTAACGAGAGTCTGTATATAGCAGAATTCAGTCTTAGAAAGGGTAAATATTCCCGTACAAAACCCATTCTCTTCGACGCATTAAAATTTAAAAGTACAACTCTTCTAGTCTGGATTTTATTTTTAATTAAAAATATTGATTAAAAAAATGTATTATTCATCATTTTCATTTCAGTTACCCTGGCAACAGAACCATTAGTGGAGTGTGTTTGGTTAACAAAATTGGCTATTAAAATGATATTTTAGACTCATTATTGCAAACTTTGTTCGGTACGAAACTTGATATACTTAGACGTAAAACGGTACTCGAAGGAGCGTAGTAAATTGTCTTGAAATTTAAGAAAATTATTATAATCGGTAATTTTACTGTCGATGAAAACAAAAATTAATTTGAAGCGAGATATTTTTGCAGCTGCCAATAATTATTTATACAACCTTTTCGTCTATTAAAAATGTATGGCACAGGCGTCAGTTCAAAACGTATTTCGCGATCGTTGGCATTTCTAAAACCTTGGTGATATCGAATTTTCTTCTCAAAGTTTCGCACGAAACACTTAAAGGTAGGGTGAAAGGTAAAATCAAGTGTTTTTTTACTGATTCTTCTACTAATCATAAGACCGATCTGCATAGGAAATATCTCCGAATGATTTTGAAACTCAATTGGAAATTAGCACCTTCGACCAATCGCGTAACGCCCCTCCCTGCCTTCTTGTAAACAAAATTTAACTAGCGCCATGATTGTCACAACGCTCGCAAATTTTATAAAATAACTCTTCAAATCTCATTCGACATGGAGAGTGCCAAGTGAATTTCAAATAGTCCATGAGTTTTGAAAATAATTTGAATTTTAAAATCATTCGGAGCTGGTATTTCCTCAACATTTCACTGCGCAGATTTACCTTATAATTAGTAGAAAAATCGATAAAAATCGATTCATTTTCCTTTTCGCCCTCCCTTTAAACCAACTTAATTTTCCACGAACTGTATTGCGAGAACAATTGCCTCGTGTTAAACGACCTCGTTAGGCAGAGTAATGGTATTTTAACGGTATGTAACGAGAGTCTATTTCCATTCTGGACTTTATATACAAAATTTAAATTGTATTATACAGGGTTTTTCGGAGAAGTCTGGCACAAATTAACAGGCGTTTTCTTCGGGTCAAAAGAAGTCAAAAATGTTCTATGAACTTTTGGATGAAAGCCCCCCGTTTCAGAGTTATGTACTCTCCAAAGTTGGCCTTAAAACAATGGAATTTTGCCGATATGTGGAACTGGTATTATGCCTTTGGACAAATTGTTTTCTTATTTACCATAAGCTTATGTACGAAGAAAATACAGCTTGTGAAGTGGTTTAAAGGGCCGCTAACATTATTCGTTATCGTATTAATAACGTTATTGCAAAAATAATAATCCCAAACAAATTTATTGCACCTTAAACTCCAGTTACTTGTTTAATTAGACTTTTTGTTTTATGTTCCTTCGGTTGCAAAACATCAGCATTAACAAAAATTGTTCAAAATGACGTACTCCTTCAACGTTTAAGCAAACTTGCGCGCGTCTTTTAAACGACTCGCGAACACGTTCGAAGATTCCTGGCGTGTTGCGGATGTTATCACACCCATCAATTATTCTTTGTCTTAAGTCCTGGACATCTCACTCCGGTACAGAAAGCTACTCTTCTTGGAAAGTCACCTTCGTTTAAAGCATGTACTTTTTGTAAATGGTATGGGTGGAACTGCTGTCCACGAAGGATTTTCCAAACGAGTACATGATTTACACCTAATTGGCGGCCAATGATCCTGGTTGTAGGATCTTCCTCAAAAATAGTTAGTACATTGTCCTCGGGTACAATCTGCGGGCGAACTTCAGGGCCTGACGGTTGTAGCTTGCCGGTTTCTCTCAAAAGACTGTCAACAGCCGTAAACGTTTGCCGATTCGGAACTTGTCGTTCAGGAAAGTGCTCCTGGTACAAGCGCCGAGCTTCAACCCCATTACCTTGAGCCAATCCGTACATCAGATGCATATCTGAATACTTTGCATTCGTGAAGTAGACCATTATTTGTTTTAGAGTAGCTGCCAAATTCGCATTTGAAAAGTAAAGCACATTAAATTCGATTTTCTTTTCCTCAAGCTTAAGTAGTGAAATTAAAAAACAAATTACGCTGCGTTGGTTAAAACAATCGGAATGCTTCTTAAGAATCACATTTCCACCCATACCATTTACAAAAAGTACAAGCTTTAAACGAAGGTGACTTTCCAAGAAGAGTAGCTTTCTGCCAGTGGTTTTTGGCACAAGTAATAGACTTGGACTTTCCACGTATTTTGCTGGTCTCTGACGAAGCCAATTTTTGGCGTGGCGGTGTAATTAATTTGCACAACCAGCACGAGTGGAGTCAAAGAAAGCCACACGCGACACGCGTAAGGGCACATCAGGTGCAGTTTAGTTTGAACGTGTGGTGCGGAATTGTAGGCGATTGGTTAATTGGACCCTTTTTTACGCAACCAAGATTAAATGGGGAGGCATACTTGAGATTTTTGCAGGACAATTTACCAGACCTTCTAGACAAAGAATGTGGTTCATGCACGATGGGGCACCGCCACACTTTAGCCTTCGAGTAAGACAGCATCTTGATGTCGAATTCCCTTTGAGGTGGATAGGTCGAGGCGGAGCTATTGCTTGGCCAGCAAAATCGCCGGATCTCAACCGAAGTGATTTTTTCCTGTGGGGACATTTGAAAGACTTGGTGTACCGTAGTGAAGTTCGAGATGTCCAGGACTTAAGACAAAGAATAATTGATGGGTGTGATAACATCCGCAACACGCCAGGAATCTTCGAACGTGTTCGCGAGTCGTTTAAAAGACGCGCGCAAGTTTGCTTAAACGTTGAAGGAGGTCATTTTGAACAATTTTTGTAAATGCTGATGTTTTGTAACCGAAGGAACATAAAACAAAAAGTCTAATTAAACAAGTAACTGGCGTTTAAGGTGCAATAAATTTGTTTGGGATTATTATTTTTGCAATAACGTTATTAATACGAGAACGAATAATGTTAGCGGCCCTTTAAACCACTTCACTAGCTGTATTTTCTTCGTACATAAGCTTATGGTAAATTAGAAAACAATTTGTCCAAAGGCATAATACCAGTTCCACATATCGGCAAAATTCCATTGTTTTAAGGCCAACTTTGGAGAGTGCATAACTCTGAAACGGGGGCTTTCATCCAAAAGTTCATAGAACATTTTTGACTTCTTTTGACCCGAAGAACACGCCTGTTAATTTGTGCCAGACTTCTCCGAAACACCCTGTATATTTTATTATTCAACATTCTCATTTCAGTTACCGTGGCAACTGAAACATTAGCAAACAAAATAAACCTAGCAGTTAAAATTATACTTCAGTTTCGTTACGCAAACTCTGTCCTTTACGAGACTAGGCATATCTTACAAGCGCCACATCGGTACTCAAAGGAGATTACTAAATTGTCTTAAAATTATATTAAATTGTTGGATTGTTGTACTTTGTGTCTTCGCCTTTCAGATTTAATACGTTATGATTTAAGTGGACCCCAAATAGGCGCTGAACAAAATGGAATTTCTAGGAAATAATCGATATTTCAAATACAGGTATAGAATTTGCATTTTAAAAATAGTAAATGTTATTTATCCTTGATAAATTGATCAATAGGTTCGCCAATGAGACTGAAATTACCTACGCGACAACTAAAGTGAGTTTATAATCACTCGTTCGCGTTATTGAAGCGAGGAATTAAGAGTGATTTTCTTGATGAGAACTGTATTTCCATTTCTTATCAGAAAATATGGGACGTAAAAAGCAAAGCAACCCAGTTCGAAATGATGGCAGATTATTTAAAACGATCCCTGAACATGAAGTAAATTCCATTCTTTGTACTTTATTAAACGACTATAAATTGGGGGCGAGCGAGAAAGAATCGCCTTAAGGCGCTCCTTTGACTTTGACATAATGGTTCTGAGAAAACTGAAAAATTCGAAGTTGAGATTATAGACAAAAATATATGAAGAATTCTTTAATTGTAATCTCAACTATCTCTCAGAAACAAATATAATTCAGTTTATGAACACTCGTGAGGTTATGTTAAGGTCATTATGTAATTCATTTTGCCGATTCAATTATACAGGGTGAAGTGGAAAAAAGTTGCCAATTCTGTAAGTAATTTTACGCCTAATATTAAAACGTTATGATTAAATATCGAATAACTTAGTATAAATATTAAATCCTTATGATGGTTTTAGAAAAGTCATATCTTCACGTACGACACGCCACGCTCCTTTTTCGATAAACGAATCAAATATTACACTCCGTCTTCTCCCTATGGAACGAGCGAAACGATTATCCTTTCGGGTGCTCCGAAGAGAGTCTTGTCCACTTCCTGGTCCTTCTTAAACATGGACACTCCAGTAAATTTCCGTCAATAAACATTCCATTCACCACACAATTCATTAATTTCCATTCTCGGTTCAATTAGGCGGTGATACTAATTGGGTTCACTTTGGTCATTCTGTCACTTTTGCTCGTCCTTCATTCCGTCGTAACTAACAAATACAAATCAGTGCCCACCAAGAAAGTTGTCAAGAAAATGTCCCGAGAAATCCTGGAAAATATCTGGGAGAACGCGTCGCTCTTCTGCGCCGAATGTAAGCGATTAAGCGCACCCCAAACAGTTGATAACAATTCACCCTCGCGCGAGCCAGTTTCGCATGAGGGTTTCAATTACCAAAGATTGTCTTCAAAGCAAAAGATTGCTGGCGCTTTAATCAGACATAAAGACTGGATAATTTTGTTCCCCCACAGCGATTCCCTCCGTTATGCCCCACTTTACTTGTCGTCTGCTCGCTTCGTCGTGGCTGATCGGAGTGACTTTCATTCTGTTCTACTTGGGTTGCTTCGTGCGGACGGAGTTCACGATAGAAAGTTACAATTACATCGACACTCTCTCGGATTTGATCAAGTCGGGAATTCCAACAGGAATGACAGTGGACACATACAAACGCCTCCGATTTTTGGTGAATATTCTTCTGTATGTTAAATTTCTCAGTTCTTCTGAGGTCATTGTTCCGTATCTACAGGCAGCCCAGGACCCCTCTGTTAAGGAATGGCTAGGCGAACTAGATCGGAATAAATGTAACACCGATTTTCTAGATACCACTAGAAAAGCTTTCATTCCCATTGTTTCCGGGCAGAAAGCTGCAATCATGAAGGTTGAATTTTTGAATTTTGGCATCGAACTCTTTACGAGATTCAAAAACGGTAGGAAAATGTTATCCGCGTTGAAAGCGGGACTTTATTTTTCGGAAGAACACGTTTCCTTCGACTACGTACACACCATGTTCAACACCTCTTGGGTGAGAAGCAGCCCGCAACTGCACGAGTCCCTCCAACTGAGGTTGGTAATGAATTTTATCACAAAATTATGAACGGCTTTTGACGAATGTTCTATTGCAGTATGGCGCCCTTATTCGAAACGCAAGTTTTCAAATATCTGGACTTTGAGTTCGATTACACGATGAAACAGCTCAAGTGGGAGAAACCGTTGGAAAGCGTGACTGATTTGGACCTAAGGAGCGTCTGCGTTCCTTTCTACTTTCTCCTCATGTTGTTGTCGGGAACAGTAGGCGTCGCCATCACCGAAATTATCTTCTATTATTTAAAATGAACTCGTAAATGTAATACGTCACCACACCAGAGACCAGATCTAACACAAACTTTGAATTTACTTCGAAATGTATAGTTCACCAACGAAATCACTGCGTGTTGCGATCTACTCTTAAACTTATTGAGGGTAATTATGCACTTATGACACGAATACGATTAAATAGTTTCTAACTCGAGTGTGAATTTAAATAAAATTAATTAAACTTGGAAATGTTGATCTATGGTTTTCGTTTCATCAAGAAATTAGCCAATAGGATAGTTTGTCGTCATTTTTATGGCAATTTTAACTAGTGTTGAAAAAGTGCAGTTGTGGTTTTCGTTTGAAAGTTGATAAAAAATGCGAAAATCAAAATTGAATTTCTTGTAAATAAGCGATAAAATATATTTTTTTTTTCAAATCTAAAATGTTATCAACGATTAAAAAAAATAAATAAATAGATACTTAATTACGATTAAACACTTTCGCACGAGTAAAGTTAGTTACAAATATTGTATTTTCAAAGATTAAATTGTAATAACGGCTTGAAGGCATTCGATAAAGCCCTGACCAATAATAATTAATCAAACCACAATTCTTAGCGCCCTTAAAACTATTCATGGTTTAAATTCATGTTAAATTTCAAATTCCGTCTGTAATCTTATTGTGGGTGAAATAAAAAGTTAATTTGACGCGAGACATTTTTGCAGTTGCCAATCATATTTTTATTAAACCTTCTTGTCCATTTATTCAGTAACACTTTGAAAAGGTTTTCGGAGTATTATTTATGTTAAAATCAAATATGCTACAATTAACTCAACCCATAAGTGCATCCACTTGTAAATGAGGCAACTACAAGGTGGTCAAGTCAAAATCTTACTATTCTAATCTACAATATTTTTCGTCTGCTACATGTATTTAGAGAACGATTAATCGTTTCGAAACGAATATTTTAAAAAACGAGTAATATTCGTTTAAACGAATACTCTATTTGGATTTCGAATAGGAGATCTGATAAAACCGAGGGGGTAGACACTTGAGAACTCAGGTGTACAGTATGTCTTGAACTCAATGCACTGTCAAAGCTGAACTCTTTTGAACTCAGGTGTACACGGAGATCCGAAGTGTCTACCCCCTCGGATAAAACGTTTAATACAAACACGCGTGCGACGATGTTTTGGCTCCTTCAAGTCTCGAATTGAATAATAAAGCCATAGAAAAATATTATATAGCTTCCTATAAGTATGAAACGTAGTACATTTTGATACTACAGTATTTGTTTCCAGATTTGACGCGCTTACGCTTTTACGCCCCCTGCGGGACGTTTTCGAACTACGAGTAAAAGTTGTGGGGGGGGGGGGGGGTGAAACCGCCACCAAACTCCTTACCTCCTACCCGTGTATTGGCTGCTATTAATTACAAAGGATAACTTGCTTTCTAAAAACCAAGATTGTTAAAAGAAAACCAAGATAAGAGTTCACACGAGTGAAATTTACTTGAACAGACATTGAATTTTCTTCTTTTAATATGAAGATTTTATACTACCATATCATTGTACAAAATTTGAGATCAATTAAACTTAATCAAATACATTTATCCCAATCACATTTCTAATCGCCCTTAAAACAATTGATCGCTAAATTAATGGGAATTTCGTGTCAATATTCCCGAGTTATAGAACTTAAAGGGACTGTAAAGTTGTCGGCGGACCGTTGAATTTTTTTTTTTTTCAAAAAAACTTACCCGACCCATCCTCCCCTCTCTTGTGATTGGTTGAGTGCCGCCCTGCTTCGGCGTTTCCCCGCGAGAGTCCGAGACCCCCGCTGCGTTTGCTAGAAGGAAAGACTTTCGTTTTGCTCACCCCCGGGGATTGTGACGTCAATAACGAAGTTTTCAAAAAGAACTTCCAACGGTCCACCGACTTCATTAGAGACCCTTTAACCTAACCTTAGCTTCAAAACAATTAACTACCAAATATTTAGATGTACCTAGAACACAAATCAAATTTGTTTCATATATAATAAACTTAAACGATAATGATATTTAATCTGGGGTTATATTTTGTCCCATGCTTCAAAATGGTCTCCTTGTGTAACTGGTATCAATCCTCCATGTCACGGAGGCGTATTTAAAACGATCCCTCAACATGAAGTGCTATATTTCGCCACATGCTTCAAAATGGTCGCTTACACCATTACTGTTAAATTTCAAAATCCGTCGGTAATTTTTTTCTTGGGCAAAATCAAATGTTAATTTGACGCGAGATATTTCTGCAGCCGCCAATAATTATTTATTATTTAAACCTTTTTGTCTATTAACAATGCATGGCACAGGCGTCAGTTCAAAACGAATTTCGTGATCGTTGGCATTTCTAAAACCTTGGTGATATCGAGTTTTCTTCTCAAAGTTTTGTATGAAACTAGGCTTTGTCTATGAAGGGATTTCCACACTAAGCCTGTGGCTTGCTTACAGGTGGGTCCCTTTACATTGCATAGAGGGGTGGTGGCTAGCCACTATGTCACAGCTAACCTACAGCGCCCTATACTAACTATTACCGTTAACCTCTGCAAGTTTTGATGGAAAGGAGAAACCGGGTTAGACCGCGGAGGAAAACTCCTTTTAACAAGCGGGGAGAGAACTTGCAAACAATACGCGGAAGGATTTGTTCCCAGATTTTCACCCGGTGCGGGATCGAACCCGGGATCCTCTTGCTGCGAGGCGAAAGCTCTAACCGTTACGCCACCCCATAATAAATTAGCACCTTCGACCAATCGCGTAACGCCCCTCCCGGCCTTCTTAATGCATACAAAATTTAACTAGCGCCATGATTATCACAACGCGCGCAAATTTTATAAAATAACGCTTCAAATCTCATTCGACATGGAGAGTGCCAAGTGAATTTTGTTATCGGGTAAACGGAGGTGCTAATTTCAAATAGGCATAGTCCATGAGTTTTGAAACTAATTTGAATTTTAAAATCATTCGGAGCTGGTACTTCCTCGACATTTCACTGCGCAGATTTACCTTATAATTTGTAGAAAAATCGATAAAAATCGATTCATTTTCTTTTTCGCCCTCCCTTTAAAACAGGATATAATTGAACCCAAAACTTAATTAATTTTCCACGCTCTGTATTGCGAGAACAATTGCCTCGTGTTAAAAAGACTTCGTTAGGCAGAGTAATGGTATTTTAACGGTATGTAACGCGAGTCTGTTTCCATTCTGGACTTTATATAAAAAATTAAAATTGTTTTATATAAATTTATTATTCAACATTCTCATTTCAGTTACCGTGGCAACTGAAACATTAGCAAACAAAATAAACCTAGCAGTTAAAATTATACTTCAGTTTCGTTACGTAAACTCTGTCCTTTACGAGACTAGGCATATCTTACAAGCCGCATCGGTACTCAAAGGAGATTACTAAATTGTCTTAAAATTATATTAAATTGTTGGATTTGTGTCTTCGCCTTTCATATTTAATACGTTATGATTTAAGTGGACCCCAAAATGGCGCTGAACAAAATGGAATTTCGGGGAAATAATCGATATTTGAAATACAGGTATATAATTTGCATTTTCAAATCGGAAATTTTATTGATCCCTGATTTTAAAAAGCGTCAATTGGGTAGTGATTTTAGACTAAAAGAAGAACACTTTAATCACAATCTTAACACTTTCCTCGAGTTTGTTGAAAAACCGACCAAACGTAATGGTCTTTAAATAGTATCTAATAGAGTCCGACGCCGCCATAAAGTTGTCGGCGGCGGCGTTTGCACAGTTTAGGAATATTGGCGACGGCGCGCCGCCGGCACGCCGTTCTGTAAACCGGCGGCGGCGTTGCATACAATTTTATTGGCGGCGGCGGCGTTAGAGGCGTGTAAGTTCACAACGAGTGATTAATGACGTATGTAGTTCTCAGTTGTGAAGTGGTTGGTGTTCACAAGATCAGTCCATGTTCGAAAATACTGGCTGAAATCTCTTGAAATTTTAATGTGATTTGCAAAATAATGTTTGGTATTTTAGTGCGAAGTTTAAAATGTTTCTCTTTAGTGAGAGGCATATTGAAAGGTTTTAAATTATCGTGCAAAATTTCAAAGTTTTGAAACGAATAGTTCTTTTCCTAAGCGACTAAATAGGTTGTAGGATTATGCACAAACAAAATTTTATTGAATTTTTTGGAAACGAATTGTTCGTTTGAAAACTTTGAAACTTTGCATCATAATTTAAAACCCTTCAATATGCCTCTCATTAAAATTTCAAGAGATTCGATCAAGTGAAACGGAAGAAACTTTTAAATCGTTCGAAGAAAGGAAATGGTTTGAAAAAAACATTTACAGTCTTTGAAGATTTCGGATTGTAGATGCTAGAATTTACCTGGAACCCAAAATGGCGCTGAACGAAATGGAATTTCTGGGAAATAATCGATATTTCAAATACAGGTATACAATTCGCATTTTCAAAATATGTTATTTATCCTTGATAAATTGATCAATAGGTTCGCCAATGAGACTGAAACTACCTACACGACACTTGGTGTGAGTTTATAATCACTCGTTCGCGTTATTGAAGCGAGACTTGAAAAATCTCTCGGAAATAAGATTGATTTTCTTGATGACAATTTCACTTTCATTTCTTATCAGGCAAAATGGAAGATAAAAAGCAAAGTAACCCAGTTCGAAATGATGGCGGATTATTTAAAACGATCCCTGAACATGAAGTAAATTCCATACTTTGTACTTTATTAGACGACTATTAATTGGGGGCGAGCGAGAAAGAATCGCCTTAAGGCGCTCGTTTGACTTTGACATAATGGTTCTGAGAAAACTGAAAAACTCGAAGGGTGAACCCGTTAAGTTGAGATTATAGACAAAAATATATGAAGAATTCTTTAATTGTAATCTCAACTATCTCTCAGAAACAAATATAATTCAGTTTATGAACACTCGTGAGGTTAAGGTCATCTTGTAATTCATTTTGCCGATTCAATTATACAGGGTCAAGTGGGAAAAATTTGCCATTTCTGCAAAAATGAAAGTAATTTTACGCCTAATATTAAAACGTTATGATTTAATATCGAATAATTTAGAATAAATATTAAATCCTTACGATTGTTTTAGGAAAGTCATATCTCCACGTTCGACACGACACGCTCCCTTTTTGAAAAAGAAATCAAATATTACACTCCGTCTTTTCCCTATGGAACGAGCGAAACGATTATACTTTCGGGTGCTCCGAAGAGAGTCACGTCCACTTCATTGTCCTTCTTAAACATGGACACTCCAGTAAATTTCGCTCCATAAACATTCCATTCACTACCCAATTCATTAATTTCCATTCTCGATTCAATTAGGTGGTGATAATAATTGTGTTCACTTTGGTCATTCTGTCACTTTTGCTCGTCGTTCACTCCGTCGTAACTAACAAATACAAATCGTTGCCCACCAAGAAAGTTGTCAAGAAAATGGCCCGAGAAACCCTGGAAAATGTCTGGGAGAACGCGTCCCTGTTATGCCTCGAACGTAAGCGATTAAGCGCACCCCTAACAGTTGATAACAATTCACCCGCGCGAGAGCCAGTTTCGCATGAAAGATTCAATTACCAAAGATTATGTTTTCAAAGCAAAAGATTGCTGGCGCTTTTATCTATATAAATCAAAGTCCTGACTGACTGACTGATAATCAACGCCCAGCCCAAACCGCTTGCCCTAGAAGGTTGAAAATTTGCAGGAACGTTACTCATGAATAGTAGGCGCGTACTAAGAAAGATTTTTCCAATCCGCCGCCATCTTAAAAAATGGCGCCCAGAAATGTAAAAAATCTTCTCTATGCAACAAAGTCCGCGCGTTTCAACCGATTTCACAAATATTTAGTACACTGGTTTCCTTTAACTTATAGACGGGATAAATGGTCTTTTGGGTTCGAGTTGTTGCCATCTTTTAAATGGCGGCCAAAAACTTAAAACCATTCTTTATGGAATAATGTCCGCGTGAAAAGTAATAAAAAATGTCCCGATGGGCTGACGGGCAACGCCGAGTGCCTTCGCTCCGAGGGTGCTACAAAATTATTAGTCGTCAGTAAAATCTACCCATTCCGTATATAATTTTGATGGAAGTTCTTGTAACACGCGAGCGACGCCGAGGGTAACAGCTACACTCTAAGAAATTGGGGTGTGCTTTAACACCTTTAAAAGTAGTTTATATGGGTCCAAATTTGACACCGTTACAGGTGTTCATTTACACCCCTGAAAGGGTTTAATAACACTTATTTGAGCAATTGGTGGCAAAGATAAGTATAAAATTGTGCAACAGAGGTGTAGTTTAACACCTTTTTAACTCTTATATCGCACTGAAAGTGAATTTTTACTCTCATATTAGTGTTATGCAACTCCTTAAAGGGTGCGGCATAGCACCTTTCAGAGTGTCGCTTCACACCTTCAAGAGTGTCGCGTAACACCTTTAAGAGTGCGAGATTTTTTGGTAGGATAGTAGTAGAAATTCTAGTACTTTTCCTAGACTTAAGAGCAAAACCGATGACGTAAAAAACACTATAGTAGCTACATTTTGACCACTCATGAGGCATAATTCAAATATCGCGTATGGTTTTCCTGTTTAATCAAATTTTGATTATCCGCCATTCCGCAGTATTATTAGCAATTAATGCTATATTCTTAGCAGGGTTCAATCTTGAGAGAACTTCATCACCTATAGTGAGGAAAGTTCTCACATGCAGAACTATACCTCTTTAAGCGAGGGTTGTTGCATATAAAGTCATTTATACGAGTTTATAAACTTCTGAAAAAGGCAGAAAGTTTTCAATTCGTACAAATGCATAGGGTATTAAATTAGTTTTGGAAGCTATAATATTCAAGCAGTAGATGTAGACGTTCTTGTTAAATTTAATAATATCTTTTCACTAAGAGTTTATCGAGCACCAGAAACGCCTTTAATCTAATTTGAACTACAGATTTTACAAACAAAAATCCATTTAGTACTCTAATTTTCTCAAAATAATGATAAAACATGTCACAAAAGCAAGTGCCCCACTTTGGCTTCTCAAGCTGGCCCTACTGTGAAGCCAGTACCTAACCTAGTCTCGTTTTTTAAGAGTATCGCTTAAACCTGTAAGAGTGTCGCCTAACACTTTAGCATAGTTTTATGAAGGTTATAACTAAAGAGACAATATACTTTAAATATTATTAGAGAGAAAATATACTTTAATTATTATTAGAGAGACAATATACTTTAATGGTTATTAGAGAGACAATATACTTAATGATTATTAGAGAGAAAATATACTTAAATGATTATTAGCAAATGTGGATGAGAGGAAAAGTATGAAAATGGCCAAAAGTCGCGAGTCATCAGAGTTTCGCCGTAGTTGACCGTTTTATTGGCGTAGCTATACTGGACCTGATCACTCCCTTAAAATGGGTCTTATGTAAGTTGTGTTAATTCGCGGTTACGCGGTTACCGTCGTCTGCTATTGTGTATGCTAGAACTTCCTCGATTTGTGTTTGTAGTCAGGGCAGAGTAGCTGGTAGTGTTTTAAAAGGTATTTGAAGGTATAATATGGATTTAAGTAAGGTTATCGAAGCAATAGAAGAGCACATAAAACCATATACGTTAAAACAAATCTCGGTAAATTAGCTATAGCGCGAGCAGCTTGCGTCGTGATGCGCGTGATCAAGTGGGCTATGGTTAAACCAAGGAGCACAAATGTCTGAACTACTTTCAGTCGCAAGTTTGCAAGTCCATCAGTCACTAGTAGACTAAATAGTTATTGGCGAAACTTTGATGTCCGCGTTTTTTAACACAGGCTCTATGGCCATTGTCGTACTTTCCCTCTCAACCACATTTGTTATTAAAGAGACAATAAACTTTAATTTATTAAAAGAAACAATAACTTTAATGATTATTAGAGAGAAAATAACTTTAATGATATTAGATTAGAGAAAATAACTTTAATGATTATTAGAGAGAAAATAACTTTAATGATTATTAGAGAGAAAAATATAATTTAATTATTTAGAGAGAAAATATAATTAATTATATTAGAGAGAAAATATAATTTAATTATTATTTTAGAGAGAAAATATAATTTAATTATTATTAGAGAGAAAATATAATTTAATTATTATTAGAGAGAAAAATATAATTTAATTATTATTAGATATAAAATAACTTTAATAATTATTAGAGAGGAAATAACTTTAATGATTATTAGAGAGACAATATACTTCAATGATTATTAGAGAGACAATATACTTCAATGATTATCAGAGAGAAATATACTTTACTGATTATTAGAGAGACAATATACTTTAAAGATTAAAAGAGAGACAATATACTTCAATGATTATTAGAGAGAAAATATACTTAATGATTATTAGAGAGACAATATACTTTAATGATTATTAGAGAGACAATATACTTCAATAATTATTAGTGAGACAATATACTTCAATGATTATTAGTGAGACAATATACTTCAATGAATATTAGAGAGACAATATACTTTAATTTAAATTGAAAGGAAAAAACTATTATTTGAAAGACAAAAATTATTATAACTAAGACCAAATTATTATTAGAAAGACAAAAATTATTATTACAAAGACCAAAACTATTATTACAAGACCAAAACTATTATTAGAAAGAAAAATATTTTTGGTAATGCAATAATTGTTATTAGAAAGACAATAAATATTACTCAAAAGACTATAATTATTATTAGTAAGACATATATTATTATATAAAAACGTCTTGGTTTGGACCAAGGCCGAAAAAACAAACGATATGTGTCAGGTTTATCAATTGACTGAAGTTCAGATATTGAAATTTTTTTTCTAGTTATTTTTATCCACTCAGTCCTTAATCAATATTTAATTCAATCAACTGATTCTACTGTTAATCGATCTATTCCCTCTAAATTAATTGAAAAAATTACATATCTACGCTTTTTCAAGAACAATTACATTTTCCGAAAACATTTTATCATGAAATTAATTATTTTAAAGGGAGTACGTGTTGAGAATCCAGTATTGAATATTTGAAATGTTCTACTGGATGTCTAAAAAGAGCAAGCGAACTTTGGCATAACTCGAATGGAAAATGTAAATATTTAATCGTGGATGCCAAACAAGGGTGTTGCGCGAATTTATACATTTAATTTCGTATATAGAAATGCTATATTTCTATTTTCTCCTCTATGGTGGTAAAGTTGCACTGGAACTTCCATTTCCGTACTTATGAATTTCTTGGTCATAACTCAGTCTATGGTAATATTGGCTGAGTGTGTTGCAACGGCTCAGATGATCCATACACTGAAACCACTGGTGATTATAAAATGCCATATATTGGGAAAATAGAGGAAGGGAGGGGGTGTCGGAGTTAATGTGACCTTCTTGGCATAACTAGTAATGAATGATGTGTTTAACCATATTATTTCTGCGGGAAATGAATATAACAAGTACTGAGAAGTATTTCTGTATATGTGATCTTTACCCTTTACCACACAGGATATATGTTATAAACTCATGGTTTTAGTTATACACTCATGGTTTTAGTTATACACTCATGGTTTTAGTTATACACTCATGGTTTTAGTTATACACTCATGGTTTTAGTTATACAAAGTTTTACCAAGAAGCGATATCTAGTTTACTAGGGAGAAGGTATAAGATGCCTAAGTATTCGCGCGCCATAGTCCCAGTCCCACTTTCTAAATACAAGGGGGAACGTAAAATGAGGCCGGGCCATTTCGCCTCTCCTCAGTCGGAAAATACGTAGTTTTCGTCATTCGCGTCGCGTTTACGTGAGTTTTCTGGTCCGTGACCAACTAACCATTTTTTAAACTGGACATTAGGCCAGCGACTTTCCTGACTTGGAATAAATAAACTGGTCCGTGACCATTGACCAGAGCGTGTCGTCTGCTAAACTAAAGAAGTGGATAATTAAAATATTAGAATTTTAATGTGTGGAGTCTGGTTACCCTTGAACTTTCCTAGTAGTCTCGTGAACCACTGACAACCCCTCAGATTTAATTTTTGAAATGGACCAGGCAATTTTTAAACTGGTCATTTGCCCTGTGTCACCGCCTTATTTCCCACGCTTGCGCGAGTTGCTTTGCGTTGTCGAGTGCGTGATGGAGTTGGTTATGCCTGGAGTCCCAACCTTGAAGGAGAGAGGAATGGAGTGTAAACACCATACATAGCGTTGCCTGTGTACCCCCACCTACGGCAACATAGTCCTCCCAGCATCCTCAGCGGTTAGGTAGGGTCGTACTTGTATTGTAAAGGGCGCTCCCTCTATCTTCAAAATAGAAGCTAGTTCTCATACAAATAAAATGGCGCTACGCGCCAGCACTTAGCAATCGCCTACCGAAGGGTAGGGGCGTGCGCGAGGTACATTGGGAGGTCGCCCGTCATCATTTCCAATCCATCTCAACTCCCTTATCCTGTCCCAACCCCCGCGACTTCCAAACACTAGCATAGCCCACTCGATCACGCTCTCTTTTCCCCAGCTACATATTTTGAAGATGGCACTTTTTAGGCGTATTAGCAATCTTGGATCATCTTTGTGAACTATTTGGGTAGCCCTGACTATATTTGTTTAAGGTTTTAAGCTTAATATCAAACAGACGTTAATTTATGCTACAAAAAAGTTTGAAATTGACAATCTCGGATTGTCTTTATGAAGTTTTAAGGATATCCGAATTTCATATTGGGCTTATGACGATTTTGAGCTAAATGTTAAACGGACATTAACCAGCATTTTTAAAAATTTTGATTGTAAAAAATTGTATTATGTTAATCACAATAAGAATACAAACTTTTATTGATTTACGTTTTTTTTGAAGTATCATTATAAATAAATGTCTGATTGAGCTAAAGTTATGGTCCCCTTTATATATGTTTGTGCTTAGTGCAGATTTTGAAAATGTAAAAGAGTTTCTTAACATTCTTAATTAAAATGAAGACTGAAGGAACAGATATTAATCAAAAATGTCTTGATTAGAATCACGACCCGAAAAGTATCGATAAGACTGAGGATATCACTTGTCTGAAGGATCAGATATTAATTTTTCTTTCTAATTGAAACTTAAATGCATGCTTAAGATAAAACAACGTTCCATTACGGTTTTCCGTTGAAATAAATTATTTTACTGGTAATAAATTTCAAAAATTTACTTATCTCGGCTTTTCGACCACAATTCCATTCCCCGAAAACATTTATCAATACATTAACTATTTTGAGAGATAACGTGTCAAAATAACCTATAAAACAATAAAAAACTGTAATAGCGGTCTGTTTAGCCATGACAACAACCTTTTAAAAGTTACAAGGACTCTATAACCCTTTCGAGACTAAAGGACCAGAGCAAACTATAGCTTAACCAGCTACTAGTACGACCAGGGAGAATTGATGTAAACTAGAGTTGAAATTTAATCATGTGCAACCTGCGGCCCTGAAACTCTCCCATAGTCCCAGTGTGTGTAGAACATAATTTTTCGCTGTTATCTGCCAAAATCAATCTTTCTAGGTAGTGGCGCCTTCTCACTTGAATTTTTCATGATATATTAAGGTTTGAACGAACAAAAATTTGATTACTATTTTCACTACCATGTCCCTCTGCTACCTTGAAGCAAACTTTCCTCTCTTTTTGCTGCTCATTACCGGTGCCATTCCCTTTACTTTCTGTTCGTTATAACTACTATCATGAGTTTATTTATTTCAAACCAAAATATAAAAAAACGGATTCTTTTCCTTTTGTGCTACTTAGAATTTACAAATGTATATAACGTTGTGCCGTGCGATATCAAATAGTCTCTAACCATTGTTAGAAACTAGAGATAAATTGGGCAGTATTACTCATCATGCCCTGAAATATGAAAAAGAACAATACGACGGTTCACTAAAGTACACTCGATATTACATCATTTTGCAAAACCGCGAGTAAAAATGTTACTGGCCCTATTGAATTTGGCGCCATTGGTTTTAGAATAATTAAAATGTTCCACTACGAAGCGTGCGGGTCATGAATGGGGATGTAACGTCTTTAGGAACTTTTTAAAACGCAAAACCATACACGTACTCTCCCAAAAGTAATTAATGTAATGATAAAATGTTTTCGGGGAATGGAATTGTGGTCGAAAAGCCGATATAAGTAAATTTTTGAAATTGATTACCAGTAAAATAATTTATATCAACGGAAAACGGTAATGGAACGTTGTTTTTTCTTAAGCATGCATTTAAGTTTCAATTAAAAAGAAAAATTAATATCTGATCCTTCAGACAAGTGATACCCTCAGTCTTATCGATACTTTTTAGGTCTTGATTCTAATCAAGACATTTTTGATTAATATTGATGGGTCACTCTTCACTCTGCCTTTAACTTGCCTACAAATCAATTTCTGGCAAGATGAATCCTTTGGACAACGACACTTTGAACAGAAAAAGATGTTCACTTTTAGGCCTGAAACTTCTGATAATAGAAGAAATATCTATGTGTGGAGCCAAAATATTCAATTATATTAATGTAAGAGCCCAACAAATCTTCGGATCTCCAAAGCATTTTGGTGGTATTTCAGTTGTTCTCGTGGGAGACTTCAACCAGTTACCCCCTGTTGGGGATAATTACACATTTATGCCCTTAAAGAAAAGAACAACCCCTATGCGGCCCTAATTGGAAGTCCACTGTGGGAGGAATTTAAGTTGTATGAGCTTGATGAAATTATGAGACAGAAAGATGACAAAATATTCGCTATGGCTTTAAATCGAATGTCCATGGAGAGATGACACCCGCCGACGTTGACTTGTTTAGAAGCCTGGAAACATCTATTTCAAGGCCTCTACCTCTGGAAGCCCTTCATTTGTTTGCAACAAATGGTGAAGTAAATGCATTCAATGAATCAAAGTTATGTTCACGGAATGCAGAAAAGATATGCTCTGTCGCATTTGACTCGGCTACGGGTGACGCTAGCAATGAAATCAAAACAAGAATTCTTGAAGCCATAAAAACCTTGAAACCCCAAGAAACCAGCGGTTTACCAAGAGAATTAACTCTAATGGTTGGTATCAGGTACATGATCACCAATAATTTGAACACCGCCGATGGTCTAGTAAATGGTGCAACTGGAAGGTTAAGAAAACAACAGGATGGTCAAAATCAAAAAGGTGAACAAGTCCTTGTTCGAGTTTGGATTGAATTTAACGATAACAAGACTGGAAAAGAGACTAGAGCCCAGTCTCAAGGATTAATGATAGCCAATAATATTAATGAATTGTGGACGCCTGTTGAGAAGGTTGTCAGAAGTTTCACTAGACGTTCAGGACAAAAAAACATCTACGTTTCAAGAAAGCAGTATCCTCTAGTAATTGCCGAAGCTATTACTGTACACAAGAGTCAAGGAGACACCTATCTTAATCAAAAGCGAAAGATGAAAAGGTCTCAGTTATACGTCGCTTGTAGTAGAGCCAAAACTTCAAACGGTTTGTTCATCGTGGGAAAGTTCACGGCGCCTAACCCAGTGGTTAAAAGTAAAGACTCTGTTGCCTTAGAGATGGAGCGACTTCGAAAAGATTGCCCGTTGATGCTACCTATTTTGGATCAAAAAATGTCTATTTATGTGCATAACGTACAGTCCTTAAACTGTCATTTACAAGATGCAACCTCGGATCTCAAGATAATGGAATCGGATATGATATTTCTTGTGGAAACCTGGGCCAAAGAAACTGACAATTTTAAAATTCCTGGATTTTCGGAGCTAAATGGTAATGCCTTCCTCGTCAGTCTCGACGAAAACCATATGGAGTATCAGCTTATATCAAAGAAACTGCTGTAACTCACACCAGAATTCGTATGTACACATCCGAACCAACAACGACCTCTCATATTGAATGCTTGTGGCTCGATGGATCGTTAAATGATTTACGCCTTTCTGTACTAGCAGTTTACTCTTCCCCAGCTTGCAACATTCGCGACATAATATATGGTATTGGGAAATGCGTGGCGGAATATTATGATGAAGATATTCCCAGCGTCACTGTTGGTGACTTCAACATTAACCTTCTTGAGACATCATCTCTTGAAACCAAGAAGCTAATCGATTTCTTCTCTGATAATGGGTTTCAACTTTTACAAGGTCTTAACTTGAAGCAATCAACTGATGGTGGTACTTAACTGGATTTAGCATTTGGCGATGAGAAATTTTCCACCATTTTCAGCGCTAGTTATCGAGAATGTTACTATTCTTATCATAAAGGAATATGTTTACATTTTAAATAACCTAGAATCTAAGACATCATCTGACTTCTCAAACCATTTTTCAAATTTTCAATGATCAGCATTGTCCGGATGAAACTAGAAGGTCAACAGTTGTCTGGATGAAACTAAAGGTCAACAGTTGTCTGGATGAAACTACAGGTCAACAGTTGTCTGGATGAAACTACAGGTCAACAGTTGTCTGGATGAAACTACAGGTCAACAGTTGTCTGGATGAAACTACAGGTCAACAGTTGTCTGGATGAAACTACAGGTCAACAGTTGTCTGGATGAAACTACAGGTCAACAGTTGTCTGGATGAAACTACAGGTCAACAGTTGTCTGGATGAAACTACAGGTCAACAGTTGTCTGGATGAAACTACAGGTCAACAGTT